>JAESUZ010004361.1:0-374828 GCA_017311185.1 Proteles cristata cristata | reverse complement strand
GACCCGACCCCGGCTGTGCGTCGGGAGGATCGGGAGGACGCGCCTCGGGCTCTGCGGGTCCTGCGCCTCCGGAGCCAGACGGCGCCGCAGCCCGACCCTCCCCGAAGCGGACGGGAGTCCGAGCGCTTGGAGGAGGCGACACTCAGACCAGAGGAAATGTCCCTCGTGTCCCTCTGAGCCTTAGAGAAACTGGAGCAAGATTTTACATGATTTACACGATTCAAGGCCCCAGCTGGGGGGGGGCGCCGGGACCCTTCGGAAGGGGGACCCTGAGCTGTTGGGGCGCTGCCTGACCACTGAGCCGGCCTCTGCTCAGCCTGTAACCCGCAGCTCTTTCCCCAGCGCAGCCCCCAGCTCTTTGCCCAGCGCAGCCCCGCAGCTCTTTCCCCAGCGCAGCCCCCCAGCTCTTTCCCCAGCGCAGCCCCCCAGCTCTTCCCCAGCGCGCAGCCCCCCAGCTCTTTCCCCCAGCGCAGCCCCCAGCTTGCCCAGCGCAGCCCCGCAGCTCTTCCCCAGCGCAGCCCTGTGCCTCTCTTTCCCAGCGCAGCCCCCCAGCTCTTCCCCCAGCGCAGCCCCCCCAGCTCTTTCCCCAGCGCAGCCCCAGCTCTTTCCCCCAGCGCAGCCCCCCAGCTCTTTCCCCCAGCGCAGCCCCCAGCTCTTTCCCCAGCGCAGCCCCCCAGCCTTTGCCCAGCGCATCCCCCAGCTCTTTCTCCGCAGCTCCCCAGCTCTTTTCCCCAGCGCATCTCCCCAGCTCTTTGCCCAGCGCATCCCCCAGCTCTTTGCCCAGCGCATCCCCCAGCTCTTTCCCCAGCGCAGCCCCCCAGCTCTTCCCCCAGCGCAGCCCCCCAGCTCTTTCCCCAGCGCAGCTCCCCAGCTCTTTCCCCAGCGCAGCTCCCCCAGCTCTTTCCCAGCGCAGCCCCCAGCTCTTTGCCCAGCGCATCCCCCCCCAGCTTTTCCCCCAGCGCAGAGCCCCCCAGCTCTTTCCCCAGCGCAGCCCCCAGCTCTTTCCCCCAGCGCAGCCCCCAGCCTTTCCCCAGCGCAGCCCCCAGCTCTTTGCCCAGCGCAGCCCCCCAGGCTGTAACCCGCCCCCCTGTGTTTGGCTGGCCGGCTGCCCTGTGCCATCTGCCCCTGTTTACCGGGGATTTAATCCAGCTGCTTGCGTCTTAAGTGGGGCTGGAGGCAGGAAGTGGGCCCGACACACATTCTTATGTGTCTCCCGTTTCTTGCTTGGCCCCCCCTGCAGCCAGGGAGCAGGAAAGCCCCGGCCCCCACGCCGGGCAGGCGGGAGCTCAGGCTGCTCACCATCCTCACTTACAAGGGAAGACCGAGGCCAGCAGGTGTGTCAGCAGCCCAGGCGTGAGGCTCCCGGAAGGAGCAGATATGTTCCGGAAGAATCACTGGGGACAAAAGGTCGAACTGACTCCAAATTCCTGGGAACAGAAGGAGGCGGCGTGGACGGCGGTCGCCCACCCGGAGCGGGGCGAGGCCCTGTCCCGGGGGCGCGTCCGGACAGCCGCTCTTCGCCCTTGGGGAGAGAAGGCCCACATGGCCGCCTGTGCCGCCGCCGTGGCCTCCTGGCACCCCCAGGAGCGTCACCCCACGCAGTGGCCTTCTCGTGCCCCCTGTGGGAGGGACTGAGGCCCCCCAGTCTAGCCACCGGCTCCCCGTTTCCCCGCAGACAGTGGGTCACCGTCACCGCACAAAGGGTGGAAATTCGGGAGTGACGCTGGGGCCCAGCGTGGTGGGGACACCCACGTGCCCTGGGACGTTGCACAGCTGAGGGTGTGAGGACGTCCGGCCACCACCCCGAGGAATGTGTCCCTCCTCGTGGGCGCTTCCTCCCTCCCCCACACAGCCTGCACCCTGGCCTCTGCCCCTCAGAGTCTGCAGACCCGTCTTCGTCTGGGGGAGGGGAGGGGGTGAGCCACAGCCACCAAACACGTGCAGGTGTCCCCTCGCCGCCACGCGGTGACAGTTCTGGCCATGGGTGGGGGGCCTCCAAGGGGGAGGCCTGCGTGAGGCCCTTCCCGTCTGCCCGTCCTGTTCTCTCTCCCAGCCTCGCCCCCCCCCCAGATCCAGGGCCTGTTCTCCTTCCTGGGGAGGCCCTGGGAAGGCAGGCAGGTGGCTGGCCCCTGAGGGGGGGCTCGCCCAGCCCAGGAGAGCACCTGGCCAGGGACACACCTGCGTCCCCTCGGCTCAGGGAGCAGGCTGGGGGGCGGTGGGGTGCCTCTGCCTGGGGGGGTTCTGTCCGGATCGTCGCCCTGCCCCTGGAGCCCAGCCTCAGCAGGACACAGCCAGGGGAGACCAGCGGCCCTGGAAACGGGATTCTGGAAGGTAGGGGTGCTGTGGTCCGCCTGTCACTTGGAGACAGCAGACAGGCTCGCCTGACGTGTCTTCGAGTCAATAACGCCTCTGTGCTGTTCTTCGGGCAAGGTCCAGGCCCACGAGGCCGGCCAGGCTCCTGTTTCTTTCATCTCCTCTGTGCCTCAAACGTTCCTACCTTGCTACCTGCCCTTCAGGATTCAGTGGACCGGCTCCTTCCTCCAGGAAGCCTTCCTGTCCTGGAATTCCACCTGGTAGAGAGCAGAGTCCCTGCCCCCTGCTGTCTCTCCACCAGGTGGAAAGGGTTTGTTGAATTAATGAATGAGTGAATCACTCATTAATGAATGATTAATTTCATTAATGAATGAAAATCCAAGCGGCCCTCAGAATGTTCCGTCCTCATGGGGCAGAACCAGATCTTCTTACAACAGTAACTCACAAAATAGAGTCAAAATATACTCGGCCTATTCCTTGTATCAAGTGTAACTGAATTCTCCTATCTTCCCTTTGGAAGTCAGGGATGTTCTGGAGCTCAAAGCCCCGGGTCACCGGGCTTGAAGCTGGGGACTCGGGATGGGTCAGCTCTGACGCTGCCAACGGCCCTTCTGGGCTCGGAGCCCCCGGCCCGGCTGCTCGCTGGGGCCTCCCCCCGCCTCGGCCCCCGCCGCCTCCCTCCTGCAGACAGAGTGCGGCCGGCCGCGACCCTGAAGGACGTCCCTCCTCGCGTTCCCCTTGGAATTAGTGTCTCGGAGTTCATTCTACATCGTGTGAAATCACGTTTTAAAGATTACTTATTTTATAAGGAGCCTGTATTACTTTTACTTTTCTCGTTCAGTCTCCTCTTTCCTTGGACATCTGTCACAAATCCTGGGAGGGGACAAACTTCACTCCCTGAGCGCCGACCTGGAGAGGACGAGCAGGTGTCTCACTGGACATCCTGGGGAGAAACACAGTCGGAGCCAGGGTGCAGGGCTCAGGGCACGCGCGTGGGGACAGGTGCGTGTGAGCTGGGGTGTGCCAGGGCCAGCTGCGGGAGCTTGGAAGAGGCTCCATCCATAGACAGTAGAGCTGTTTTCAGGGGGCGGAGCTAACATCACACGTGGAGTCTTCCCTGAGCTTCAGAATTGTCCCCGACCTGCGTCCCGCCCCAGGGAGGTGGCTGGTGGCTTGGTGTCATGGGCAGAGGGCTCCTGACATGCAGGTGTCTCCCAGTAGGCGCTCTCTGGGCCTCAGCCTCCTGTCTGCAGAAGAGCAGACTCACCTATGGTCCCGATAGGTCCACATGATGCATCCAACTGTGGCTGTCACCAGGGTCAGGGGCACGGGGGGGCAGGGGGAGGGTTCCGGAAAGCTACAGAGAGGGGCCGCCGTGTGACCAGGGGCCCCCAGGGGACAGGGCAGGCAGGGAGGTCCACACCTCCTTCTCCTCTTACACTGTCCTGAGTGGTAACTCGGTGGGCGATGCACACCTCTGGAACCCTGTGGTCCGGGCATGTGCCCATCGTGACTCAGTGTCCAGAGCTGGGGAAGTGGGTTTACCAGCACTTGAGCAGCAGTCCTGGGTCCCCAGGGTCTGCAGGGTGCTGACCCCACCAGAGGTCACCTCCTGGGCCACACCCGCAGGACTCCACCCGGCCACCAGAGGGCAGCAGCGGACGGTGGCAGTGGGGTGGTCAGGGCCGCCTGGGGCTGGTGCCCGAGAGGTGAGGGTCTGAGGGGGACGGACCCCGAGCCCCTGGCCAGGACCCTGAGAGTCCACTAGCCTCAGGTCAGCCTTAGGGCTTCGGGCCCATTTCACAAACAGGACCCAGAGATCCCCGTGCAGGGCGCTCACTGAGCATTTCCGCACGAGTCTTAGGTCTACAGTGTCCCCGTGCTGGGCACGGTTCTCCCCCTTTCACCGACCAGGGGACGAGGCCAGCAGGCCGCCCTGCCCCTGCCGGGCTCTGGGGCCAGGCCGGGAGGCGGCGCTCTCAGGGGCACGACCGGGGCTGGCCGTCACTGCTGGAGCAGGGCTGTGGGCGTGGGCAGCGCCAGGGGACAGGGATCTGCTGGCGGAGCGGCGGCCTCGCGGGAGGCGCCCTCACCTGGCCTCCGGCCCCTGGCGGTGCGGCCCCGGGGTGGCCTCAGAATCGCCCACGGTGCCCACCAGGGGGCGGACCCTGCACGAGGGGGAGCCTCTAAAGTTGCCTGCAGGCGCCTCCCGCCCTTGAAGGCGCCCAGCCCGGCAGCCGAAGTGAAGACACCTGAACGTCCTTTATGGGGCCCTGGGCCCAGCACGCGGAGGCCGAGGGGGCGGCGCCCACCCCACCCGGGGGCGGCCGGCTCGGCAACAGACGAGAAGAGCGTTTGCCGGCTGTCGACCACTCCTCTGTCCTCATCAACCGTCCTTCCAGAAGCTGAGGCTGCGGCAGAGAGTGTGAAGCAAACCCTGAGGGCGGGAGCCTCCGGGAAGCCCTCGACCGGGCACTGCGAGGTCCCAACTGCTGGGCGCTCAGCTCCGGGAGACGAGGGGCAGGGGCCGTTCGTGCGCCCCGTCCCGCCAGATGTTTCCTCTACAAAATATGTCAAAGGCAAAACTAAGAAGTTCGAGACGGCGCGAGCAGAGCACTGCACGCGTGCGGCGCGTCCCGGGGCCCCGCAGGGCCTCCAGGAACCTGGCGGCGCGGGGGCTGGAGCGGTCCGTGCCCGTGAGAGACCGAGGGCCCCGGCAGGAAGCAGAAGCGGCCGCAGTGCTGTGGAGGTGTGGAGCCCACGACCCCCTGAGCCTCGCCCGGGAGCCTTGCTGGGGGCAGCCAGCGCCTGGAGGGTTCCCTGCCCGGAGCCCACTCTGCCCAGCTGAGCAGCAAGCACAGCGCCAGGCGGGACTTTCAGAAAGACAAGTGCCCGCCCCGCCTCCCCAGGCTTGCCCGCCCTCCTTTCTCCCTTGGGACGCGGGACCCTAGCGGGAGGCCCACCAAAAGGTGGGGGGTGGGGCCGGGCTTCTGAAGCCATCGGGGCAGGGGAGGCTGGGGGGGCATCCCAGCCCCCCCCAGGTCACGGTGCAGATTGGAGGCCTGCTTGAGCCCTCAGTGGCCTCTTTGTTCCGTCGTAATTACTCTGACTTCTAACGCACACACCAGCATCTTCTAACAGTGCGGGAAGTAGTTACGTTGAAAGGAGAAATCTCTCTCCCTCCTCTTCACCTGGTTCTTTTCCTGAAGGTCGGTCTCCTGCCCTGTCCCTGATAGAGGGTCTTCCCAGAGGGGCCCTCCGGGGTGATGTCAGGGCCCTGGGGCAGGCCAGAGGGGGAGTTCTGCCCTGTGACCTTGTGGCCCCAGTGTGGGACTGAGGGCCGGCCCTCCAGGCCCGGCTGCCTCCGGGAGGCCCAGAGGACACCCCTTCCCCGGAGGGGAGCCCTGCACCCCCGCCCCCACTGCCCTGTCCCTCACCGCTTGCCCGTGGGCCTCCCAGCTCTGCCCTCAGTGCAGATCCCTGTCCCTGTCCGAGCCCCTCGCCGTTCCCGGTCCCCCCGCCCTGACCCCAGGCTTCTCAGTGAGACCCGTTTCTCTGGGCCTGTATGAACCCTGCACGCGGTGCCTGGCCAGGGGCGCAGGGGGGCCCACGGCCAGGGGCGCAGGGGGGCCCGAGCAAGGGAGCAGGGAGCCTGTGGCCACTACGGCGTCCCCGCCCCAGGCTGCAGGGACCCCGCGTGGGCCCGGCTGTGTGTGGTCCCTGCCCTGGGGGACCAGGCAACTTGCCGACCGGAGGGAGTCTTCCGACGTATGTCCCCCAGCCCAGCCGCGGTGCAATTGGTGAAGGCAGCCCCCCGCTAGCCCAGTCCCTACGCAGATCTTCCCGATTTCGAAAGTCCCCGTGGCTCTGCCAGAGGACATTCCGATCTATGATTGCTTTTGATCCTCTAATAGCCGGGAATGTGGGGGAGATCACCCCCGATGACATACTTGGAAGCCAAGGCCCCAAGCCTCTGGGCAGGCGGAGGCCAACCCTGTTCCTACACTGAGCGCAGAAGGTCCCTCTTGGTCCGGGGATGAGGGCGCTGGGCCGAGGCTAGGGCGCAGGGACATGTCTGGGTGGGAATGGGGTCTTTCTGAGCTTGGTGAGAAGCCCCCAGGTCCTGGCTCCCTCCTCCGTGGCGCTCGATTCTGTCTTCCCACCTGACGTCAATGCCCTGCCTGGCAGCACCCCGCGTTGCTGTCTGGGGGGACCCTGCTCCTCGTCACTCCACACAGTGCTGCCCGCCTGGGCCCAGGGAGCCCCGGCCCGGGGGTGGGGGTGGGGGTGGGCGGCCAAACGCGCGAGCCTGACCGAGGCCTCCCGTGTTTGTAGAAACTACAACCAGCTGACATGTGTAAGACATTAAGCCCCTGGGTCCTGTTCTCGTGGCGCATTGCGGAGGCCCCCGGGGGAATTTGTTGTTAAAGAGGTGGCTTTTTATGTGAGAGGGAAGCTGGCTGGAGAGCTCAGGGGAAGGAGGAACTTAAGAAGAACAGAAAACCACCCCCAGCCCTCAGGAGCTGAGAGCGGCAAGCCAGAGGCGGAGACCGAGCACCCCGTCCCGTCCACGGTGAGTCCTGAGGAGCCGGGGAACGGGGCCTGGGGCCAGGGCTCTAAGGGCTTCGGGACGCTCGCCTCCTCCCCCCCGCCCCCCGAGAGCCGCCTGGTTGGGGTGCATTCGTTAGTGGGCACCTGCTGTATGCCCGCCGAGGCCTCCGAGCCTGACCCGGGGAAGGACAGACGAGGTCGGCTGCCCCAAGAGCTGAGTGTGCTGTGAGCGAGGGCACGGCCCGACAGGCTGGGACCTGGGCTTCCTGGGTGACAGACGCAGGCGAGAGGAGCAGGGGCCCCCGGTGCCAGCAGGCGGCCAGCAACGTCGCCTCCACAGACACGGGCGGTGGGACGAGGCTGGGTCCCCCTTCCCGGCTGAGGCTGAGGGGCCAGGGCCTGGTGGGGGCCTCTCCGGGAAGCCCCTGAGGGAGGGACCCGCTCCTGTATGGACGCTGGGTCACGAGGCCCAGAACAGTGGGGGCAGCCAGCAGGGGCCTGTGGTCTCCCCAGGGGAGGAGGCGACAGGCAGGACCAGTGTGAAGGAACTCCCCGGGGCGGGGGGACGGAAGTGTCCCTGAGGACACCGGGGAGCGGTCAGTGTGCGGGCCTTGTAGCTGGGCCGGAAGGCTGAGCGGCTGGAGGACACCCCAATGCCAAGGTGGCCTGGGGCAACGGAGCTGCCCCCGTAGCCTGAGTTCTCCCAGGGACACGTCCCCATGTCGCTGCTCCATCCTGCCTCCAAGCTGATTGGGGGCCACTGCCCACCAGGCTCTAAGAGTGGTCACGGGCTGACGGCAGTGCCGCGTGCGCTGAGGTGAGCGTGGGGGCCAGGTGGGCACAGGGCCACACAGACCACACGTACACGTGCCCACGTCTGAGTGTGTGTGCTTCCGTCTGGTGCTTCTGCGTTTGTGTGTGCACACGCCTGGGTAGCTGACCCCATGCAGGGCGTACGCACGAGCGCGGACATTGGGACGCACGCAGGGCTGCGGGCACGGCCACAGGAGTCCGAGCGTCCGTGTCCCGGATGTTAGCGTGCACGTGTGCCAGCGCGTGGGCCACGTGTCCGTCCGTGCAGACGCGGCCATGTCCCGATGTGGGTGTGGATGGGGTTTGCACGTATTTCCTACAAGTGCTGTTTACGAGGAACGGGCATGTTTGCACGCACGCGCTGTGTGTGTGTGTGTGTGTGTGTGTGTGTGTGTGTGTGTGCGTAGCTGTGCATGGGACATGTCAGTCTGTTCTTACCGTGGGCACGTGCGGGGCGTGCGTCTCTGCCTGCTCACGTGCCGTAGTGTGTGTGTCCGTGAAGGATGGCGGGTCCCGGATCTTGGGACGCGCACGCTCCTGTGAGCGATCTCCCTTGGCTGGATGGAGGCGCGAGTGCGGGAGAAACTTTGGTGGGAGGGCCCTTGGGCCCCATGGCATGATGCTGTTTTGCTGGAATAATCCTCGGTGAGCTTCAGCTGATAATTCGTTCCCTGGAGCTTCTGAGGGACCCGATGCCTCTGGCTCTGGTGGCCCCCGGCTGCCTGTGCAGGGGGGTTGTGAGGAGGTTCTGTCAGCCAGCTGGGTCGCGTGACGGTGACGGGAAGGCTGTAGCTCTCCCAATGTGACCACCCTGTGGCTCTGGATGGGACACCCAGCCTCGTGTTTAGCTTCACTGGGTTCTTTCCGTTTATGGCAAGTGGTGCTGACCTTCCGACTGATAACACTTCCGTTTATTTAAATCAGAAGTGGTACGACTCAAAGCACACTACTGAGGCAGGGCTTGAGCAAGGATTGGGAGGAGCCTGCTTCTTTGGGAAGGGGCCCGTGGCCGGAGGAGAGGAGCACCTGAGAGGGGCCTGGCCAGGGCGGCCTCAGGGTGTCCTCCCAGGGACCAGCTGGGAAGAGCGTTGACCCTGGGTCTCCCCCACGTCGCCCGAGACCCAGAAGCTGTGAGGCGAGCATAAGAGGCTTCTCTCTACTAAAGGGAAGCAGTCAGGTGCACAGGTAACGTGGCAGTGGTGAGGGGCACGCGAGGCTGGCTGCTTTCCCCCGGCCCGTGAGGTTGGGACTGTTCATCCTCATTCCATGGACAAGAAAACCAAAGTCACGGGTCACAGGAAAATGGCCAGCGTGTCAGTTCTCTACTGCTGTGTAACAAATCGCCCCAAAGGTTAGCAGCCCTAGTGCCCAGGGCGCGTGTCTGCACTCGCTTCCTGCCGGGGCTTCACCAGGGCGGGGGCCGTGCACCGGCAGGAGGCGCTGCTGGGGTCACCCGGAGGCTTGTGCCTGGCGGTCAGCCGGGGCTGCGCAGGCCCTGCCGGCAAGAGAAGGCAGGCCGGGGTTCTGGAGGGCTGTTCCCGGAGACGGCGCCGGGGCCGGGGTGGGGCACAGAAGTCACTCCTGCCACCTTCTGTCGTCTGGTAGGTGAAGCTGGTCCCCTCTGGGCGGAGGGGCCAGCGTCGCGCTGTAAGGAGAGCCTGGGGCGGGAGGCGGCGCAGCCGTCTCTGGAAAATGCGATTTGCCACAGCCCGGGGTTCAAACCCAGGACTGCTTGGTTCTGAAGCGTGTGCTCCTCACGGAGTCCTGACCTCCCTCCTCATGGTGAACCCTGAAGAACGAAGGCCTGGGCCAGGCCGGCCCCTGGCTCTTCCTGAGCCGCTACAGCGTGACCACGAGAAGGATGGCAGCGCACCTGCCTGGCGGTCGGTTGGGCGTCGGACTTCGGCTTGAGCCCTGATTCCTGGTCTCCCAGTTTGTGAGGTCAGCGCAGGGCCCGCTTCCCATCCGCTGTCCCTCCCCCGCTCGTTCTCTCAAAATAAAATAAAAAGGACAAAAGATGGGAGCCACGTGCGGCACCGCAGCAGGTGGAGGGGACTGGAATGAAGAGCAGACGCGGTGCGGAGGCTTCGCGGTCACCGCGCCCGCGCCCGCCGGGCCACAGTGGAGGCTGGGATGCACGGCCCGCTCCGGTGCGCTCGCGCTCCCGGTGAGGACGGGATCCGGGCCAACTTGCAGCATCAGAGAACAGAGAGCATCCGTCAGCAGTCAGATTTCAACACGTTTCCGGGCTTGAAAAATAGGCCGCAGGAGACCGGGAATATTAATGGAGGGCGCTGCAGGGGTGGGGGGAGGATAGCCCACCCAGGAGAAACCAGAAGGGAACTGGGCTCTCAGGCGGCAGGGGTGGAGGCGAGACCCGGACACAGCAGGGGGCCTTCCCTACACATTTTTGGTTGTCCGTTCGGAAATCTGGGTTGCTGCTACAGTGCCTGCGTTGAGTTCTGGCGTTAAGGGGTCCCCATCGTGATGCGACCCTCCCTCTCGCCTGTTTTATACTGAACCTGAAGCCAGGAGGCCGCCTGCGCTCATGGGGCACGGCCGGCTCTGCTGCCACTGCCTTCTTCAGTCTGAGGTGACAGCGACGGCTGAGGAAAGAAGCACGTGCAACACGAGGTCCCGATAAACTATGGGGAAAACTGAGCCCAGAAGAAACCAGCTATCATCCAGTAAACAGAAGAAAACGGAACCCCTGATATCAGAGGTTATTTCCATAATGAAAACAAGGTGCCGAGGGGAAAACAGCAACAACAGAAACCGGACAGACCACTCTCGGGAGATTAAACATCTAATTCCTGAAAGAAAACATCACAAGTGCTTAAAGTCAAAATCGAGGAAATCTCTTAGCACATAGAATGAAAGTGCAAAAAGCCCTAAAACAAGAGACACAAAGGATGAACACAGGAGGTCCGGGTCCGGAGGAGAGCGTGCCAGGGAGGGGGGAGACCCCAAGTGAGAGAGGAGAACTGGTACACGTGCCCCCCTGTGATCCAGGCAGAAGCAGACTTCCAGTCAGTAAACCTGATGGCTGAGCTAGCTGATGAAAAACAGAGCATCAAACTCAGGCACAGTGTTGCGAAGCTGCAGAACCCAGGCTGGAGACGGGACGCACGAAGGTCGTGGAGAGAAAACAGGGCCCCTCCCCAGGAAGCCCCGGGGCGCAGACCAACACGGGTCGCCCGTCAACCACACAGGGCAGATGGACCCTGAACCCTCAAGTTCCGAGGGAAAATGTTTTACCGCCCGGTGGGACATGTCCAGCAAAACTGCTGCCCGTGTGCAAATGGCCAGGGACTCAGAACTTGACCTCCCACACAACCACTGCTGAGGAATGGTTCGAGGACCAGCTGTAACAAAGAACATCAACCAAAGAGGAGGCCGGCTCGTAGTGCAGAGATTAAGTGGAGACCATACATCGAAAGCAAGGGGCCGTAGGTGTGAGGCATAGAGCCTAGAAGATTGAGGATACGATTAACAGCACCCAGTGGAATGATAAGTAAGTAAACAAATAAATAAAAGCAACCAGAAACTCCAGGGTGAACAATAAAACCATACGGAACAAACAAATTGAAGTGTGAGTTGAGAGTGCCTTGATCCGCAGGGCACGCTCTGCTTCCCACAGGGCCACAGTGACTTCTGTGCCGCGGAGATACTGAGGCCGAGCAATCAGGGAAGGTCCACAAGGCTTGCTGCCTTGTCCCCCGCAGGCTGTGAGTCAAACAAAAGAATGATGCAAAAAAGAATCCCCGAGGGCAAGCCCGGGCCCTGCCCAGAGGGTTCGCACTCCGGCTCAGCCCCAGCTCACGCTCAGTGTAATGCTCTGTACGGGTCGGACGTCTGAACAAGGCTGCGTGCCTGCCCTCCCGCCCGGTCCGGCGGCCTCGGGTCCTCTCCCCTGGGCAGCACCTAAGGAAGTGCCGTCACCCCCAGCTCAGCTCCTGGAAAGCTGTCCTGGGTCCTGAGCCAATAGAATGTGAGTGTCCCCGAGGCAGGCGGACCTGCCGGAGCTGGGGCCGGCGGAAAAGTCCGCATATCGGCCCTGCCTTCACCTGAAAGTTTATATTTTGCCCAACGTGGATTTTTTTTTTGCTCAAATTTTTTATTTTTAGAACTATTGCATGAAAATCCTCTTTCCCTCGATGGCTGATGTCTTGGTGGCCACTCCGCTGTGAAATTTGCATGTGACGCTAACGCTGCTCACAGTTCACCAGCCCTGCGCCCCCGGGGACCTGGGAGAAGCAGGGACCTCCTGTGAGTGGAAAGAGGGAGTCGGGGTGTGGCGTGCAAAGCTGGGTCTAAAGGCAGAGCCACACAGCCCACCTTTCAGGGGTGATGGGGTCCAGCTCCCACAGCGGGGCGGGGTGAGGGTGAATAATAATATAACGTAAATGAATCCTGAACTTCAAAATGGAGAGAAGGTCAAAATCAAGGGTCAGGCAGGTTTCAAAGGACAAACATGGAGCCGTGTGGCGGCGGATGAGGGTTAGAGCAGAACTCACAGACGCAGAGACACTGTGTGTGTGACTGTGTGTGTACAAACGGGTCTGGCCTGCGGTGGCCGCCGTGGCTGCAGTGCTGGAAAGTGGCCGTGCGAAGCACCATGTGAGTTCACAGGGAAGCCACCGTTCCGGGGAATGGCCCAAGAAAGCACTGCAGACAAGTGAGAAATGAATGAGAAAGAAATCTCAAGATGGGCAAAAAACGTTACATTTAAATGAAGTCTCAGCCGGCGGTGGATTGTAACCTCGTGGGAAGGGCCATCTCTGCTGAAGGAGAAATACTAATTTAAATACAACTGTTACACATATCACTGCCAGCAAAGCAGTGAACGTGCGGGAGGGAACGGAAATAACCTGAAAATTCTGGCAAAGCAAGAAACAGAGGAGGAGCCTCGAGACGGACAAAGCGCGGCCCGGCACGGCCACCACACCAGGGTCGTGCCGGCAGGAGTGGCCCCGTGTGAAGACAGTCACGCTCAGAAGAGGCCGAGAAATCAAATACAACACATGTTCTGAAGGCCCAACTCGGAAACAAAAAGGACAAGAAAAATAGTTAAAAATAAATAGAAACATAGCAGGTAAAATAATAAAAGGCAAGAACGGAATCCAGGGAAGATCCTGGGAGAAGGGGCCGCCCCCTCCCCCGCCCTGGCGTGAGCGCCCAGGCCCTGGGAGGCAGGTCGGGGGGCGGAGGCGAGCGGACACGGGCGGACACGGGCGGACACGGGCGGACACGGGCCGCGCAGGAGGCAGCAAAAGGCAAGCAGACGTGTGCCTGTCCCCTCGCAGAGACTCCCGGTTCCGGGCGACCCTGGGCTGAGTCACGGCCTCCCCCCAAGCCCCGGCGGTCTGCTCCGGGCCCGTGGCCCAGCGTGGGGGGGCGGGTGAGGGCCACCCCAGTGGGATGAGGATCCTGGCGGAGGAAGTTTCCTCGATGGGGTCTGGGGGCAGTGGCACGGAGGATGCCCCCGGGCAGGGGCTCCTCCTCTGCAGGGGTGTGGGAGGCGGGGGGAGGGAGGAGGCTGCAGCAGACCAGGGCTGCCCCCTCAGCACGGTGCTCACGGCGGCCTTCTGCGCTGCCCTTTCAACAGGAGAAACAGGCCAGGCCCAGGCAGCTAACGGTGGCAGAGCCAGGGCTGGGACGTGACCTCCCTTCTCAGGCTGGCCGGAGGGTCTCTCCTCGGGGGGGTGGGGTGCAGGGAGGGCTCCGCAGGGCAGGTCTGCGTGAGGCTCCAGCACCGTCCAGCGGCAGAGGCGTTGGGGAGCCTGGTAGGGGATGGGGTTCGCATGCCCCCCACCCCTGCGCTTGGCCGCCTGCCCTTCTGAGTCTCCCCGCCACACCCGCACCTCTCACCCGCCTTCCCGGCCTGGCTCCCTCCCAGCCCGGCTGCCCGCTGGAACCCTGGACGCTGGCCCAGCCCCAGGACCAGGACCCATGGGTCCCAGCAAAGACATCGGGAGCCCCGAGTGCGCAGGAAGACTGGGAACCCCCCTCCGTGCTGACTCCAGGCTTCTGACCCACCGAGTCCAGCCTGCTGGGCCAGAAGCCTGCAGCCGGAGCTGGGTGGGCTATGGTGGAGCTCCCAGCGGGCTGCGCCCTGTTTTTCATGATGAGGTAAAACTATTTTTATAGGCAAACAAAGGAAGACCTTACAAGAGGCAGATCTGAATGACTGTTTTAGTTCCTGTTTGCAGATCTCAGGTCCTGAGGCCATGGAGGGCACGGAGGGAGGGCACGGCTAAGCCAGAGCCAGCCCCTCCCAAGCCTGCCCTTTCACCCTGGCTCTGCTCCCCTGGGGCCAGCAGCCTCCTACTATGCCTGTGCCTGGCCCAGACAGCAACGCCCAGCCCACAGGGTCCAGGACATTCCATTCGCCCCCCTCCCACCCCACTCCCAAGGAAGAACTAGTTACTGATTGAACATGTGAACACTGGAATGAATGTTAAATGGGACAGTTCCTGGCAGTAATCACGGGGACCAAAGGCCTCTGTTCTCTCTTCTGGTGCAGAGCGGCTCCTCACGCCTCGGCTGGACCCGTCGCACACAGGCCAGGCCGGCCGTGCCAGAGCAGTGCCGGAAGCAGGCCCTCGGAAGCTTGTCATGTGGATCCGCTGGTGGCTCTGGCCCCTGATGGCCATCTGCGCTGCAGACCAGTTCCGGGATGAGGCTGAGAGAATCATGCGAGGCACACCTGTCATTGACGGGTAAGCAGCCACTTGGGACGGGACCGGGGATCCGGGGCAGGAGGGGCTAGGAGCTCATGTGACCTTGAGACTGACCTTGCCCTACCTCTGCTGGGACTCTGTTTCTTCAGCCACACCATGGCTTTTGCCCTTTGTTGGCCTCGACTTCTTCACTGGGTCTCTCAGGGCGCCCCAAAGCTTCAGCAGATGAGGGTCTGCAGGGAATGGAACAGTTAAACAGGAGCTCCCGTGTGCCTACAAACTGACCCCCTGCACCCTGGGTACCAGGTCCCAGCCCAGGGTGGTGCTGGGGATACAGGATGGAGGGGCCGGGCCCAGGGCATGCCTCGGACTAGCCGTGTAGCCCCAGGAGCCACATTCCCCCCTTGGGCCTCCCTAAAGCTGTAGGTAAGAGTGGCGTCGACTACGGGCCCCTGGGGGGCCCCTCCTTGACCCTCCAAGACCGTTCTCGTTCCTCTCCCTCCCCTGCATCCACCCTGGGGAGACCTCATCAGGCACAGGGTGCCCAGCTTGACCTCACGTGCACGGTCACTGACACCCCCCTCCCGCCCCCGCAAGCCAAGACCCTGGAGAGACCTTGTTATTTTTTCTCTGATGTCACAGCCAACCTGGCAGGGCCTGTCTCCTGGTGCATCTGCGTCTGCCCTCCCCCCGCCCCCACCTCCACCTCCGTCCAGCGAGCCTCTGACCCACCAGCCGAGGTCGGGTCTCAGTGCCGCAGCCGGAGGGAGGCCCAGCTCCCGTCCTCTGGCTCCCGCTCCCGCCCGTCATGGCTCCCACTGAGCTCAGGGGAAGCCTAAGCCCTCCAGCGGGCCCCGGGCCCCTTCACCGCCTTCCCCGGCCAGCCCCACGCTCCAGCCGGCTCATGCCGCCCCTGCTTGTCCCCGGCTCCACGCTGTCACCCCCAGCTCCCCCCACCCCCGGGCTTTGGGCTTTGCTCTGGGAGCCCCTCCTGCCCCGTGTGAAACGCCACCTGCGCACACGTCCCTGCCGTCCCTGCTTCCTTCCCTGCCCCGCCTTCTAACCAGCAGAGAGCAGACTCCGTTCCCTGGGCCGCCCCGTCGGCAGAGCGCAGGTGGCACACTCTCGCGCCCCCTTGGGTGCCGGAAGTGCCGGGGGTCCCTCTGTGGTGCCCCGAGAGTGCTCAGTGAGTGTTGCTCACGACTGCTTACTATTCGGCAGAGGCCCGTGGGCTTTGTCGGACAAAAGGCTCTGCAAGAAAAGGAGAGAAAATGGGGTGTGCCCTTAAATGGGAACCCCAGGGCTGTGGCAGCCCTAGAGCAGGGAGGGGCCACCAGCCAGTAGCGTCCCGCCCCCCGCACCTCCTTCCCGGCCCCAGGGTCCCCTCACAAGCTCCTCGTGGGGAATGAGGCAGGGGAGGTGCTCAGACTGCCGCCTGGGCTCCCCCCGGGGTGGAGGCCTGCTGTCTGGCGGGGGCCCAGCAAGGGCAGAAGAAGGCGCCACTTCATGCTGAGGAGCCGGGGGAGGGGCGGGCAGCCGGGCACAGAGAGGGGGTCCAAGGTCAGGTGCTGGGAGTCGGGAGGCCTGTATGAGGGGCAAGTGGCTTAAAGAGCCTAGACAGCTCGGAATTCTCAGGGAGCTGGGATTTGGGAATCTGGGATTGTCCAAAGCTCTAGAAAGTGAAGACGAGGCTGACGGGACCCAGACCAGTACCGTGGCACCAGCTGCTCCCACGGGTAAGAGACTCCAGGAAGTGGGTTCAACAAGAGAGAGAGCAGAGGGAGCCCCGGCTCCGCGGCCGACATTCCCACCTCACGCTTTAAAGCGGCGGCACCAGCGCCGTGGCTTGCGTGCCAGCCGGTATGAATGAGGAAGGCACACAGCAAGGGCAGAGGGCGAGCCGGGCAGGGGGAGCTTCTGGAAGCTGTCAGAGGGCAGAACTCGGCCACACGGCCACGCCCAGCAGTAGAGGGACACAGAATATCTTTACTTCAAATGGCCATGGTTCAGGCTAAAAATAGGGGGTTCTGTTACCAAGAAAAAAGTGAGTAGATAACAGGCCACCAGCGGTCTCTCCTACAATTGCTGTCATTCAAGTGCTTGGAATTGTTACCTCCTCCCTTTGAGTGGGAGCAGCGTCCTCAAGTCGCTCAGGGAGCTGCCCAGGCCACACAGATAAGGAGGGTGGATCCGGCAGGCTCCGCTGGCACTGCTGGCCGCAGGGCGAAGGTGACCTGTTCCCCACCCCGGGCTCCTGCAAACGCTGTGCGGTGAGGACGCTGGAGCAGTGTGCCCCCCTTCCCGCATGGGTTCCTGGCTGCCGGCTGGACGGTGAGCATCCTCGGGTGGGGAGGAGAGTCCTCTCCAGGGTCTGTGCCCAGTGCTGCCCAGAGGCACCGGGACTCTGGGGCTCACCCACCCACACGTCCCCCCGCTGGGCCAGCAACACCTCTGGCCACCAGCCCACACCCCATCTCGTCAAAACACAGCTGTGGCAGGTGCCCCTCGGGAGAGCGGGGCGGGGTGGGGGGCTTCCGGAGTCTGGAGCCAACTTGCTTTGGAAGAGGTCACCCCAGGGACAGCTGGCCGGAGAGGTCCAAGTACTAAGTTACTCATCTACCCTCACAGTTTGCTCTCTGACGAAGGTACCAGAGCACCCCTCCTCCCCATGTTACAGGTGGAAAAACTGAGGCAAGAGAGGCAGGAGCCAGGACTGGAGATGGGAACCGGGTGGGGGCTGAGGACAGGGCCGCCAGTCCCGGGGGAAGGGTCTCGAAAGCCGGGGTGGCCCCTCACACGGAGCAGCGGCCCTGGGATGGGGCCGGGGGCGGAGGACTGGGCCGGGAGGGTCTCGAGGCTCCAGGACCCTGGCCCCTCGCTGTCCGCATGTCCACCTTTGAGTCTTGGTTGAGTCGAGTGCAGACTGACCGGCAGGTCTGAGCGGGCCTGAGACTGCACTTCCCACTGGCTCCCTGGCCCACACTTCTTCCACGTGTGGGACTTGGGGGGGGGGAGGCCGGCACCCCAGAGGCCTCTGCCCCTTGAGGCTGCTCCTGGCTCCTGCCTCTCACCCCACCTTCCCTGCCCTCCTTCTCTCTCCCTCCAAAGCGCTCACCCCTCCTGGCTCCAGGGAACACTTCACGGGGGAAGCACAGAAGGATGGGCTTGGAAATGGCGCAGAGCCGCCACAGAGCCCCCGGGGCCTCTCCCTGCAAGGGGAGGATTTCATCTTTAACTTGGGAGACCGCCAGGCCCTCCCCGCCCCCACCCCACCCCACCCCCAGCTGCCTGGTGTCAACCTGCCCTATTCACGGAGGTTGTTTGGATCCTGCCCTGTTCCCCAGGACAATTCTGGAGACAAACGAGCATCTGCCTTTCCCTCTTCAGCAGTGAAAGGCCCTTGGAGGGAAGACCTCCCAGAGGCTCTCTCTGCTCGAGGTCCCCTGGCCTGGGTGTGGGGCACTCACCTGCGTGCAGGTGTGCTCAGATCAGGAGCAACCCGCCGGCCGTGCGGGCGGCTCTCGCTCCCTGCCTGGGAGGGAGCCGGAGGCGCCAGGTGCACGTGGCCATCCTGACTCGCCTCTGACACCGTCTCCCGCCCCTGCAGGCACAATGACCTGCCCTGGCAGCTGCTGACCACGTTCAACAACCAGCTGCGGAACGAGAAGGCCAACCTGACGAGCCTCGCCGACACACACACCAATATCCCCAAGCTGAGGGCTGGTTTCGTGGGGGGCCAGGTACGGCTCGTGGTGCACCCCTCCCCCGTGTCCTGGCCAAGGTGCAGGCGTAGCCGGGCAGCATCCCTCCGGAGCCCCTTGGGGCCACAGGTCTTTGGAAGGGGACCCTGGTAGCCACGAAGACCGTGCAAGGACTCCGGAAGCGGGAGGGAAGCCAGACGCCCCTGTGCATGGGGGGTAGGGGGGGCAGGAGCCTCCGCTGCTAGCCGCTGTCCCCCGGGGCCCCTAGTTCTGGTCTGCGTACGTGCCCTGTGACACCCAGAACAAGGACGCTGTGAGGAGGACC
This sequence comes from Proteles cristata cristata, assembly GCA_017311185.1. Lineage (NCBI taxonomy): Eukaryota > Metazoa > Chordata > Mammalia > Carnivora > Hyaenidae > Proteles > Proteles cristata. Next base: position 356,442 of record JAESUZ010004361.1, on the reverse strand, counting down.
CTGGAACAGATTGACGTCATCCACCGCATGTGCCAGATGTACCCAGAGACCTTCGCGTGTGTCACCGACAGCACAGGTGCGTCCCGGTCCCGCCCACCTTCCTGGGGTCCTGCCGCCGCGGCCAGCCCCACCCGGCAGAGCGGCCGGTGTGCCCGGGTGCCCGGCGCCCTCAGCCAGCTCTCCTCGCAGGCGTCCGGCAGGCTTTCCAGGAGGGCAGGGTGGCCAGTCTCATCGGCGTGGAGGGCGGCCACTCCATAGACAGCAGCCTGGGCGCCCTGCGGGCCCTCTACCGCCTGGGCATGCGCTACCTGACCCTCACGCACAGCTGCAACACGCCCTGGTGAGTGGCCCCGGGGAGGGCCCAGGCGCCACGTGGGCGGGGGGGAGTCCCCAGCCCTCCTCTCCGGCCCCTTCCTCTCCTTCCAAGAGTCCGCCCGTGGGGGGGGGGCCAGGATGACCACCGCGTCCCTGGCACAGCTGCTCTCTGCTCTCCCAGGGCTGACAACTGGCTGGTGGACACAGGAGAGGACGAGGCTGAGAGCGAAGGCCTGTCACCCTTTGGGCAGGTGAGGGGGGTTTCGACAAGGGCCGCCATCACCCTCAGAGAAGTGACCCAGGACGCAGTTTCTCTCCCCTCAGGACTGGTTTCCTCACCTATAAACTGGAGCTACAGGGGCTTCCCCGGGTGGGTACCCACGGGAACCCGCCGGGCGTCTTCCAGCCATTGGAAAGTTCGTGAACACCTGGCCGGCAAGCGGCCCTCACCCAAATGCCCCGCCCGCCGTGCCCGGACTTGTCAGGGGGGCTGCGGTGAGCCCCGGAAGGGCGCAGACACAGGCGTGCCCAGCGCAGCCTTCCTGGCCCCTGAGCCCCGTGTCTGCGCAGAGCGTCGTGAAGGAGATGAACCGCCTGGGGGTCATCATCGACCTGGCCCACGTGTCCGTGGCCACCATGAAGGCCACCCTGCGCCTGTCCACGGCCCCCGTCATCTTCAGCCACTCCTCCGCCTACAGCCTGTGCCAGCACCGGCGCAACGTGCCGGACGACGTGCTGCAGCTGGTGGTGAGGGGCCGCGGGCTGGCGCTCCCTCCCCCTCCCTCCCCTTCCCTCCCCGCGGTGGTCCCGGAGCGCGTGGCCTGCTCTCGCACCCACGGCTCCCCCCTTCTCCCGAGCAGAACCAGACAGGCAGCTTGGTGATGGTTAATTTCTACAACGACTACGTGTCATGCAAAGAGGCGGCCACCCTGTCCCAAGTAGCAGGTGGGTGCGGGAGGGTGGCCACAGCAGCTGGCGGGTGAGGGCCGCCCCTGGGACTCACCCCTGCGGTCCTCCTCGGCAGACCACCTGGACCACATCAAGAAGGTGGCAGGAGCTGGAGCCGTGGGCTTCGGTGGGGACTTTGATGGCGTTTCAAGGTAGGGGCAAGGCCTGTGTCCCCTGGCTCAGCCGGAAAGGCCACCCCCCCTCCTTAAACATGTCATGAGGATCTGAGGCTCAGATGGGCCCAACATGTCTCGGTCTGAAGGCCACTCCACTGGACCCCTGATGGCTTTGGGTGGGGCCACAGTGGTTTGTGGGGAGGTAGGTGGGCCCGAGGCCCTGACCCCTGCGATGCACAGCCTGGTTCTCTCTGCCCTCGCCTCAGGCTCCCCGTGGGGCTTGAGGACGTGTCCAAGTACCCAGACCTGGTGGCCGAGCTGCTCAGGAGGCAGTGGACAGAGGCGGAGGTCAAGGGCGCCCTGGCCAACAACCTGCTCAGGGTCTTCGAGGCAGTGGAGCAGGTGAGGAGAGGCCGGCACACTCGCCCACCATCCTTGGCCGGCAGGTGGGCAGGTGGGCAGGCAGGGCCGGCGGGCAGGCAGCCCAAGCGGTGTCTGTCCCCAGGTGAGCGACCACACACAAACTCCCGAGGAGGAGCCCATCCCAAAGGACAAGCTGCAGACTTCTTGCAGGACGATGTATGGCTACTCAGAGGCCCCCAGCCTCCACCAGCAGCCAGGGGCCCTGCTGGCCTCCCTCACCACCATCCTCCTCGGCCTGTGTGTTCTGTGATGCCCGGGGGTCTGGGACCCCTAGGGTCCTCCAGCTCAGGAGAGACCGTGGCCATCGGAGCAGGGAGACCCCGGCTCCACAGCACGCGGCCTGGGCTCTCCTGAGGGCAGGAAGCCGTGGACGGCTCCAGACAGACACACGGTGGACCCTTAATAAAGGCAACAACGCTTCTGAGTCATGACCGTGTGTGTGCTCGGCACCCCAGCCCCTGAGGGGGGCTCCCGAACATCCAAGGGCAAGTTCTGTGGGAATGGTCCCAGGCTAGACCTCCCGACACAGGGGTGCCTAGAAGAGCAGGGCCAGAAAGGGCTCAAGGTCTTAGATTTGCACAGACATTGCTCACGTCTGAAAGCTGACAGTCTGGGCTCCGGTGGCCCCCTCCCCCCTCCCCATACACACACGCACACTCACCACACCTACGCGCCCCACACCATGACGCACACACAGGCAGCATACACACACGCACACACATGTGCCCACACCCGCCGCCCGGCTCGGCCTCTCAGGTGGGAACGCCAGGTCTTGGCAGGGCTGAACCACTTCACACCCCTGCCGCCCCCACGCTCCGGCCTCCAAGATTGCTCCGTGTGGACGGCCTCAGGCTCTGGGACTGAGGGTGGACTAGCACCTGGGAGCTCCGCTGTGCAGGTGGACGGCCCACACGTGCCTGCTCGGCTCCACCAGCCCCCGCAAAGGTGCCTCCCTGTCATTCCCAGGCAGAGCTAATGTGACCAGAAGGGACGTCTGTGGGTATTTGCTGATCACTTAGGATCGAGTCAATGTTAAAGGAGGAAACGGCAGGTAAGGGTTTCTATCCCGAGTGGCCAGAACATGCCCAAAGCCCCGACGCCGCCAAAGGGGATTTTCCCTGCGGACACGGCGGGAAGGGCCCCCTGGTGGCCTGCCGAGGTAGCACACAAATTCTGCTGCCGGGAGCACTTTCTCCTAAGGTTTTACCACTTGTCCTGAAGTGACCCTGGTCCCACCAGAGCACCACAGCTGCACGTACCATCCCAGAAACTTGTCCGATCTCGAAAGCCCCTTCCTGAGGAGTAAACAAAACGGGGGGTGGGGGGTCTTGGGGCCCGATGACTTCTGCAGAGAAGCAATACCCAGGGCGTGCACCCTACAGCACGGACACTCTTCTCGGGGCGCAAGAAGATCCTCTAGGGGCCACCCGTCCTCCGGAAAGGCCACAGCAGCAGTCCTCACACTTGGGTGCAGAGGCAGCTCCAAGGACCCCGCGGACACACAGATACGCGCGGGTGTGGGGGACGGGAGGCAGGCTGAGGGGCACGATTCGGTTCCACTTCTCGGCCTTGGTCACGTTTCACACATTCAAAACCCAAATCCAGACCAGGCAGGACGGGGAGCGCCCACAACGGAAGACAAACAAGTGATTCCTGCAGAGGCGGAACACAACTACGAAGAGGTGTGGACGAGCGTGGACACTCGGGAAGCACCTGGAGGCCTGCGGTCAGCAAGGGTTCTCGCAGGGGCGCGGCCAGCAGTTCCGAGAGCGTTGTGGAGGGACGAGCCAGCAAAGACATGAGTATGCAGGGCAGGTTCTGCCGTCAAAGTTCCAAACGAGGAGCGGGAAGCCCAAGTGGACCTGCGAGAGCAACGTGGGGGCTTCGGTGCTCAGGGGCCAAGGCCCACGGGCCCACGTTGATGTAAGTGATGGGACAGGTAAAAGTGAACGGAGGCAACGGGAACTTTTCCCTAAGACAGAACTGCAAGCAGGAAATCACCACGGATACTGTGACCAGGAAGATCCGCGGAGGGACACGAACATTGGGGACAGAGCACGGTGACGTTTGCAGGCGAGGCTGCAGTCTTTCCACAGGGTACTCAACAGAGGAGGAAAACGAGGCTTCACGGGGGCATCGCCAGGCCCAGGCCCCCGTCCGAGGTGAGCCGCACAGGGACGCCGTGCACCTGCGACGAGGCACTGAGGACATGACCACCTCTGTGGCATTCCCGCCTAGAGCTGTGACCTCAAGGTCATCGTGAGAAAACGCCGCCTCAGCCCAAGTGGCAGGACAGTCTGCCAAGTAGGTGGCCACCATGCCCCTGGGTCCCGCAGGCGCCACACAGCCGGCAAGGGCGGTCCCAGGCTGGGGGCGGAGGCGTCGCAGGTAGACGACCGACCGTCCGGGCGGAGTCCCGATGCAGCGGGTCACGTGCGGCTCACTGGGGAGTGGACGCGAGGGGCGCGCGGCAACCACGAGTACATGCAGACCACGTGCTCCGCGGCTTTTACATATGTTTCCAGTTATTTCAAGGTACAAACTTAAAAAGAAAACTTAACGTTTTGGATTCCAATTCCATCTGCGGGGGCAGAGCCTGAGAACATGCATACCTCAGCCCCCACCCGCCCTCTTCCAGGTAACCCCCCTCAGCCTCCTAAGAGGGGCCAGAGAGCCACACCAAGGCTCCCCCTACGACCCCTGCCCCACCCAAAGCCACAAAAGCAAAGCTGGAGAAAGTTCTCAGGGATCAATCTGTTTACTCACAACAGTGTTTTAGGAAAACGGGCAAACACACCCACTGCTCTCTGCGGGGCCACAGTCAGGGAGCCCTGCACCCCCGGCGCCCAGGACCTCCTCTGCATCCCTGCACGTGGGCGCCCCGAGAGACCGCAGCCGGGGAGTGAGGCGAGGCTGGCACTGCGGAAGGGGGGAGGGACAGCACTCTGACCCTCCGTCTGGGGCCTCACACCGCAGTGCGGCCTCCAGGCCAACACAGCAGACTTCACAGAACACCTTCAGCCACCGGGCCCAGGAGAATCGGACGTGGCGAGTCGCCAAGATTCCCGTTCACAAGAGGCTTGGCTGTGAGGACGGCCCGGGCAGCTGGGGGCGTCTGGGGAGGACTGGGCGGACGGTCAGCGGAGCACAGAGAGGGGCCCTGCTCAGGACCAACCACGAAGTCCCTCCCGAGCTCATGCCAAGAAGGGGGCTTGGACCCGACACCCCTCACCTGCTGTCTGCTACTTCTATTTTGGCAAAAAAACAACCCACGAAACTTCAAGGAAACAAAGTAAACTTCAGGAAACGGAAAAACTAGAAACTGCAGCCCGTGACAGGAAATCTTCAGGGGGCGGGAGCCGCCGCCAGCTGCCTGGCTGTGGCTGCCACGGCTCCCCCACGGCCGGCCCTGCCGGGATGCCTCTCCGAGCTCCCAAAGCCCGGCCCGCTGCTCTGGCTTCTGGGTCCGGCGGTGGGAGCGGGAGGAGAGAGCGGGGGTGGGGAGGCACCTGTTATGGACAGCACAGCGCAGGGCCAGCACGCGGCCGGCCGCCCCCACTGGGAGGGGCCTCGGTGCAGACCCTGAGCTCCTGGGGGACGCACGGCACAGCCCTCAGGGCCCCGGGCCCTCCGGAGGCAGCAGTGGGATGGGGACGCGGCCCCCCGAGGTGGGCCCACCTGGACCTGGAGCCTCACACCAGGGATCGCGAGTGGGCGCTGGGCCCGCCAGGCTGAAGCAGGAAGCAGGCTGACCCCGCCGGCTGATCGCAAGCAGCACAGAGTCTGGGGGGCCCCACGGTCCACACAGTGTCCACTGGTCAGTCCCCATCAACCCCTCAGAGGGTAGGGGACGGGGAGGGGCGCCTGCAGACCCCGAGCCGCTCAGCCCAGAGTCACAGAAACAGAAGTCAGAAGTTTGTGCAAACTCACCCACCAGGACACAGAGCCACCGTCTACGCTAAGAGGGACAATTCCCAGGCCTGGAGGTCAGGGCTGCGCTGCAGGGTGTGCAGGAAGGCGAGAGGCCTGGGTGGGGGGGGTGAGCTGGAGCCCTCATCCCTGGCCCTTCCCGCACGTCGAGGCGGGGGACGCAGCGCCCCACGGCGGGGGCTCAGCTAGTTTCTCAAGGCGGCCAACCTGCGAATCGACAACACGAGTCCCGTGAGGGAGGGCGAGAGGCAGCGGCGCCCTGACCCGCTGTGTGCTCAAGGACAAGACGCCAACCCAGGGGCCAAAGCCCCCTCACCCATCCATCGAGCTCTGACAGAAAGGAAAGGCTCGGGGAAGGGCCTCGCGTCAAGAATATGTTACGTCAGGGGGAGCAGAGACCTCCTCCCCTCAAGCAAGCGGTGGACGGTGCGGGAGCTCCAGAGCGGATACGCGACAGGCTCGGAGCGAGGAGCAGGGAGACAGGCGGTCAGATGGGCCCTGGGCTGGGCCCTCGGGTGGGCGCCTCCCCGAAAGAGCGGGGCTCACTGGGCCAGAGTCCCTCCGGACAAGCTCTCCTCGTGAGGCCACGACGCGCCTCCCCTCCCCCACAAGCACGGCATCCCAGCCCCAGGGCACCTGCGGGGCACCGAGCCCACCTCCGCGACAGCTGGTCCTCCTGGCTGCGCACGGAACTCTCGCCCACGGCGGAGGCGCCCTCGGGCAGCTGGCTGAGCTGGTCCAGGACCTCCAGGCCGTTCTCCTCGGCGATCTGCACGATGAGGCTGTCCACCTGCTCCTGGGGCGTGGTCAGCGTGGTGGCCGAGCTCATGGAGTCCTCCATGACCTGCGGGTCGCGTTCCGGGCAGGTGGGCGCAGGTCCCGTGCCGGGGCTCCGCCGTGACCCTGTTTTTGGCCGCCCATCTCGACCATGTTTCCCACTCACCCCCCCACCCACAGCAGCCACCTCCCCCAGCCCCGCCCGCGCTCGTCCCCGGAAGGTCCGCACGGAGCCTCCTGGCCACTCGCTGGGAGGGGCGCTCACACCGCAGCCCCGGGCCAGGCCTCCCTCCGATCTGCGAGGCCTCTGTGTGCGGATTCCCACTCCACAGACTCGGGTGCTCTGGCGGTACTCTGGCGGTGACCCCCGCGTGGGACCAGTGACGAGAGCGAACCCCGGGTGCACCCCTCGCACGCCCAGACCATGGGCCACATACCGACGTGTGCACATCCAGATTCTGCACCTGCTGCTCGAACCTGTCCATCACGGCAGAGACCTTCTGCAAGTCCATGGTGCTCAGCGCCCGGTCCAGGGCCTTGGTCACCTGTGCCATGTTCTTGGTCACCTGGCACAGGAGAAAGTGAGGAGGCGACAGAGCTAAAGGAAGGAAGGCCCTCTGCACCCTCCCCAGGCACACAGCCCCCCAAGGCCCGCAGGCCCGCGGCCCTGGCCCAGCCCAGCCATGTTCGGGACCAGCCGCAAGGTCCCTGGACCCGGGCGCTGAGAAGACGGGGCACTCCGGGTCTTGTCCTTCAGCGCTGCCCTTAAGGTGCAGAGGGAATCTCTTCTCCACAAGCAAGGGGGTCTCACGGCTCCCCCTGCCCAGCCAGGCCCCTCGACTCTGCCGACAGAAGCTGGCCCTTGTGACGGGCAACCCTGGGCACGAGCACTCACCCCCTTCATGGTCACGGCCGTCTGCACCTTGGAGGCCACGGCGTCCACGCGGGATGCCATGCGGAGCCAGTTGACGCCTTCATTCTTCTTGCGGATCGCGTTCTCGGCATACACGCGCGCGCACTCCACGTTCTTCTGCTGAAGGGCCTGGGAGCCGGGGGAGGCACCGGCCGGGAGAACGCGGTTGTCTGTCTGAACGCTGCCCGCCCCACTCTGGGGCCTGGCCCTGGCTTTTCCGAGGGCGAGATCTGCTAGCGTGGGGCAGCCCCTCTCCTCTGCCTGTGGGCTTCACAAAAACGCAGAAACGCCAGGCCCCAAGCCCATCCAGGAGTTAGGGGTCCAGGCGGGTGCCAGAGCCGCCGCACCGGGGGCTGAGCAGGGAAGCCGGGCCCGGCCGCACGGCCACCTCCAGCCTCTCTCCTCCCACCGCGGCCCCTCTTCGGGGACTTCCTACTCCAGGAGCGCACAAACCAGAGCCGGACGTGCTGGTGGCGAAGCAAGCACGACCGTGGGGAAGCACGAAGGACCCGAAGTGGAGTCGGCCGTCCGGTTTTCCCTTCTGCCCTGGGAGCCCCCAGATCTAACAACCCCAGGAGCTACTCCACCTGTTAAAGGGCTGTTAGAATGGACCCCCTGAGAGTGGGCAGACCCCCCAACCTCCCCTTCGACAGCAAGGACACCACGAGCCCCGCCCTTCACCAGCAGAGGGCGGGCTCACCGCTGCCCAGGGTCTGATGCCCGGGGCCCCAGCCGCAGCAGGGAGCCAGACGTGGTCCGGCAGGGGTGGCTGGAAGCCCGCTGCCCACACAGTTCGTGAGAAAGCAGGTGCAGAACTTTGGAAGTGAGTACGAGGCAAGGAAAGTTAGTGAGCAAAAGGCAAGGCAGGGCCCTTCTGCTGTGGACACCCTCAGGGGGCGGGGGCGCAGGCCTGGAGCTGGCTCCTGAGAGAAGGGCCTCGGCCCACACGGGAAGGCGGCAGCGGCACACGCCACAGAAGCTGCAGGAGGGGGAAGGGGACGCGGCCCGGCGCCCGCGGTCGGCCCGGCGCCCGCGGTCGGCCCGGCGCGGCCTCACCTTCTTCACTTTGGCCTGTTCCGCCTTGGAGTCCTTCTCTGCCTTCTTGGCCAGCTTCTCCAGCTGCTTTGCCGTGAACTGGGGGCAAGCAGGACACTTGGGTCAGACAGAGCCTGCCCTCCGGCACCGGCACCCCCGCCCCACACACCGGTGTCCTCACAGCCCGGGGCCGCAGCAAGGGTGCTCCCTGGGCCTCTGGGGCTCGGGGGGAAGGGAGGGCGGTGAGAGTCTCCTACAGCGTCCTCTCCCAGGACACGGTAACCCAACCCTGCCCCCAGAGCGGAAAGCTAAAAAGGCAACTCACACAATCACCACTACTAGTAGATTTTCAACTTACGTGGAAAAAACTGGACAGAATGTGTTTCAAGCCACCCCAAGTGGCCTGGGGAATCATACACAATTCCCGGGGAGCACACACCTCAGAGTGTTCTCGTCACACCGCACTGTGTTTGGGAGGGGCTGCTGGGCAGCCAACGCGTCTTCCGGGTACCTGACTGCTGGGTCGCAACCCCTCTGGGAGGCTCAGTCCGGAAGTGGTGGGTCGGATGGTGTGCCCGCCACCACGGGGCTCCCATGCAGGCTGCTGCCCGAGGGGCCCTGCACTAGCTGGATGCGGTGGGCGGAGGGTGGGCTGCCTGACCTTGAGCCACAAACACTGCCCTCTCGTGGGCCTCTCCCCACTGCCCACTTCTGACCCAGAACATCACAGACTGGGCCACCCAGATGAGGCAACCCAACATTTACTTGAAATATACCTCATCTGCAAAAGTGTCACCTGCCCAAGGATGGCCCTCTTTGCTAGAGAATTCTGTCCCCAGAGCCCGCCCTCCCTCCCACCCTTCCTTCCTCTTAAAGTTTATTTTGACAGAGAAAGTGAATCAGGGAGGGGCAGAGAGAGCAAATCCCAAGAAGGCTCCATGCTGTCAGTGCCCCACACAGTGCCTGATCCCACAAATGGCTCGATCTCACGGTTCCACAAGTTCATCACCTGACCCAAAATCAAGAGTCAGACACTTCAACGACTGAGCCCCCCAGGAGTCTGGACTTTTTTCTATACACAGCGCCTTCTCCTTCCGCCAAGCCGGTCTGACACCCCAGCTCTCGTGTTCCACTGACCAGCCCTGGGAGCCCACGGAGAGGAGGTGGTGCCCCTGCGTCAGCCAGTGTCACACTGGCCCCGCCCGACCGCTTCTGCTCTCGAGGTCCAAGCTTTGGAGGCATCTCTCACTCAGCTGGTCCAGCCGGTGAAAACCCACTTCCCTGAGGGCTGTGCTCACAGGACAGGGCACTCTCTCGAAGGTCACCTACCCACTCACACTCACTGCTTAGGTACTTTTAAATCAATGTCTGCTGCACCTAAAATTCTGACCTTGCTTTCTTCAACACTGTCATGCCCGCACTGTCCAGTGAAGGAGCCACTGGCCACATGTGACTATCTAACTTTGCATTACCTAAAATGTCAAATAACAATTCAGTCCCTCAAACCAGCTGCGTTCCCAGGGCTCCGCGTGGCTGGTGCGGGCAGCACGGCTTGTAAGCCCTCAGTGCTCCCTCTCTGGGCCGTCTGTGTCTGTCACACAGAAGGGGCTTCTTGTCTGCCCCCCTCACACTCCTCTGTTGCTCAAGGGAAAAATCCAGATTTTCCTGACTCAGAAATGCGACCCTGAGCACTGTCCACAAGGGAGACCTGCCGTCAGTGGCCCACACGGTGCTTGATCCCACAAGCCACTTGATCTCACAATCCGTAAGATTGTGACCTGACCCTAAATCAAGAGTCACGTGCTGAACAAAGTGCCTGGGGGCCACCGGGTGCTCCTCTCCCTCCCTCTCCAGGGCAGAGCCAGCGGGACGAGCTACCGTTCGCAGCTTGTGCGCACCACCTTGTGCACACCGCTCCTGCCCGGTCTTTCCGAGCTAACCACAGACAGCCAAGCACGGAGAGGCTGGCCCTGGGTTAGTTACAAGACACGGCTCTGCTGCCCACAACACTCTCCTTCGATAGGATTTTAAAGACTTGGGAACCACATTTATGTGCCTTGTGGGGCATCAAGGGACACCCCTAACACCTGATTCGTGTTTCCTAAACGTGCTCACGGTCTCGTGGACTTGCCCACGTGATCCGTTTCTGCTCAGCCCAGGATGAGGAAAGAATGCCTGTGCCTTTGAGTCGATTCAATACCCCCCTTCGTCATGAGTCTGGCTGAGCACCGTGCACAAACCGTAACCACCGAGACAGGGTTGGGGTGAAAGGTCCCTCAGTGCACACCTTCAGCTGGAACAGCGTATCTGCAAAGAAAGGAGGTGGTTTGAGGGTTCCGGCTGTGACAAGGGCGCTTCTAACAAGCAGAGGGGGCCGCTCAGACCCTCTGGACACAAAAAGCTGGATCAGGGTGCAGGCAGGGGTGGGGCCTCCCGGAAGCCCAGCCTGCGCTGGAGCCAGTGGAGGACTACTGTGCCAGCCAGAGGGCTTGGGCAGATGCACAGGTTCCCTGGCCAGATCCTTACAGGTAACACCAGGGCGGCACCGGCTGAGCCCAAGGGTCAGTGTGCAGCCAAATGAGGTCATGGATGCAGCACACAGCCCTCCGTGAAAACCCAAGGAGTGGTGCGTAATCAATGCAACTTTACAAAGACCCTTGTGATTCTTTCCCAATTTAATAAAACTCAGTACTAGAGTCTATTTTATATACTCTTTCTCCCCAAAAGTAAATGGATAAGAATGCCAGAATGAGGACTCATGCATTCAAAGAGGTGGCATATCTGAGCCTTCAAATCAGGCTCGGGAGCCTCACTACCTACGTGAGCGTACGAACAGCTCCCTCTCCTGGTAGCTACATGTGCTAGTCATTCACTCAAACTCCAGAGCCAGGTAGAGTCAGATTCACATTAAAAATGTCTCAATTTAATCAATTTCTAGATTTGGAGGACGATGTCTGAAAGAGTTTACTGCACTAGCCCAGAATGAACAACGGAAATCCTGCAACCAGAATGAGGGCGTAGACTGTTCATAAATGCAAATCAAGGCCTCCGGCTGAGAACCCAGTGGGGTTTCAGGTAAGCCCTGTGCACCCATCATTGACCAGTGCAGGCCGTGGTCAAGGCCACAGCCACCTGTGAATCTGCCAATCGGAGCTAACCTGTCGCACACATGGCAGGCTCTCCGCCTCTCTACCTCACCATGTGACCCAAATCCCCTGTCTCCCTGCCTCGGCTTCCTCTTCATACTTGAGGAGCAGGAATAGGTTCTGGAAGGCAAACAGCTGCGAAGGCAAAACCCAACCCTGGGAAAAAGCGATACAGCCAAAAGAAAGTTCCCCAAGGAACTGGGTAACCTGTGGAGCAAAACTCAACATTTACGGTTGATGGTAGTGGTGGGTGTGTGGTGTTCATCTTCTCTCTGAAGCAACTGGTATAGAATTTCCTTTGTGACAACAACATGGTTGTACAGTTTTTAACATTTCACAAAAGGAGTTTTGAAACCTCTCTGTCACACCAGCCCTTAAACGTTCTAGCAAACGTAGGCATCTCCCCTTATCACTGATTCTTCCTGCTCTTTCGTGTCCCTGAGCAGGGACAGGGCGGAGGCAGTGCTGCAGGCAGGGGAAGACAAGACCAGGGAGCTAGATCTCTACCTCTGCTTCCCATCTGCAGGCTGGGGCATAAAATTCCTATCTCAAAATGCGGCTGACCGTGCCTGGCACACAGTGAGTGCTTTTTGCCCGAGCTCTTCCTGTTTCTCTTAGTGGTGTTTTGGGGGCAGTGGTGCAACTGCCTCCTTTTCTGGTGCTCTCTCACCTGACACCCCAGGGCGCCAGAGACCGATGTCCCTCACCCGTACAGGAGCTGGGGGGCTGGGAGGTGGACGCCGAGGAGTCTGGGGGAAGGGGGTCAGGGGGTGGGGTCGAGGATCCTCATCGGGGTCTGGGGTTGAAGCTCCGGGGATCGAGGATCGGGGTCCAGGGCCGAAGATCCAGGTCCCTGGTTGGGTGTCGGGGTCTGGGGTCTAGGCCCAGGGGTCGGAGATCGGTGTCGCAGACTGAGGCCTGTGGTGCCCGGGCGAGCCCCGCCCTCCCCCTGGTGGGCGGCGTCGCTTACCGTCCATGGCAGGTCCGGCAGGGGCAGCCCTCGCAGGAACGGACGCGCGGAATCCCCCGGGCCGAGCAGATCGCACTTAACAGCTCCGTCGCGCGGGAACTTCCGGGGTCACCTCCCACTTCCGGCTATCGGCAGCTCTCGCGACAGCGCGAGGCCAGTCGCGCGAGCGGGGCGGGGCGTCGCCGTGGAGACCCGCGCGGCTGCGTCCCGCCGGCGTCTGTGAGTCACGCCCGCGGCGCGCCCGCCGAGCTGCCGAGCGCCGGGCTGCGCCGGCCGGGAGGGGTCACCTATGGGACTTTCCAAAAGCAAACCTAAACCTAGGACAGGTAAAGGGCCGCCGGCCCGTCGTCTCCTAGGTCCCGTGGCCGCGGTTCGGCAGGGCTGGCAGTGCGCCGAGGGGCGCTCGGCGGGGTCCGCCCCCGCCGGGGGTTGGGGGGTGCCGGGCTGGGCGCCCCACCCGCCGCGCTCGTCACTCCCGCGCCTGAGTCCCCTCTGACGACTGTGCCTCGGGAATCTTTTCACCCACGGAAAGATCCACGTTCAGAGAAGTGGAGGGAAAAGTCAAGCTTCCTTATTTCCTTCCGGACCAAAGCCGGCAACCGCAGGGCTGGGACCCCGAGCTCTAGGGTCAGCGCGCTGTGGGACTGATTGCCCGTGTATTTCAGGTGAGGAGCCAAAGAAGGGCCGCATCTATTCATTTCCCAAGGCCAAGGAAAGGCCCGTGCACAGGCATTCTCAAGAGTCTGAGAAGTCTCCGGACACTAAGCCTACAGAGAGCTTTCATGGAAAGAAAGGGGCAGCCAGGCGACAGTGGCCTTCATCCGAAGTGGAAGGTAGGACACCCCAGGAGGGAACGGAGCCTGAGGCCAGGGAGCTTGGGGCTGGGGTAGAAAGGAGCCTAAGCGGTGGCTGGCAGGGAACATGCCCTAAAGACCGATCGGTTTTAGGACCTTTAGATGCAAGGTAAATACCCAGAATTATCAGCGGAAAGTAACCGTTGAATAAAGGTTTAGGGAAGTGTCCCCATGATAGATGCAGAGCCGAGAGTCAAGAGGGACTTGGCAGTGCGTGGCTGCAAAGCACAGCCAGCCTTCCCGGAGGGCCGGTAACCTCCGGGCGGGACCAGTGTCCCTTCAGCAGTCCACACCGCAACCGGGAGTGGTTGACAGGCGATGTGGGAACTCAACCCGGGCACAGGGATCAAAGGAACTAGACTGTTGGTGGGCCAAAGAGGTCAGTTTGGTAAATTCATTCGGTTTGTCAACAGCCCAGTGTGGCCAGACCTTTGCCGGGGGTGGGGGTGGGGGATGAGGCTACGGAAGCAGCCAGAATATGAAGCCTTTCCCCCGTTGTATCACCTGGCGCTGTGGAAACGGAACCATTAAATAATTATAATTAAAACGAGGCAGGTGTGATGGGGTTTGTGCCTGGGAGAAGTGTTTCTCCAAAATGGAGGCTACTGGGGGCGGCGAGGAGACCTGTCGGAGGCCCATTGCTGCAGCGGAGGAGGAGCCGCTGAGGCCCTGGCAGCAGGAAATCCGAAACGGGTAGGACCTGCAGAGCCTGCTGTGGGAGGAGGCGTGGGGCCTCCGGGAGGGGGTTTCACCGGCCCGGGGATGAAGGGCCGGCAGGTCACACGGTGCTGGGAGGGATGCTGGCCTGGTGGGGAGACGGGAGCTGAGGCCGGCGGGCTCGACCGGGGCACCTGTGAGGTCATCGAGGGCAGGAGGCCTTTTGAAATGAGGATGTTGGGCTCGGGAGCAAGGCCTGGACTTCAGATCCTGAAGTGCGAACGCTTGCTTGAGCGGGAGACTGCGTGAAGGGCCGGCGCCCTGGGGAGGAGGTTTGGAGAAGGCCACAGGCCGGTCAGGAGCCTTCCGGAGGCAAGTCACAGAACAGCTGACCAGGCGCGGCTCTCCCGCTGAGGGGCCCAGCATCTCCCAGATGAAGGATCAGAAGAGGCCACTCACGGCGCCTTGCTCGGCAGCACGCGATGACCTCAAGGACTGTTTGCCGCCCTCAGTGTCGCCAGAGAGCTGGACGGCCCTCGGTGTCACACGCAGACAGGACTGCCGTCTTGTCCACGGGAGACTGTTCTTGCAAGAGCCTTCCCTCGGCGGCCCCCACCTGCCCGGCGTCGCCAGGGTAGCCTCAGGTCGTGCGCGTTCGGGGCTGGACTTGTGCCAGCAGAGGCAGGAGTGGGCAGGTGGGTGCCTGCTGCAGAGGCACCTGCAGTGTCTGTACACCCTCATCTCGGAGGGTGGAGAGAAGATGGGCATAGAGGGCAAGTTCAGAGAGCAAGAGTGAGGATGGAGTTTCAAGAAAGAAGGGGAAGTGTGGTTTCTTCATACAAGGCAGCGTCTCCGCAACAAGGAGTAAGCCGCCGGACACGCGCTGCCTCGTGAGGGAGCAGCGGCAGGGAGGCACCGGTGCCAGAACACACGTGCCGTCATTCCGCTTACGTGGAATGTCCAGAAAAGGCGAAGTTCTATAAAGGGAAGCCTGGACTAAGGGTGGGAACAAGGATTAGCCGTAAACGGGAACGAGGGTCTTTGAAGGTGATGGAAATGTTCTTAAAACTGGATCGATGGGTGCCCAGCGCTGAAAGTTCGCTAAAAGTCCCTGAATGGAGTGCCTCAAACAGGTGAACAGTATGGTATGTAAATTATACTGTAACAAAGCTGTTAAAAAAGAAAGAAGGTAATTTAGTCGACAGTGTTAAGTGTTGCAGAGAGATGGAGTAAACCCAGAAAAGGCCGCGTTCAGCGAGGCGAGGCTGCGGGTCCTGGCGCCCGTGCAGACGGCAGGGTCCAGCGACCGGAAGCGCAGACACCTGTGCTGCCGTGTGGACCATTTAAACGGGGGCAAGAGCATCTCTCTCTCCTATTCGTGTTGTAAAGCTGAAGAATTTCCCAATTAGATTTGGAAACGCTAGGACTTTGGGAGTCAAAGTTTCTTCCTTCAATCAACCTAATACCATAAAAGCCTTAGAGAAATGGAGAGTCCTAACAAGTCAAAACCCCTGTGTATTACATAATACACTTACTACTATGGGATAAAAACCAGAACCGGACGTTCTTTCTGGGGTAGGAGTGAGGGAGGGAGAGGCCAGCAGACTGGAAGGGAGCCTGTGGGGACTCTGCGTGGCGCCAGAAAGCTCTGCATCTTGGGGGGGGTGGGGAGTGAATACCCAGGTGCGTACAGTTGCGGAAACGAATCCAGCTGTGCTTTAAGAACTGCATTTTCTCGTGTGTGAATTATGCCGCAAAACGCACGGAGCACACACGAGTCCTTGCCCCTTAGAGCTGCACCCAGAATCCTGAAGGTGACATTGGCGTGGCTACCGGAGACGGTGTCTGAGACCCAGTGCAACGCGGAGGAGTGTAGTGTGGCCGGGGACACCTTCCGAAGGCAGCCGCGGCCCTCCCCCCACTTTCTGCTTGGTGGGGGGCTTGATGCTCCTCCTACTTGGGCAGGTGGGGGGTCTGCAGCCTCTCCCCCGAAACCTCTGCAAGCTGGACACTTTCTTGTAACTGAAAGACTGTGGAGAAAGTGGTTTCTGAGCTGAGCCACGAAAGGTGACGCAGTCCCGCCTCGCCCACTGGGACACAGACTGCTCCTGGGGCCCTGAGCCGCCACACCAGCCACACCACGCTGGAAAGGGGCTCAGCCCCCTGGGGAGGCCAGTCCCAGTCTCTAAGCCCTTCCAGCCCAAGGGCCAGGCTTGTGACTGAACAAACCCCTAGGTGACTCTAGCCCCCCGCCTTTGGGTCTTCCCAGTGGAGACCCCAGACACCGCGTAGCAGCAGCATCTGAGCGGCCCTGGGAGTGGCCACCTGGCATGTCCAGCCCAGTGGAGCCTCCAGAGGACCGACGCTCCAGACAGCATCCAGCTGTAGCCACCTGGGGACCCTAAGTGATAGCTGCCCGGTCAAACCGGTCCTGAATTCCTGACCTTTCAATTGTGAGAAAATAAAACGGTTGTTTCAAGCTACAAAGGTTCGGGTAGGTTGTTCTATAGCAGTTTAACTGGAATGGAGGGTGAGTGCTGGGGCAGAGGTGAAGTCTGACTGTGGCCTTGAGCTGCGGCAGCTGTGTGACCGGTTCACGGTCTTGTCTTGCTACTTTTGTGTATACTTACAATTCTGCGATACAAAACCCACATACGTACCTCATACCACACGTTAATCCACCACAAAAATGTGCAGCCAGTTCCATATGCTGGAAATTATACTGGAAAAAAAAATGACCCTGACTTTTCTACAAATAAATGACATGGAAAAAAGGAGTCTAGGTCTGCGCTGGCTGCTATAACAAAATACCATAGACTGTGTAGCTTCAACAACAGACATTTATTCGTCCTAATCCTAGAGGCTGAGCAGTCCCAACAATCTGATTTGGTTCCTGCGAGGACCCCTTCTGGGCCTGCAAACAGCCATCAAATTGCTGAGTCGTCTTTCTTCTTTCTTCTTCTTCTTCTTCTTTTTTTTTGCAACAGGGATAAACAGATACATTTGGCTTGTAAAGTTTCCCCCCCCCCAATGTTTTATTTATTTCTGAGACAGAGCATAAGCAGGGAAGGGGAAAAAGAGAGGGAGACAGGATCCAAAGCAGGCTCCTGGCTCTTGAGCCGTCAGCACAGAGCCCAGTGCGGGGCTTTTTAACTCAGAAACCCTGAGGGGCACCTGGGTGGCTCAGCCGGTTCAGTGCCAGCTTCAACTCAGGTCATGATCTCACGGTTCCTGGGTTCAAGCCCCGCGTCAGGCTCTGGGCTGACAGCCAGCTCAGAGCCTGGAGCCTTTTTTCGATTGTGTGTGTGTCTCTCTGCCCCTCCCCTGCTTTCTCTCTCTCTCTCAGAAATAAATAAAACATGAGGGAAAAAAAACCCTGAGATCATGACCTGAGCTGAAGTTGGACACTTAACCGACTGACCCGCCCAGGCGCCCCAAGTTCTGTGTCTTCACACGGCTCCAGAGAGAGGGCTGTGGGCTGCTCCTCCTGTAAAGTCCCATCGCTGGGGCTCAACCCTCGAGACCTCTTCTCGGCCTAATCACTTCCCTGTAGCCCCACCTCCAGAGCCCATCCCACTGAGGACCACATGTGAGCCTTGCACACATGACTTCTGGGGGGACCCAAACATTCAGTCCGTAGCAGAGAAGGCAGTGCAAGGAGACTTCAGGGACCTAGGAAGCAAATACAGTGTGGGCCCAGGCTAAGTCATTCTTGAGGTAACCAAATTGAGTATCATATATTAATAATAATAGTTTTCTTAGATGTGACAAGGCTGTTGTGCTTATGCTAAAAATAATTCCTACTTGGGGCACGTGGGTGGCTCAGTCTGTTAAGCGTCTGACTTCGGCTTAGGTCATGAGCTCACAGTTTGTGGGTTCAAGCCCCACGTCGGGCTCTGGGCTGACAGCTCTGAACCTGCTTCAGATTCTGTGTCTCTCTCTCTGACCCTCCCTGTTTACGCTGTCTGTCTCTCTCACAAATAAGTAAAACATTAAAAGAAATTTAAATAATTCCTCCTTGATAGACATATATGTTGCATTATTTATGGGCAAAATTATGTTTGAGATTTGCTTAAAAACAGGAACAAAAAACCTGAGGAAGATAGACAAAACAAAGAGACAAAATATTGACTGAAGCTGGGTGCTCATTATACTATGGTTTTCATGAGTGTCTGAATATTTCCGTATTTTTTTGAAGGTATAGTGTGCTTATTTCAATAGGTTTTGGAAAAATAAACTTTAACATTTATCAGCTATTTCAAATATATTAAGCGAAAAAACCCACAATTTCAAAAGATCACATGCTGAACGGTTCCATTTATAGAATGTTCTCCAAATGACAAAATTATAGAAATGGGACAATAGACCAGTGGCTGCCAGCATCTATTAGGGATGACGGGGGGTGGGGGGTGGGGTGGGAGGGTGGCGGGGGGGGTTGGCTGTAAAAGGTTAGCAAAAAGGACATCTTTGTGGTGGATCTTGATCTTAGCAGTGGTTACATGTGATAAAATGGCATAGAACACAAACTGTGCCAAAATCAACATGGGGGGGTGTTGCTATTATATTGTAATTATGTAAGATGTTATCATTGGGGGAAATAGGTGCAAGGTATATGGAACTTCTCTATACTTTTGGAACTTTATGTGAATTTATAAATTCAAAATCATAAGTTTAAAAATGTATCAGAATTGGGGCACCTGGCTGGCTCAGTCCGTAGAGCATGCGACTCTTGATCTCGAGGTTGTGAGTTCAAGACCCACACTGGGTGTAGAGATTACTTAAAAATAAAATCTTAGGGGCGCCTGGGTGACAAATTCGGTTGAGCATCCGACTTTGGCTCACGCCATGATCTCATGGTTTATGGGTTCGAGCCCTGCATTGAGCTCTGTGCTGACAGCTTGGAGCCTGGAGCTGCTTCAGATTCTGTGTCTCCCTCTCTCTCTGCTCCTTCCCCGCTCACACTTTGTCTCTCTCTCTAAAAAATAAACATAAAAAATAATTTTAAAAAATCTTAAAGGGGCGCCTAGGTAGCTCGGTTGAGTGTCCAACTTGGGCTTAGGTCATGATCTCACGGTTTGTGAGTACGAGCCCCACATTGGGCTCTGTGCTGGCAGCTCAGAGCCTGGAGCTGCTTTGGATTCTGCGTCTCGCAGTCTCTTCCCCTCCCCCACTTGTGCGCTCTTAAAAATAAGCATGAAAAAACATTTTAGTAAAATCTTAAAAAAATCAAAATTTGTAATTATTAAAATAATTAGTTCCAGTATATAAGATCGATGAAACAACAAATATGGATAAGAATAAGACCTTACTATGAGTGTGTGTGTGTGTGTGTGTGTGTGTGTGTGTGTATAATAGCACCATAAGTAAGTTGCAAAAGGAAGAATTATACAACAAATTATGCTAGAATTGCTCACCATTTTAAGGGAAAGCTCATGTTGAATTTTAACTTCCTCCTGCGTGCTCCGATGAATTCCAGGGAGGTCAGAGAGACAGAGAGACTACAGGAGCGCCTGGGGCTCAGGCATCAGGCGTCCAGTCCTGTTCTTGATTATCAGCTCAGGTCATGATCTCATGGCTTTGTGGGTTCGAGATCCGCTTTTGGCTCTGCGCCGCCACCACAGAGCCTGCCTGGGATTCTCTCTCTCTGCCCCGCCCCTACTCGTGCTGTCTCAGTCTCTCTCAAAGTAGATAAACTTTAAAACAAAAACAAACCAGGAGTGACTACAAGAAGATGTACATTTTAATCTGAGTCCTTGGGGCGCCTGAGTGGCTCACTCAGTAAAGTGTCCGGCTTCGGCTCAGGCCATGATCTCACGGTTTGTGGGTTCGAGCCCCGTGTCGGGCTCTGTGCTGACAGCTCAGAGCCTGGAGCCTGCTTCGGATTCTGTGCCTCCCTCTCTTTCTGACCCTCCCCTGCTCATGCCATCTCTCTCTGTCAGAAACAGATAAAAAAACATTTAAAAAATCTGAGTCCTCAGTGGGAATCCTCTAAGAGTCAAAAAAAGACATGATAAAGAGATAACAGAAGGATCCAACTATGTTAAAAAGTAAAACCTCTCCCCAAACCGTCTCTAAACAAATGTAAAGCAAACGGTAAGGTCAAAAAATACTTGCAACACATGAGAGGTCCAAGAACAACACACAACAGATCAAGTGCTCTGACCCATGTTGATGGCAATACCAATTTTCGTGAAGACAACTTGGTAACGTGGTAGGCAGGGTCCCTGCCCGCCAGGAACAAGCTCTGTATAAACCCTACCCTTGGATGTGACCAGAGCCTGTGAACAGCATGGCTGTTACCCCTGTGATCCTGTTAGTAATCCATCGGTTTTGACGTAAGCGAAATGGAGTTTATCCTGGGTGAGCCAGACCTAACTGGAGAAGCCTTTAAAATAAAGTCAGTGTCAGGTGGCTCTGAGGAAGGAAGCCACCATGTCAATCATAACTCAAAAAAAAATTTTTTTTTAAGCTGCCACATTGTGAGCGGAGCTGTGAGCAACCCCCTAGCAACAGGCAACAAGAAAGTGACGTCAGCCCCTCACCCATAAAGAACGAACTTATGCCCAGCAGCCTGAGTGAGTCTGGAAGGCCCCAGGTCCGTGTGAAGATGCGGTCTGGCTGACAGCGGGGTCGTGGCCTGGGCTCCCGGGCCAACAGAAGTGGAGATGATGCACACATGTGCCGTTTTAAGCCAGCCACTAAGCTTGTGGTGATCTGTTAGGCAGTAACGGAAAAGTAGTACAGGTAATATGTATCAAGAACCCTAAACAGATTCATGTTCCTAAATGTAAAAGTTTTTATCGCTAAGGTTAAAGACCTCTTGTTCTGAACTAGGGAGCCTCAGGGATGGAAGGGTGTTGGCTCTCCCTTAACCTACAGAATCAGTGACTCCAGTCAAAACACCACAGGTCTTTTGGGGGACTGGACCAAATTATCCTAAAGTCCACCTAGGAGAGTAGAAACGTGAAAATAGCAGGAAACTGGAAAAGCAGATGACATGAAAATGCGCTGCCACAGAGAGGGCAGTGGTGGGCGAGTGGTGCCTCAAGGGCCCGGGGCTCATGAGGGAGGCACCAAGTGAAAGAAATGGAGGAAAGCTGGAAAGTTCGCTCAGTGGTTCACAGACAACTGACGGGACAGCTGAGAAAACAATGTTGCCTCTGTCCTGACTCAAATTCTACAGGAATCAGAAACTTTAACAAAGAAAATAAAACAGTAACAGTTTTTGAATTTTTTTTTTTTTGATGTTTTATTTCTGAGAGAGAGAGAGACAGCGTGAGCAGGGAAGGGTCAGAGAGAGGGAGTCACAGAATCTGAAACGGGCTCCAGGCTCTGAGCTGTCAGCACAGAGCCCGACGCGGGGCTTGAACCCACACACCATGAGATCCTGACCCGAGCGGAAGCCGGACGCCCCAAAACAGTAACAGTGCTTGTAGGTTTGGCGGAGGGAGCACCTTTTCGCTCTGACGGACCCTGAGAGCCGTCAGGAAAAGACTGCTGTGCCCGTCAGTGCAGGAAGCAATCCGCCGCAGCCGACGAGCAAGGGGAACCAGCGCTGGCGGCCAATCTCCTGGGCGTACAAATAGCTCTCGCACACAAAAGTCCAAGTACAAATGAGGAAAGAATAGGACATGCATTCACAGGAAGATAACTACCGCTGGACCATGAACAAGCAACGTGATGCTCCCCCGACGCTCTCTGCGCTACGGTAAAGCTTCAGGGAAGGCGATGGTGCCCAGTGGGGGCAGAAGTCAGTACTAACATTTTCATATAACGTGGGAAAAAATTTAGCAAACTGACAAGAATCGGGAGGGTATGGAGAAACGTCCTGTTTACAGATTCTTAGTGGAAATATATATTGATATAATGTTTATGAAAAACAACTTGACAATATTTACCAAAATCTTCATTCTAGTAAAATACCCAGTAGATAAACCCTCACAAATGTGCACATATATACATGCAAGAATGTTAATTGCAGGATCACTTGAAAAAGGTAAAAATTGGAAAGAACCTAAGTTGTGTTCATTAAAGGGAGCTGGTTATGTAACAGATGAAAACTCCCTCCCCAGTGGAACTCGGGCTGCCGAGAGAAGGGGCCACACCTGCGTGTGCAAACACGGGGCCCAGCCACCAGACTCACCCTTCCCTAATGTGACCCTAAACGCATCAAACGGTGGATGCACATACGAAACGTCTGGAAGGAAAAGAATTATTCTGTATGCAGTTTTTTTTTTTTTTAATGTTTTATTTATTTCTAGAGAGAGAGAGAGAGACAGCGTGAGCAGGGGAGGGTCAGAGAGAGAGGGAGTCACAGACTGAAACAGGCTCCAGGCTCCGAGCTGGCAGTCAGCACAGAGCCCGACGCGGGGCTCGAACCCACGAACCGCGAGATCATGACCTAAGCGAAAGTCGGACGCTTAACCGACTAAGCCACCCAGGCGCCCCTCTGTATTCAGTTTTTAAATCACATGGTCATAACCTTTTAATTAGTCTTAATATACAAAAAGTGCATATTCATTCATGTAAAAAACATGAACTCCCCAACTTAAAATACATGCAAAATATGATGAAATGCAGTTTTGACTTAATGATAAAAATAAAAAAGACACTCTCGGTGCCTAGTGCACGCCATGCCGTCATTCATTGGTGGTTAAAACAGTCGAAGCTGTGGACGCGGTGATGAGGGCGGAGGGAGCCCGGGGCCCCAGCACCCCCTCTGCCGTCAGGCTTGAGCAAATGACCTCTCTGTGCCTCGGGTCCTTTGTCTGTAAAACACAGCTCATGCCAGGACCTGCTTCGGAGCCTGCTGTGAGTCGGTATTCACCGTCACTACTATCCTGGGCTCGGAATGAGGTGGACACAGAACGAGCAGCTACCCGCCTGCCCCTGCCCGGCGCTGGGCTCATGAGCTATTCTGAGTGGGGAACAACACACCGCAAAGCAATGGCACTCTGGTGACAATTCTGCGGCAGCGTGGTTATTCTACCTCTAGCGACTCCGTTAGGTGCACACGGAGAAAGAGGCCTCTCTGTGGTGGCTTAGCAGAGGCCCGAGGCTGCGCCTCAACCCTGGAAGCCCAGGGGGCAGTCTGGGAGCTGCAACAACAGTGGCCGCAAGGAAGCACTTCTGCTTTTGTCTCGTGTAACATCCGACAAACTTGGCGTTTCGCAAGTCCCGTGCGATCCTCGCAAGCTCCACAAGCTTAAGAAAGTGTTGTGGCCGACATCAGAGATGCTCCTTCTTCGGCGTTCTGGTGAGGGCCTGTGCAGAGCAAAGTGCGTATCCGAACCTTCACCTCTGGGACAGACCGCCTCTCCGATTCTTTCTCCCCCCCGCCCCTTCCACGTCTGCCGCAGAAGCCGGCCGGCAGCTCGGTCGCTCCACTGGACGGTGGAAGTGTGTCTCCCTTCTCCTTCCTTGAAAGGGGGCGTCGAGTACTCGCCAGCCTCATGGCGGAGCTGCCAGCGCGTTACGGCTCTGGTACCTGTTTGGCCTGCCTTTGGCCTGCCCCCTTCTCTTCCTGAACCGCACATCTCGTGGTTTAGCTCTGGCCCTAACAAAGACGTTCTCTGCCTCAGAGAAGAGCTTTTCCACAGACATATTAAATACCTGGGTCTTTTTTTCCTTCTAGAGAAACCTGATGTAAAGGTACACTCGAGCAAGAAGAAAGTTGTCATTCCACAGATCATCATCACCAGAGCCTCAAAAGAGACTCTCACCAGCTACGGTTCCGTAGACGAAGGGCAGAGAACCATTCAGGAGCAGGCTGAGTGGGGCCCCTACTGCCGACACAGAAACCCTAGTACAGTAGACGCCTATGACTTCCGAGAATAAACAAGCGCTCCGAGGAGCTGTCGCTTTTCACTGTGCGACACCGGTGCTGGCAGAAGGGCCGTCCTGCCCTGTGAGAAGCTGCAGCGGCCGCTTCAGGGACTGACATCCCGCCAGTGACCACCCTGGGCTCACCTGCCCCACACCTGCCGGTAGCTTGGCAGAGGGCAAGAGTGACTCTGGCTCAGAGAGTGACCTTTGTGGCAGTAAGTGACTCAGCAAACCTTCGGTGTCACTGCCTCTGCAGAGTGACGGAAAAACGGCAGGCGGCACATCTCGCTCTCTTGGTGGGCAATTAAAACCCTTCCCAGCCACGTCCGCAGGAGCGTCGTGTAAGTACTGCGCAATTATGGTGAACGAGATGTCCCCCAACTTGGAAAAGAGGTTGGACTCTGAAGACTCCATTTTAAGGTGTCATGTCCCAGAACAGGGACGTGCACAGTCACCTGGGGGGCCCACAGGCTCCTAGCTTGACTGTAACCTGAGGCAGAGTTTTGAAGGATCCGGAAAAAGAATGTGGACCTGGGTTAGGGGCCACCCGTGGCACTTAGAACTTGAGCCATGGCCTTGTCAGAGCTGCCGTGGGAGGAGGGGGGTTGATCTGACAACTTCCCATCTTTCTGGCTGTAGATGAGGGCTCCGGACAGGGAGGGGCCACTGAGGGACCCCCTGCTGGTGTCCCAGTCCTCACCAGTTCTCACTGACAGCTCCTGGGTCAGACTCCATGCTCCTCCAGGGTGGCTGCAGGGAATGCCCTGCCCTACCTGGTCTGACACATTTAGTCTTGTAACTGTGTGTTTCCTTGGTTCCCAGAATGGTCAACAGGATTCACACTCAGTCTTTATGTCTTTATTAAAGATTTTATATTTTAGGCAACCTCTGCCCCCAACGTGGGGCTCAAACCCACAACCCTGAGATCAAGAGTTGCATGCTTCACCTACTGAGCCAGCCAAGCACCCCTCTGTCTCTATCTGTTGATGAGAATCCATCCCTTTAGTATTAAATAGTACACTTGACTTCCAGTTTCAGTATAAACCCCAAAAGAAGAATAAATCTCATACTGACATTGTTTAATAACACATTATTAGCACCATTATTTTGTGTTTATTTAATACATTTACTCATGCATTGTCACAACTAAGTATCTGTACAGAAGAATCAAGCCCATGCAAATGTGAACTTGACCCCAATGGGTCAGCATGCCTACCTTCTCCATAAAATTTCTAGTACCCATTAAATTTCTATTTGAGGGGCGCTTGGGTGGCTCAGTCAGTCAAACGTCCATCTTTGGCTCAGGTCATGATCTCGGTGGCTTGTGGGTTCAAGGCCCACGGAGGGCTTGGTGCTGACAGCTCAGAGCCAGGAACCGGCTTCAGATTCCGTGTCTGCCTCTCTCACCGCATCCCCCACCGCGCTCACACACTCTCTCTCTCAAAAATAAACATTAAAATTAAAAAAAAATCTATTTGACCTAGAAATTGCCCTCCTACCCCCGCCCCGAGAATCTCGAACAAATGATCTGAAAACTATACTTACCAAGGTACTAATTCTCATTTCGTTATCAGCTAGAAGCTTAGCTTATGAATGAATTAAAAAGGGACGGAAATGAACATGATAATTAGCTTAAATTAAAACAAATGACTTTGACTAAGTTATTACTAATTTCATGATTATCAAATGTCCTCAGTCTATGTTAGTATCAGCGTTTACAGGGCAGTCCCCTGCACGGGAGACGTTTCCTGCAACTCTAAGTGCACTCCGCGCCCGGCAGGTCCCACTCACCGCCCTGCGTCATCTTTCTCCTCGGCGCGCGTCATCCCCGGGCCACCTACTTACTTACCCCATCTGCCTGCGTCCCGCTAGAAGGCAAGATCCCCAGGGCAGAGCCTGACGTAGTGGGTGCTCCACACGCATGTGTCAGGGCACGTCCGTCGCAGCGTCCCATCCGTTCTTTCCCTGCACAGCCCTCCGACGCGCCCTCCTCTCCCTGACCCCCGTAGGTCTGGCCCAAGCCCCTCGCGAAGGGCTCCAGACCGGCCCTCGCGAGCTCCAGGGGAGCCCCCAGCCCCTTGGACTTCGGCCCCGCTCCTCCGGCAGCCGTTCCTCAGCACCCCAGCCGGCTCGGGTGCCCGCGCTTAAAACTAAAATAAGGCCCAAAGCGCGGTAGTGCGACGCGACGGCAGCAACCGACGTCCTCCAGGAGCCTTCCCTGGAGGCTTCCCGGGACCCGTTGCTAAAGTGGGCGTGTCCCGGAAGTAGACCACGCGCCTGCGCGCAAGAACCTTGTCTGCGCCTGCGCACACGGGAAGCAGGGCGGTGCGCCCGGCATGGGGGACCCGGAGTCCGAGCCCGAGCAGATCCGTTTGAAGTGTATCCGTAAGGAGGGCTACTTCACGGTGCCTCCAGAACACAGGGTGCGACGTGAGGGGGGGGGCACTCGCCGTAGCTCCGCCGGGGACAGGCCGGGACCGAGACGCCCGGGAGCCCCTTAGTGTCGCGCTCAAGCGTTGAGGTCGCCGCCGACGCCGGCGGGAACGACAGTTCCAGAGTTCCTCGCGGCCGGCGCGGAACCCGGCGGCGAGCCTCCCGGGCCGGGGCCCGAGCCGGGGGCGGGCAGCAGCCGGCCTCTGGAAGAGCAGGCTCCGGGCTCTACCGCGGGCGTCCCTTCGCTTTGCGCGGGCGGCGGGCTTTGCGGGCTGGCCCGGGAGCCCCTGCGTCGGGAGGCGTGGTCTCCCTGGGGCTTCGAGTGGCTGAGACCGGCCCCACCTGACGCCCAGCAGCTTGCACTTGTGGTTTGCTCTGTGCGAGGCGTCTGCGTGTGTGACTGTCGTTTAGTCCTCTCAGCGACCCTCCATAAAGGTGACGAAAGTGAAGCGTAGGGGTGCGGAGTGCTTTTACCAAGGCAGGCGGCTCGTGCAGGCGCAGGTTTGAGCTCTGGCGTTTTAACCGCTTACCGGCGCTGAGAGCCCCACGCGCGTCATTCGCCGGCTGTGGCGCCGGAGGCCCCCGAGCGGTCGCTGCGACGCCCTGAGCGACGGGAAGCGTCGGAGGGGAGCTGAGGCGCCCAGACGAGGACACAGTTCACAGTAGTGGGCGCTTCAAGATAGGAAAGTATCGAGGTTTCAGAGAAAGAATTGTTTTCTGCTGGGAGAAATTTTTGGTAAAAGAAAGGTGTAAGGGAGCGCCTGGGGGGCTCAGTCGGTTAAGCGTCAGACTTTGGCTCAGGTCATGATCTCCCGGTTCATGGTTACCTCCCGCCTGGGGCTCTTTGCTGACATTTCAGAGCCTGGAGCCTGCTATGGATGTGTCTCCCTCTCTCTCTGCCTCTTCCCCATTCACGTTCTGTCTCCAAAAATAAACACTAAAAAATTAAAAAGTAAAAAACTTTTTAATCAATTTAATCAAGATCTTTGAGTTCTTTCCGTCTCCAGAGTGTAATTTAGACCAGTACTGCCCAGTATGCCCCCTGTGATTGTGGAAATGTTGCTTCCTGACTGTCCAGTATGGTTACCGTGAGCCACGTAGCAAAGTGGAGCACGACACACACTGCAGCTGAGGAAATGAAAATTGAATTTGAATTAGTTTTAACCATCTGTGGCCAGCGGTTATAGTTTTCAGACCGCATGCATCTGGCCCCTGGGACTGGAAGGGAGCAGGCTCTCCGACAGTGCATTCAGTGTCTGCCGGCCCAGTCCCTTCACCCTCCGGTTCCCATTTGAAAAGCCCGAGTGTGTGGTTGTCTTTCCGTTTGGTGAGCAAGACGTGAACGAGCTCCTTGGTGCAAATTGAACGTGAAAGGTCCATCTTCAGTTGTTGCATTAGCTGGCCGACCCCAGCACTGCCGGCACCTCTGTCTTTCAGTTGGGGCGCTGCCGGAGCGTGAAGGAGTTTGAGAAGCTGAACCGCATCGGGGAAGGCACCTATGGCATTGTCTGTGAGTGGCCACGGTGGGAGGCCGGGGGTGCGGGGGACTGGCGCCCAGTGCTCCACAGCCAGGGTGAAAGTGAGCTCTCATCCATGGTGTAATTGCCCTCAGCTGCACACCAGGTCTGAATAAATGTGAGCATCAGATTGCCGAGGGAGCCACAGGTTGGGGCAACTGTTACAGCAAAATGCAGAACTTCCAGAAGCAGCCAGGGCTGCAGCCTGCGGCAGCTGTGAAGTTAGCGCACGTTACACTAATGCGGTTCAGAAGCAGCGGCGCATTAGCTATGAGGAGCCTCCTTGGCACAACATAAGGGATTTTTTTTTTCCCTGGATAAAGTATCTTATTTGCTGTTAGAACATAGTAACAGCAGAAGGCAGAGCACCGAGCCGTATCCTGACTCTACGAGAAACACTTAGTAGCACCCTGTACGCAGCTTAGGGGAGAGGATTCCCCAGAGCGCACGTGCCTGGACCTAGAGTCACTGGGCACCCAGGTATGACAGGAGAGAAAGGGAACCCAGAGGCCCTGAATGAGGCCCCTGTGTGGCACAAGGCGGGGGTCATGTGGGATCAAACCTACTTGATCATTCCGTCATGGGTGAGTTTCCACTCCAGATCGGGCCCGGGACACACAGACGGAGGAGATTGTGGCCCTGAAGAAAGTGCGGATGGACAAGGAGAAGGACGGTGAGCTTAAGGTGGGAGGGGCGGAAAGGCACCCCCAAGGCTCCCTCTGGCCTGGGCCCCCAGTGCTGAGAGCATCCGGATGAGGCCCTGCCTGTCCTACCCTTCGCCTCTCCAGCTCCCCACCCTCCCCTCCATGCTCCAGGCCTTAGCTTGCCTGAGCCCTGCGCTGTCCTGGTTGGTGACTGCCCTGTCTTCTGTGTCAGCCCCGCCATCACCCCTCCACGCCCGAGACCAGGCGGGCAGGCTGTGTCCTCCACACGTCCTTGCTTCTTAGCCCCCAGCGCCTCCCTGGCTGCCCGCGCAGGCAGCGCTTTGCCAGGCTCCCTGTGGACCGCCTGTCACATGCAGGAGTCAGTATAGAGAGCTGCCGTCTTGCGTTGTTGATGAAGGAAGGGTTAAAGGTGCCTGTTCTGGTGGCCTTGATTCTCCCTGAGCTCCTGGACAGAGCCCTGACCGTGGTCGTGGTGGGGCTCACTGAGGAGGCTTGCTGAAGGGGACTTGTGTGCAGGAGTGGGGGTTGCTGAGTTGCAGGTCTGGTTGTAGGGGTGAGGGTACCTGAACTGCAGGTCTGGTTGTAGGGTTCCTTGTCTGTAGGGGTGGGGGTTGTTGATTTGTAGGTCTGGTCGCAGGGGTGGGGGTTGCCGAGGGCAGGTCTGGTCGCAGGGGTGGGGGTTGCCGAGGGTGAGTCTGGTCGCGGGGGTGGGGGTTGCTGAGGGCAGGTCTGGTTGCAGGGGTCCCCATCAGCAGCCTTCGAGAGATCACACTCCTCCTTCGCCTTCGCCATCCGAATATCGTGGAGCTGAAGGAGGTGGTTGTAGGGAACCATCTGGAGAGGTAGGCCGTCTGCTGGTCCCCTGCGCTGGGCCCTGCTGAGCCCGCCCTGCCCGTGCCCTCCCTGTGCTTCCCCCAAGGTGGAGTTTGTCCTTCCTGCAAGCCTGGGAGGGTCCTGCGGCCCACCTGGGTGGAGGCCGTGTGTCTTCCCCTTTTCTTCCAGCATCTTTCTGGTGATGGGTTACTGCGAGCAGGATCTGGCCAGCCTTCTGGAGAACATGCCGACCCCGTTCTCTGAGGCCCAGGTGTGAGGCTGGGGGCCCCGGAGCAGATGTACCTCCGCGTTTGTGCCGAACGTGTGTCACCTTAACTGATGCATCCTGTCCTTTGCGTAGGTCAAGTGCATTGTGCTGCAAGTGCTCCGAGGCCTTCAGTACCTACACCAGAACTTCATCATCCACAGGTAGGAGGGACCTCAGGTGCTGGGAGATGGCATCGTCCTGGAGGATGGGCGGCCTGAAGGGACGTTTGTCTAATGTGCCCCTTCATAATACAGGGGAAAGGTGACCTGGCATCAGTGCGTTTCTCTAACTGTTCCTTGGGGCAGGATCCAGGCCCAGACAGCACCTGCTTTCCACCAGGGGTGCTGACGGTGTGGACAGATCTCTCCTGGGGTCTTGTCACACACGAAACACTAAGCCCGGAGGCGGAGGGAGTGGGGGATCTTGCAGGCCCACGGCAGGACTGTGCCATCAGTGGGGAACGCCCACAGGCCTGGAAGTTAGGCCTGGGCTTGAGGCCTGGCTCTGCCCCTTCCTGAGAAAGTTCCTGAGAGCTCTGGCACTCCAGCTGCCGGATGGCCTCCTACTGCCCACCTTCCCTATTTTTATAAAGTTCAGGGACGCCCGGGTGGCTCAGGCAGTTAAGTGTCTGACTCTTGGTTTCTTTTTTTTAATGTTTTTATTTATTTCTGAGAGAGAGAGCATGAGCATGGGAGGGGCAGAGAGAGAGGGAGATACAGATTCCGACAGGTTCCAGGCTCTGAGCTGTCAGCACAGAGCCCGATGCGAGGCTTGAACCCACAAACTGTGAGATCATGACCTGAGCCGAAGTTGGATGCTTAACCGACGGAGCCCCCGAGGCGCCCCCTGACTCTTGGTTTCTGCTCAAGTTGTGATCTCATGGCTTATAGGATCGAGTTCCCCATTAGGCTCTGCACTGACAGTGCAAGCCTGCTTGGGATTCTCACTCTCTCCTCTCTCTCTCTCTCTCTCTCTCTCTCTCTCTCTCTCTCTCTCTCCCCCTCTCTCCCTCTCTCTCTCCCTCCCTCCCTCCCCCCCCACTCCCTTACACATGCTCTTTCTCTCTCAAAATAAATAAGCATTTAAAATAAATAAGAGGTACCTGGGTGGCTCAGTCAATTAAGCATCTGACTTTGACTTAGGTCATGATCTCACGGTTTGTGAGTTTGAGCCCCATGTTGGGCTCTGTGCTGACAGTGCAGAGCCTGTTTCAGATCCTCTGTCTTTCTCTGTGCCCCTCCCCTGCTCATGTGCACGTGCTCTCTTTCTCTCTCTCAAAAATGAACATTAATTTTTTAAAATTTTAAGTAAATAATAAAAAGTTTAAACAGGGATGCCCAGAGAGTTCAAACAGTTTCAGTCAGGAACTTGATCTTGGGGTCGTAGGTTCAAGCCCTACTTTGGGTGTGGAAGTTACTAAAAATAAACTTTAACAAGTTCAAACAGGGGATGTGGAGGAAAGTGTTCTGAGTAAGGCCTGTGATGGAGGCCTGGTTACTCCACGGAGCTCGCTTCCTGGGAACTAGTGCTGTTCACTTTCTGTCACAGGGACCTGAAGGTTTCCAACTTGCTCATGACTGACAAAGGCTGTGTGAAGACAGGTGGGTGCAGGGCGCTGGCTCTGTGGGGGGTGTGGCGCCTGGGGCAGCCGAAGGCTAAGGGCTGGTTCCCACGCAGCAGCCCTTCAGCCCCTGCTGGATGACACTTGTCCTCTCGCCCCTCTGCCTCTGTCACAGCGGATTTTGGCCTAGCTCGGGCCTATGGCATCCCGGTGAAGCCCATGACCCCCAAGGTGGTGACACTCTGGTGAGTCCGTCAGGAGGAGGTGTCCCTGGGGAAGGGAAGTTTGGGGGGTTGATCACGCCGAGGCTGCAGAAGGGTCCTGAGGGTCTTGAGACCCCAGAGGGCTGCACACACCCCAGGAGGCTGGGTCTGGGACACGTCGTGGTGGCGGGACGACAGCACGGTCGCTGGGACCGCCCTGCCGGAAACAGCCAGTCACCAAGCCGGATTTAACAGAAGGGCGGGCGGTTGAGGCAGCTTTCTGTGGTTATTTCTCACGTTTGGGCTGTGGTTACGGATAAGACCTGGACACTGGACGCTTTCCGCCATGTGTCAGCCAGCCCCCGCCCGGCACAGAAGTCGCTGCTGCACGCGGGGGCTGTCCCGCCGCCGCCCGGCCGTGCTTGCTGTCTGCGTTGCCAGGGCTGAGGGCAAGAGGGGGCCTGAGCTGGCCGTGGCTGTCCTGTCGCCCGGGCCGGCTCTCAGGAAGCCCCAGGCTCGCTGCAGGAAGCCGGAGGGTGTGCTGCCCCTTGCAGGTACCGCGCCCCGGAACTGCTGCTGGGAACCACCACACAGACCACCAGCATTGACATGTGGTGAGGGGTGCACGCGGCTCCCGGGGCCTGGGGGAGGGGCCTGAGAATGTAGCTTCCGCAGAAGGCAGGCCCTGCCCTCATGGTCACCCACAGAGGCCATCTGGGACCGGGTCACATTCCGTTGTGACTTCCCGAGCTCCGGCCTGTCCTGACCCCAGCACGCGGGAGGCGTGTTGGGCAGCACCTGCCCTCAGCAGGCCACTGAGCGCGGCACTCGGCGGAGGTGTGCGGCCGCAGCGAGCCGGTGCCTGGAGTGAGGCCCGCTGTCCTCTGCAGGGCCGTGGGCTGCATCCTGGCCGAGCTGCTGGCTCACAAGCCCCTTCTGCCCGGCACTTCTGAGATCCACCAGGTGGACCTGATCGTACAGCTGCTGGGGACACCCAGTGAGAACATCTGGCCGGTGAGCGCCGGGCCGCTGCCCTGCTCCCCTCCCCCTCCCCCCGCAGGCCCCGGGGCTTCACCTCCCGCTTCCCGCAGGGCTTCTCCAGGCTGCCGCTCGTGGGCCAGTACAGCCTGAGGAAGCAGCCCTACAACAACCTGAAGCACAAGTTCCCGTGGCTGTCGGAGGCCGGCCTGCGCCTGCTCAATTTCCTCTTCATGTACGACCCCAAGAAAAGGTGCCGACCTGGCCCGTGGGCGGGAGCGGGGACGCCTCAAACCCGAGCCCTTTAAAGGGGGATTTTCAGAACACAGGCCACGCTGCCACAGAGAAGCCCCCAGACGCAGGCGTGGAGGGCCAGGCACTCGGTTTGGGCGGTCTCTGCCCACCCAGGCCGTGGAGCCCGTTCTGAGGCCCCATCTGCGTCTCGGCCCCAGTCCCCTACTTGCCACTCACCTTTTGTTATTGGCACATTTGAACCAGAGGCCGCAGAGCTGGGCAGGTGTGAGGGAGACCAGCCTCAGTGGCACCTGGGGGTCCTATTAACAGCAGGGCCTCGTCTCCAGGGCAACAGCCAGAGACGGCTTGGAAAGCTCCTACTTCAAGGAGAAGCCCCTGCGTGAGTCTCCCAGACCCCCCACCCCCACCAGACTCCACGGGGGGCTTGTCTTGTGGCCCTTTTTGTCCAGGGTGGGGGTGTTGGGGCACAGCCTTGCAGCGCTGCTGAAGGCCCTGAAGGGGTAGTGTGGTGGGCTCCTGGTGGAGCCCGGATGGAGGGTGGGCCCTGGGTGGGCAGGGGTATCTGCCGAGGCCCACGTGGGCGCTCGTTGGCCACACAAAGTGTTCTCTGATGGGAGCGGAGGGAGACACAACCCCATGGCCCACCGCAAACGCAGAGCGGGGCTTCTCAGACCCGAAGCACAGCCCTGCCCCATCCCCCCACCCACCCAGTGCTGAACGGCCCCCTCCCCACAGCCTGTGAGCCGGAGCTCATGCCCACCTTCCCCCACCACCGCAACAAGCGGGCCGTCCCGGCCGCGTGTGAGGCCCCGAGCAAGCGCTGCAAGCCGTGACAGGCGGGAGCCCCTCCCCTCAGCCAGGCCCGCAGGTCTGCGGGGGACAGCGCGGGAACGGGGAGGCCTCCGTGGTCCAGGCTGACGGCGATGCTGGGACCCAGCTCATCCTTTGGCTGAGACTGACCAGCTGCTCCCGCTGACTGCACCTCCTTCCCCCAGAAGAGCAGGGTGTGGAGGAGGGAGCGATGCAGGGTGGGTGCACTGAGCAGGGCCGGACTCTCAGCCTGGGCACCCATTGCCATGGCCGCAGCCGGCCCTCGACAGCTGTGCAGAAGCTCAGGGCCTCACTTCCCAGATGGCTGCTGGGCCTGTCTCAGCGGGTGCTGCTAGCTTGGGATGGGTGGGCAGACCCCGTGTGGGTGCCTGTGGCCCACCCTGGGCCCGGGGGTCTGTCCGAGGGCGGGAAGCCCTCCAGCAGGGCTGGTGGCGCTCAGATGGGAAAGGGGTCGGGTGTGGGTTACGTCCCCCCTGGCGGACGCATCTGAGCCCTGTCCCTGCCCCCACACTGCGGCCCAGACGGCAAGGGGCACGAGGGGGAGCTAACGGAAGCTTAGATAAAAGTTTTTCTAACAGATGTGAGCAGGTTCAACGTCATTTAATGAACTTTTGGGTTCTGACTCGTGACATGAAGATGGTTCTCCAAGTACTGGGAAGGGGAGGTGCCCAGTGAGGAGGGGCCGGCACAGAGGACAGGTGCCTGTCCCCTCTAGTCCTGTGGGTTACTAGTTCCTGAGACCCTTCCCCCAGGAAGAGGGCTTCTGCTGCCTGTGTGGAGAGTTTGTCTGAGTAGGTGGCTACTCATGAGCCCAGCCCACATCTTTAGCACTGGACCCCGGGTGAGTTCTCAGGGGGGAAGCCTGTGCGGCAGAAGGCCCCAGCAGGGTGGCTTGTGGGGTGCTGATTGCTCAGAAGCCCCACATCCCACCTGGAAGGGAGTGACCGCCTGTCCAGGCTCCACGAGCCGCCTGCCTGCCTACTCTCTGGACTTGGCGGGAGCCTGCGTACTCTGCTAGAAGATCAGATCGTCTCTCCCGCTTGTCTTGTGGGCCCAGCTTCTCAGGCCAACTGTGACCAGGGCACATGGGCTCGTCTCAGGCCAGCCCTCAGCCCATTCCATCAGCAGGGGCGAGGTCAGCCATGTAGCTGGCAGAGAAGAGCCCTGACTGGTCACAGTGGTGCTCCGTGGCTCAGTGTCACCTGCAGGCCCCCAGGGACACCTCTGTGAGGAGAATCTCCCTGCGACACTCGGAGGCAACATGTCCTGAACCGTAACTGTAGGGATCGGTCAAGAGCTACAGGCTGGGCGCTGGGCCCCGACAGTGGGTTGGGGGAAGGGGTGAAAGAGAAGGGAGAGGGCCCTTCACGGGCATAGGCGGGGTGGCCGGACACAGACACAAGCTCGACTCCTCCACCAGCACATTTGGACCTAGGCTCGGACACTGGGTGCAGGAGGTGGGGAGCCGGTGGCCCCAGGCGGGTGCTTTCCACAGGGGGCAGGAGCCCACCTGCTCTGTGAAGCCTGCGTTCCCCACCCCACTGTGCCCGGGAGTCCCCAAGGGGAAGTGTGGCCGGGACTTAGGCCTGAGGAGTGATGAGGCCCAGAGAAGCACCACAGAAACGGTCTCTGGAAAGCACTTGACCCAGGGCCTGGCTGGGCTTAAGGTCGGGCCCCGGGTCCGTCATAGAGGAGGGCATCCACCTGTGCGCGCTGCAGCCAGAGGCGCTGCTGGGTGTCCCCGAGCAGCACACGAAGTGCGTGACCTGGACGGCAGGTGGGCAGGGTGGCACAGTGCGGGGCGTGCAGCTGGCGGCACGTGTCGCAGCAGAGGGTGGGCAGGGCACCAGGGGCCAGGCAGCCGTGCACTTGGTACCCGGGGGGCTGGGGGCTGGCCCGTCCTGACCTCCCTGGGGATTTGGGAGCAGCCAGGTCCCCAGGCCTGCCTAGCAGCTCTCGCCGCATGGAGAGGAAGGAGAAGGGCTCCGGCTCGGGCTCCAGCTCCTCCTTCAAGGCCGCGTACGGCGGGCTGCTGGCCTGCGGCAGCACCTCAGCCTCCCCCAGCGGCTCCCAGGCCCCACCCCTGGCACCCCACAGTTTGGCGCTCTGTTCCCAGAGTGGAGACCGGCAGGCCAGCTCTGGGGCCGGGGAGCCGGGGCCTGGCGAGGGCCCGCCGTACAGGCTGGCCTCCTCGGAGCCCTCCTCTTCCTGCAGGCCCTGGTATAGGTCCAGCTGCGTCTGGTACACAGTCGGGGAGCTGCGGGGGGGCAGAGGTGGCGGCTCCTCTTCCCGGGCCAGCCGCTGCTGCAGCCAGGCCACACAGGAGGCCACGTCCGCGCTGGCTCGCCGCGCCTGCAGCAGCTCCTCGGCTGGCAGCACACTGGTTCCCAGCTGCGCCAGCACCTCGCCCAGGATCTCACACTCCAGCCGGAGGGCGAAGCAGCCCAGGGCTACTTGCACCAGCTGGCAGGCGGGCGGCAGGGCGGCCATCATCAGGCGGTGGTTGTCCCTGGGCACGTAACCCATCTTCTGGAAGCTCTGGATGAGGAGGTCCTCTGAGAGAGCGCCTTTCAGCACGTGCACGTAGCCCCCAGAGAAGGTCTGCAGAGGAGGGTCCTGGTAAGCAGCAGCCCACTCCCCTGCAGGCCCAGGCCACACTCGGCTCCGTTGTGGCCTCGGCCGGCTTCAGAGCCCAGCAGCCTCCGCCCAGGACCAGGCGGTTTCGGGCTGTGCTGTCGCATCCGTGAGAGGAGCTTCTGAGCAACACGTGCTCAGGCCCACCTCCGGAGACCCGTTCTGGGGGGGCGGGGGGGCAGGCCCAGCTGATAAGCGGAGGGAAATAGAGAAATCTCACTTCCCTCGGGGTCCCCACCTCCTGTCACCTCTGAGGCTTTGCTGGGACCTGGTCCTCCACAAGTAGGGGTGCTTCTCTGCCCCTCTGGTCAGGCAGCCTCCCCAACGTCCTGAACTCCACCTTTCCGCCTGTCTTGGAGCCTTTCCCCATCGAGACTGAGGCTTAGCCACTCATTCTGCCCAGCTGTGCATTCCGCCATGTGCATTCCGTGCTGTGGGGCGGCTCTAATGTGCAGCTGGGCCGAAAGCCCGGGAATGCCGGCCAGGAAAGGGCTTCCTAGGTCGCAGTTGTGTGAGGAACTAGAAGGGCTTGAGGATAATGGTCTTGTGTGTCGCCCAGTTCTGAAATTGTATCACCCTAGGATCCTGTCAGCACCCCTCTGCTTATAGCCCATGATAACACCTCCCGCAGACTGAGCCCTACTGTGTGCAAGCATCGTACTTGGGGCTCTGTCTTCACTTCTCATGACAGACCTGGGACGGGACTATCCTCGTGTCCACTTCACAGATGAGGAAATGGGTCCAGGGAGCTTAGGTAACTTGCGCAAAGCCACACAGCCAAGAGGAAGTAGGTGGGACCGGACTGCAACCAGGTCTGACCCACACTGAAGCACACGAGCACAGGGGAGGCCTATCCTGTTCTTGGCCCTAAGGCTGCCTCCTGCCCTGTTACCTGAACGGATGAGTGAAAAGTCCCTGAACCTCTGACCAGCAGGTGTCCCCATGAAGCAATAGGCTCTAGAGCTCACCCTTTGAGAGAGAGGGGGAGTGGGGGGGGAGGAGAGAAAAGCTGCCGCTGCCATGGCAACCAGCGGAGGTGGACTCGCCCACGTGCCCAATGACATCAGCACCTTCCTACTCTTCCAAATTAGCTTTGAGGGCCCAAATGCCTACCCCCTCAGCAGGCTGGCAGCTCACCTACAGGGGTCAGGCCAGCCCTGGGCACAGCCTTGGTACCTGAACGGAGTGGTGGGCTAGTTCTGTGGCCAGTCCAGACCCCCAGGGTGCACAGGGTCCCCAGCTCTTGCCGACTCCACAGGGATACACCCACCCAACACAGTCCTCTGTAAATGGGATCATGGAGGGATTAGAGTGACCATGGAACCTCAAGTCCCTCTCTTGTGCCTGTCCTAGGATTTGTGCTACAGGAGCCACGGGGCCACTTTGAGGAGGGCAGTGATTCAAGCTTTGAGGAGCAAGGACCCCCCCGGGGTGGGTGGCCTCCACCCACACCATGTTTTCAGCCCTGGGAGTGTCCAGGGGGGCCTTGGCCAAGAGCCGCCCCGAAGCTCCCAGAATTTCCCAGGGCACACTACGCCCTGCCAGACCCTCCAGGCTCGGCGGACACCTGAAGTCCCTTGTCCCGGACGGAGCCCTCTGGCCCGCGGTGCACGGTATCCCGGGGAGGGGCCCCCCGGCCCAGCGCCCTACCTTGATGGTGGAGAACTCCTTCCTCCAGGGCAGCAGGTACAGGTGCACGGCGGCCAGCTCCAGCAGCTCGAAGGCGCGGGCCAAGCCGCGCAGCGCGGGGGCCAGATCGGCGCGGCCCCACAGGCCGTCGGTGAGCAGCGCCAGCGCGTCGTCCTGCAGCGCCCCGTGCAGGTCGAAGTCTTCCACCAGGATCTGCCAGAGCACCGCGCGCAGAGACGGGTCCCCGCACACGCCCGCGCGGCCGCGCCGCAGCTCGCGCTCCAGGCACAGGCGGTAGTCCTCGGACAGCGAGCTGCCGCCCATGCCGGCGGGCGAGGGCCGGGGGTCGGGGGTCGGGGGCCGCTCCCCGCCGGCTGGGCGCCCCCCAGGGGCCCTCCCCAGCATCCACATGCCCACCCCGCGGCCCGGCGGCCTCGCCAGCTGAGCGGACCCCAGGACACGGCACCCCGCCAGCGGCGTCCCCGCCCGCGAGCAGGGCCCCGGCCTCGCCCGCCGACGGCGCTGCGGTCCCCACCCCTCGGCGCCGAGCGCTCCCGCAGCGGGGCCCTTCCGCCGCCAGCGGCTCCGCCCACCGGCCGTGACGCTCGGGGCGGGGCTTGCTCCGGGCCCGCCTCCTCCGGCGGGCCGGGGGCGGGGCCGGGGGCGGGGCCGGGGGCGGGGCCTCGTGCCGCCCGCCTGAGCACCTGCGCGGTGCACCTACCTGTGCGGCCCGCTGCCGCCGTCTCCCATCCAGGCGCGGCGCCGGAGCCGTTCGCGGCCGACCCTGGGCCGGGGCTCCGGCGGCCTCAAGGCGGGCACTCGAGGAAAGGTGCGCCCAGCGGCCGCCCCTCCGAGCCGGGCCCTTGGAGCTCCGGCCGGGGGAGGGCGCGGGTGCTGCTCCAGCGTCCCAGCTCCGGCCCAGCGCTCCACGAGGTGAGCTTCGCCGCGGTCGGAGCAGCAGCCTCGGGGGGGCGGGACGGCCTCCCCTATCACCTGGGGGTCCCCGCGGCGGGGTGAAGGCCGCGTCCTGGCTCGGCCAGCGCCGTTTCCAGGCGTCTGGGCCGTGGCCGGCGGAGCTGAGCAGGGCGGCCGCTCCCTGGGGACGTTTGTTCTTGCTCTGCTTTGGGCTCTGCTCAGTGCTAAGGCCACTTGGGTGGAGGAGGGATGGGAGACGGTTAGTCCTTGGGAGTCCCGACTCAATGCAAGGAAGGTCTTCTGTAGAACCTGACCACCCCCGGCCCCCGCCGGCCCCGGCAGGCTCTGCTCCTTGGCCTCTGGGCCCCTCACCTCTCCAGGGCACTGTTGGCCTTGCCTGAGGAAAAATGTCTCTTTAAGAGGTTTCACTCTGCAGTGCCCTGCAATATTGTCTTTGGAGCCTCAAGTGGGACTTTTAGAAGAAATACAGTAACAAAGCAGAAGAACTACGGTAACAATCTCCTTGAGGCATTTCGCCCACCACCACTCAGCATGGCGGTTTTTCACTGACTATATGCTGAGCCCCGCCGTCGGGGCACGCCACACCTGAGGGACAGGTAGCTTCTGGTCATATTCTGCTTGTATGCAGAAGGTTGAGCTTAACCACCCTCTTCAGTTCATTGCTGAAGTCACCGCGGTCTTCAGATGCGAGGCCCCTCAAGTTGCGTTTACCCAGGGCCATAGCCCCCACCCCTAAAAGACGACCGTTAAGTGTGGTGAAGAGGCGTCCTCCGTGCACATCTCGCACAGTGTGCGGGACTGTCGCTTCACCTCTAAGTGCAGGGTGTTCTGCTGTCACTCAGCTTCCTCCAGTCTGGCCTCCGTCTCCGTCGCTGTGTGGGGCTCCAGGCCCTTGCTCTGTGCTGCTCGAGGGCGCGTGGCTCTTCTCGGTGTCACTTGAATCAGGGCAGAGCTTTGCACCTGCTTCCACACAAGGATGGGAAAGACATTGATTGGTTTTTCAGTGAATCATTAAAATACCTCGTCGTGGTGTTTGCTCTTGGAATCCAGCCATCATGTTGTGAGGTAGCTGGCAGCCACTTGAGGAGACCTCTCATGGGACTGAGTGTCCCCCCAGATTCGTGCCCACCTATAACCTGGGCACGTGAGCATATTTGGAAACAGGGTCTTTGCAGATGTATCAAGTTAGGAGAAAGTCATGCTGGATCAGGACGGACCCTAGATCCAATATGGCCGGTACTGCTATGAGGAGAGAGAAGGTTAGCACAGATCCATAGGGAGAAGGCCTGTGGTGACAGAGGCAGAGACAGGGCTCCGCCTACAGCTACAAGCCGAGGACTGTAGGAGCCGACAGAAGCTGCATGAGGCAAGGAAGGACTCTGCTGTAGCACTTCGAGGGAACGTGGCCCCATCGACATCTTGCATGTAGACTGCTGGCTTGGAGAACTTTGATAGATTTCTGTTGTTCTAAGCAACTCAGTTTGTGGGATTTTGTTATGGCAGCCACAGGAAACTGAATACAGGCCCCACACGGTTCTGTCTGAGAACATAGTGGAGACAGAACGTACTTGTTCTGTCTGACCCCTGACCGAGGTCCTAGCTGACAAGCATCCACTGCAGATGTGTGGACAAAGCTCAAATGACTCTAGCCCCCAACAATGGGTCACCCAACCTGGAAGCTGGCTTAGCTGGTGCTGGGGGGTCCAGAGACAGGCTGTCCCCACTGAACTCTACCAGATGGAAGATTCGTAAGCAAAGTGACTGTTGTGTAGAAGCCAGTGCGTTGGGATGGTTTGTCACACAGCAATAGATAGCTGGGACCATGCACAGTTACCACATCTTCCCCTCCCCACTCCTGGGGATGGATGCTACACTGTCTCAATTCCATCTGTATGCATGTCTTCCTGTGACCTTGGCTACATCCAGGAGCGGGGCCGCGAGGTCAGGGGGTCAGCTGGCATTTGCTGTGGCTCAGGACTGCTGCTGCCTCTTGACTCTGCCGCCCAGTACAGCCCTCGCCATGTGGCGGTTTCCAGCACCTGCATGCCACCATGCTCAGCTTTCGGGTTTCCACCACCCAGTGCACATGACCTCTATCTTGTCACTGTGTTACTTTGGACTTCTTGATTTGTTATGGCTTAAACATTTTTTTTTAAATGTTTTATTTATTTATTTATTTATTTACTTATTTATTTATTTATTTCTAGGAGAGAGAGAGAGAGACAGAGAGAGAGACAGCGTGAGCAGGGGAGAGTCAGAGAGAGAGGGAGTCACAGACTGAAACAGGCTCCAGGCTCCGAGGCTGGCAGTCAGCACAGAGCTCGACGCGGGCTCGAACCCATGAACCGCGAGATCATGACCTAAGCGAAAGTCGGATGCTTAACCGACTAAGCCACCCAGGCGCCCCAGCTTAAACATTTTTTATGGTAATTGGCTTTTTAAAAATGTTTTATTTATTTCTGAGAGAAAGAGAGACAGAAACAGCGTGAGCAGGGAGGGTCAGAGAGAAATAGAGACACAGAATCTGAAGCAGCTCCAGGCTCCAAGCTGTCAGCACAGAGCCCGACGCGGGGCTCGAACCCACAAACTCTGAGATCATGACCTGAGCCGAAGTGGAACGCTCAACCGACTGAGCCACCCAGGCGGCCCATGCTTTTTTTTTTTAATTAGTGTTCTTATTTATTTTTGAAACAGAGACACACCGAGCATGAGAGGGGAGGGGCAGAAAGAGAGGGAGACACAGAATCGGAAACAGGTTCCAGGCTCTGAGCTGTCAGCACAGAGTCCAACGTGGGGCTTGAACTCACAGACCGTGAGATCATGACCTGAGCTGAAGTCGGACGCCCAGCCAACTGAGCCACCCAGGTGCCCCATGCTAATTA
The DNA here is from genome assembly GCA_017311185.1 of Proteles cristata cristata. NCBI lineage: Eukaryota > Metazoa > Chordata > Mammalia > Carnivora > Hyaenidae > Proteles > Proteles cristata. The sequence continues at coordinate 314,928 of JAESUZ010004361.1, read as the reverse complement.
GCTTTTTAAAACTCCCTCCTCCAGGCGCCTGGGTCGCTCAGTAGTTAAAGCATCTGACTTTGGCTCAGGTCATGATCTCACAGTTCGTGAGTTCAAGCTCCGCGTCGGTGAGCTCGTGCCCTGCTTTTCTCTCTCTTTCTCCGCCTTGTGGGACTCTCTCTCCCTCTCACCCTCTTTCTCTCACATCAACCAAACAATCAATCAATCTCCCTCCTCTGTAGACAGCCTGTTCCTAGTCTTTGCTATTTTTCTACTTAGGACTGTGGCCTTTTTCATGTTGATTTGTAGGCTTTCCAGTGGGAAGACTGGATTATTCATCGATGGGGTCAGAGTTTCTCATGGAGAAGCAGCCTAAGCACAAGCCTATCTGACTGCAATGCCTGGAATGGTGCCAAAAAGACTGCCCTCACCGGGCCCGTCCCCAGAACGTGGTCCCTAGTGTAAAGTCAACGGGCACTTCCACTGTCCGGCTTAGCTCAAGACGCACCTTCACCCTCCATCTGCTCTATGAAGGGGCCTTTAAAACCCCATCGTTCGACGTCAATGCCGAGGCCTGGAGCAGGGTTATCCCCCCGCCCCCCCCCGGCTCCATGCTTGGCTGGGTTCCCATCCAGGCTTGGAGTTCTTAGACGTCTGCACTCGCAGGGACATAAGCAGAATGCCAGGGGGACTGGGGGAGTGGGTGGGTGGGTGCTGGCCTGTCTGTTCTTGGGGCGCTGGTGGGCAGGGGACCCCAGGCTACAAAAGCTCCTGACACAAGACAGCCATCCCAGGGACTTGAGAGGCCTGCCCCAGCCCGCTGGGCCCTGCACCTGACCTTGGGGTCTTGACTGCAGGTGCCTTAGGCCTCTAGAGTCGGCCTGCTGAGCTCACGCCCATCTCTGCCATTGTAAGACGTAGCCTGGAGAAGGCCCTTCACCTCCCCACGCCTCAGGTTCTCGTGGGGTTCTTGTGAGCACAGCCTGCACAGCACTCAGAATATTGCCGGGCACACAGTACCCCACAAACACCAACTGAGCTCTTTCAGAAGAGCCTTTCACCAGGGAGCCTGAACACTACCCCCAAGACTAGCCTCTGGGCTGGTTGGGCCCAAGCCACCCGTCTCAGTGGCAACTCAGGTTGCCAGGGGTCCCCCCTTCCCTGGCAGGTGCTGCCTGAAGCTGGGGCTGGGCCGCCTGCTTTCTCTTCAGAGGTGACGCACATTACGACTCAGAGCACCCATGCGTCTTTCCCATCTGGAGAATGCAGATGTTTTCCCGAGGGTCCTTCGGGCCAGAGGCCCTGCCCGGCCCACTAGGCTCTACAGAGCATGTCCCGTCCTAGAGGGTGCAGCCCTAGGGAGATCCCTCTCCTGCCCCCCGGAGGTCGGGGGTGGTCGACCTCAGTGGGCTCTGAGACTGTCTGGCTCGTGCTGGTCAGCAGGGGAGCTGGTCCCCCTGTTTGGGTCTCCACACAGCCAGTGGGGTTGGGAGCACGCAAGCTGGGCACAGAGAGCGATCAGTGACCTCTTTATTTCCGGCCGTGTCAGTGGCTGCCGGGCACTTCACAGAGTGGACGCTGTGCTGCACGCAGGCGCTAACCCTCCGGTTCACGCTGACCCAGAAAGGGACATGCAGGGGTGGGAATCAGCCAAAGGCCCCAGGGTGTCCAATGCCTACTGCCAAGGGTGGGCACGGCTCAGAGGCCCCGGATGTGGGCGGGTGCCCTGGGGATGCCTGGGCTCCAGAGGAGGGTGGCGTGTGGTCAGCCCAGTAAGTAAACAGCATAGTGTCAAACCACCTGGGCTCCAGGCCTCAGAGGCAGGGGACGGGGACGCTCCCTTCTTCTAACAAGAAACGGGCCCTGGAAGCTGTCGCCTGGGACGGGAAGGGAGAGAAAGCAGACCTGCCATCCGCCAGGCCTGTGGCGCCCTCCCTACCCTGGAGCTGCGGGGTCTGTGAGGGTGTACAGGGCCCAGGGGAGTCCACAGCTCTGGTCTCCCTGCACAGAGCCTCTCGGAGGCTGAGGAAAGAGAAGGGCCTCGTTCCTAGGCGCCGATTCGGCTCAGCTCTATCCTCTGAAGAGCGGAAGGGCCTCCCTCCTCAGGCTCCTGGGGGGCAGGCGTCGGGGCGGGACGCGAGTGCGAGCCCCACCGCAGCGGCCTGCTGCCTCGGCAGCGCAGGAGGCTCCGGGGCGTCCGCAGCGGGCTCCGACCTCCTCTACTTGCCCAGGGCCCCCCGGGGAAGCAGCTCCACGTAGCTCAGGGCGCTCTGTAGTGACGTCAGGCAGTAACCCTCCTCTCCGATCAGGTGCCTGTGTAGAGGTAGGCACGGGCGGCGCCTGTCACCTGCCGGGGATGCACAGAGGCGCCCTGCACTGTGGAAGGGGCGGCTGCCCCCCGGGGGCGGGGCCTGGGCACTCCGGGCCCACAGGGGTCTGTCAGGGAGGCTGGGCTTGCGGGCAGATGTGCTCAAAAGATGGCCGCCCAGGTCCTGTCTACGCAGTGTGCTGAGCGACGGGCGGTGGGAAGGAGCTGGAGAGGGGACCGCGGGCCAGGTGTAGCCGTGGCCCCGCAAGCTGGGAGCACGTGCCCCCCGCCGGCCCGACTCCAGCTGGGGGCTCCTACCCCTCGTGGATGAACTCCTCCAGGGCCGCGCATTCTGACACCAGCTGGGGGAGGCCGCTTCTCAGCACCACAAAGGACAAGATGGGCAGCAGGTCGTCCGCACCGCTGTTGGGTAGAGGCACGGCTGGCCGGGAGGCTCCGGGGGCCAGTGTGGCTGCTCAGTCCCCATAACCCTGCAGCCCCCAGCTCGGCCTCCGGGGTAGTCCTGGGCTTGCCGGGTGCTCTCCCTGCGCCCCTCCTGCCCGCCTGCATGGGGGAGTTGGGAGTACACTCAGGTCAGCGGCACCGGCAGCCACTACGGGCAGAAGACTGTCCCTGAATGGGGACCCTGTGCTGCAGAGCCCGTGGCTGGATCAGCGGAGGTCCCCACAAGGGAAGTGTCCCGGGCTTGCCCCGCCAGCCTGCCCACGCCTGGGGCACAGAACAGTGGAGAGCATGGCGCCTGTCCCGGGCGGCCTGCTTCCGAAGCCTGGGATCGGAGCCAGGCCCCTGTGACCCTCCAGAGGGCCATCTCAGGGAGCGGAAATGGCGCCAAGGGAGGCCCCGCGGGACACACAACACCCTGGCCCGCAGGCCGCGGTCTCTGGGAGGGGCAGACTGTGGCTCAAGCGTGACCACCAAGCAGGAAGGCCTCACACAGCAGGAGCTCCGGCTTGCGGCCCCGGGCGCCACACACCTGCGCGACGCAGACAAACCACAACACGGGCCTCTCTGGCTCCCCAGACGCACAGAGGAGAGAGGTGACGCGGGGCTGAGGCCCGGACTCAGACACTTTCAGTCCTACAACCGTTTCCCCCACAGCTACCTACACAGGAGCCGTGTGGGTAACTGGTGAACGGGCTCCCCCACCCCGACCCTGTAGCCGACGGCCTGTCTCCTGGCGCTGGGGCTGGTGGCGGTGGGCGTCAGTCTCCCTCTGGTCTCCCTCCGGTGCAGCTCCTCCCTGCCGATCTCAAGCTCAGCTGACTTCTACCTGCCTCCAGGCCCCGGGGTAGGTAGGTGCTACAGCGAACCCACCAGGTTCAAATGACAGGGGTCTTCAGCAGGACACTGGTCCCTGGGGCAGGGTGGGCGGCCCCTCCCTTCCCCCAGGCCTCTGCAGGCAGCCCCTCACTTGCTCACCCCAGGCCGTGGGCTTTTGGGACTCACATGGCTGCGGCGCCAAGCTGGGGTCTGGCCTCAGACGCGGCCTCCTGGGCCCGGTAGTAGTCCTCGGCACACGCACAGATGACCCGCAGGACCCGCACTGTGGCGCAAACGTGAGGCTTCAGGAGGGGGCTGAGGGTAGCCTGTCCCAGAACGAGCCCCACCCGTCACCCGTGGCGCCAAGCAGGGCTGGGACGCTCCCTCCCGAAGACCTTGCTCCCACTCGGCTTCCGTCCTGTGAGACACACCCGCCTTTGACCGGAAGAAGTGTGCACCTCAGAGGCGGAGACCCCAGGTCACCCTCTGGGAAGGGACCTCATCCCACCAGTCCTCCCCCCGTCCTCCCAGACCGCAGCCCCCTCACCGATGCACTCCAGCTTCTTCTGCGGGCAGCTCTCGAGGACCAGCAGCCCCAGCTCCCGGGCGGCAGCACAGTAGGGGTAGGGGCCGGCTGCCGAGGCCCCCGGCTCCCGGGGCAGGAGCTTCGCGGGGACGCCGATGGCTGTGGGGGGCGCGTTCCTGTAGAGCTCCATGCTGCGGCTCAGGGCGGCCTCCCGGAGGCGGTGCACGCTCCTGGGGCAGAGAGAGGCTGGGCTCAGCCGCCCAGGGGACCTGCCGCCCAGGGGACTCTGCCCCAGCGCAGAAAGCAGGGCCAGAGAAAGCTCGGCCTGCCCCGAGGCACGGAGCTCTCGCAAAGCAGAAACGTCCGAGGACGGCCTTCGGCCTTCGAGTAAAGCGGCGGCCAGAAGCATGGTCAACAGTGTGCCTCGGGGACCAGCGCGTGGGGAAGGCCCCCGCGGGCTGAAGCTGGGGTCCTACCTATAGAGCGCCAGCAGCAAGGGCCACAGTGGGGAGAAGAAGGGCTCCTCGATGCAGGCCAGGCATCGGTCCTTGGAGGCGGCCGCATTCAGGCCTTCGAAAGCCAGGAGAGTCAGCGAGAGCAGCCTGTCTGCCAGGAGCAGAGCCGGCACGATGGCGCTGTGGGGACAGGCAGGCCCTCCGGCCCCAGGCTGGCAGCCCCCGGAGGTCATCCCCAGACAGCGCCTGTCCCCCCCCTCCCCGGCCCCCCTCCTAGAGCCAGCGTCCGTGCGGGCAGAGCCCCAGTGCTCTGGCTGAACCTCCCCCACTCCCCTCGGGCTCCTCACTCCCGTGTCCGTGGGGCCCGGGCTCAGCACTCAGGAGCCAGAAGCATGGCCCGCTCCCCTGAGGAACCAAGAAGACAGGCTGAGAAAAGCGAAGGGCAGCCTCCTTCTGAAGGGTCTGCGCCCCAAACTGCAGGAACCTCAGGAACTTGAGCAGCACATTTAAAGGCAAGACCTGAGGCCCAGGGAGGTGGGAGCCCCGTCCAGCGTCCCTCACAGAGCTTGGGCCCTGCTGGGCCCCCCTCACCGATTCTTAGGAAACCCTGAAAGCCTTCCTCCTTGGAAGTCACCAGCCACCCCGGGCCCCAACCCTTAGGGAATCCACACACTATGCTCAAAAATGGAAAAGGCCGAAGAGACAAGCCCGCTGTCAGCAGCAGGCTGCACACACCCAATGGTCCTCGGTCTGGAATGCCCGGAGTCCAGCCCTATGGGCCAGTCAGGACCACCTGGCAGCCAGAGGCTCTGACAGCAGACCCTTCCCCAAACAGGGCTGGAATGAGGCAGGCTGCCTTCTCCATGCAGCCCAGCGAGGAGACGACCCAGGACGGGGAGCCCTCGGGCCCGCCGTGCGCCCAGCTGCTCTCAGAGCAGGGTGCATTCCCGGCTGCCCGGGGAAGGGCAGAGGGCTCTGCAGACCAGGCCTGGCTGGCCACCATCAGAGGAAGGCCGGTCCTCCCCGGGGCCTGTCCTCGGCCTGTGAAAAGCTCTGTGCCGGGTCCAGGCTCCAGAGCCCGAGCAGCTCCCTCCCCCCGCACCCAGGCTGTGGGCACGCTGGCCCTCACCGATGGCATTGTGTATGTCCTTCACAGTGCTCTTCAGCTGCTGCGACAGCGGCTCCGTCTTCACGCCTGAGGTCTGGAGCTCAGGCGGCCTCCCGCGCCCCCGGCCCCACCCCTCAGAAGTGGCCAGGAAGGGTTCGAGGTCTTCGAAGGAGCTGTGTTTGCCCTGTGCGCCCGTCAAGGTGTGTGCCGGGGGTGAAGGGGGCCCGCCCAGGCTGCCGTCTGGCCCTCCCTCTGCGGGACAGGGGTGCAGCGGGGGGCTGGGGGGGCTGGCGTGGGTGCCGTCTGCAGGCCGAGGGGCTGGGCTGGGCTCCGCCGGGGAGAGCACACAGTAGAGACTCTGCGAGGGCCGGAGCCGCCGGCTCCCGGGAGCCCGCAGCCCGTCGGCGTCCGGGGACAGGGGGCAGCAGCCGGCGGCGGAAGCGGCGCCCCCGGCGCCCCTGCTCACGACGGGGTAGAGCGCCCGGTACACCGCGCACTGGAGCTTCTTCAGGAGCTGCGAGATGGGGTGGTCGGGAACGCTGCGCACGGAAGAGGGGGCGTGGGGCTGCGGGACCGAGGCCGGCCTTCACCTGACGTCCCCCCGCCTACAGCACGGCCCCGCGGGACACGGTTCGGACAGCAACCCTCCAGCTGCTTCCCTGAGAGTGAACGTGGCACATCAAGGCTGACCCGCCCCCTGAGAGGCCGCTCAGGGACCCCGAGGGCAGCGGGATGGGACACCCGCAGCCCCGGCGCCTCCGAGGGAGCCCGAGTGCGGTGCGTACAGCCACCCCTGGCCTCCCCCTTCGTCCCTTCCTCTCTGATCCTTTCGGCTGCCGTCAGGGCCAAGTAGGGGGTAGAGGGGAGAGGCCCTCGTACCTGAGCAGGTGGCAGACCAGGCTGGTCACTAGCGACAGGTCCCCCGGGCTCTTCTTGAGCTGCGCTCTCCAGTGCTTTGGCCAGTCCTGTAGGGCAGGGGTGTCTGGAGAGCATGGCGGGGTCCCCACATCCGTCCCTGCCAGGGCTGCTCCCCAGGCCAGCGCCACACTGCCCATGTCCTCCCTGAGGCACAGGGACGACCCAACGCCAACAGGCCTCGGGACCGGCCCCCCCGCCCCGCCCCCAGAATAGCACCCTGTGACGCCACCCCTGCGCCCAGCTGCCCGGACTCACGTGGTCTTGCTCGTACTCGAGGATGGCAGCATAGAGGGCCCTCTGCTCCCGCTCCTCCGGGGTCAGGGCGGCCTGACTGCAGAACCTCCTGGGGAGACAGACGAGGCTGGGGGCCTCGGGGCTGGGCAGGCAGGTCACGGGGTCCCCACCAGTCCTCTCGGCTGCCCCGGGACCTACTGGAGGAGACGCACCTGTCGGCCGCTTCCTGGAGCCGCAGCCGGCGCTCCTCCATCTTCCTCTGCAGCTGGGTCAGCAGGGTCAAGGCTGTGTCTTTCCTGAGGACCCGGCCGCCAGGAGGTACGGTCAGGCGGGACAGGACCGGGCAGAGGAGGCAGCAGGGCCTCGCGACTGGCGCTCGCTCAGGGAAGGAAGCAAGCCCTCGCCGACCAGAAGGGTGGGGAGGAGCCCATGGGTGCTGAGAGGGACAGAGGGCCTGTGTAAAGGCCGGGAGGGCAGAAGCCACCCCTCAAGGGTAGGTCTCTCTGAAGCTGGAAGAGTTCTGTCCCACACTCCGCCCCTGGCACCTTTACTTCCCACCTCACCCCCTTCTCCCTCAGCTCAGGACACCAGGGATGGCGGAAAGGATACGGTCTCCTCGCGGGCTTTGGCGATCACAAGGTTCTCCATCACCTGCCGCTGCAGGGACAGGGTCTAGGAAGGAAAGGAGAAAATAAGGCCTATTCTTCTTCCGCCACCAACCCAGACCCTCCCTGGGAGCCGCTCACCAGAGATGTCTTCTGCATGGCCTGGCTGGGGTCCAGACGGGCCATCCGGGCCTCGTAGGCGGCCCTCAGCTTCTGATTCTGCAGGGAGGCTTCCTCCAGAGGTGTCAGCTCCCTGCAAATGGAGACAAGCTGCTGTCCGGGTTCCCAGAAGCCCTGGAATGTTCTGTGACCTGAGGGCCCTCCCTGACTGTGCTCTGAGACCGTAAGGTGAGGAGGCGGTGATGGGGGCAGGCAAGGAATGGAAAGGAGGGAGCAGGTCTGGAGTGGGCCGGAGACCCCGGTCCCCGAAACCTGGGCCTGCAGCCGCCGGGCCTCCTGAGGCCTGCACACCGTGCTTGTCGCAAATCAGTTCCACACGTTTGGCGATAACACGGACCTTTTTACAGACATCATGTGAACCAAACAGCCAACCTCTTTCCGCCGCCCGTGAAAGAGACCCAGGCCTACTCCACAGAAATAGCTGTCGAGAGCCACCCCCCACGCTCCCACCCAAACCGCTGGTGTCACAGTCTTCACGCTTCCACGGTAGGAGAGGGTTAGCTGTGAGGACGCCGACTCGGGAGAGAAAGTGTGTCTTGGGACGAAGTCCTCTGCTCGGCCCTGCCCCACGACTGCACATGCAGAAATGACGGGCCCGGAGGCTTCTGAGTCCAGCGGCCCTCACAGCCTGGCCGCAGCACGGCCAGGAGGACCCCGGCTTGTTTCTCCTCCTGGGGGTTCTTCTGTCGCGTCTCAGCGAATTTTATCAGTTCCAGAAGCTTATATACTATTCTCTCTTCAAATAATGCCTCTCTTCCGCTTGCTTTCTTCTCTTTATCTGGAACTCCAGTAATCTCGTGTGAGATCTTCTCTCTCTCTCAGATTTTGTCTTTTCTTTTCTCCCCCTGTGAGCGTCATTCTGGGTATCTTTTGATTTTTCAACCAATTCGCTCATTCTTTCTTCAACTACGTCTGCTCTGTTGGTATAAACCTGACCACGTGTGTCTGTGTGCGCGTGTGTATTTTCCCTGGAGAAAATAATTTATTGTTATTCTTTCCAATTAGTTTTTAAAAATAATTTTGTATTTATACAAAATTTATATTTTTTGTTTTCTTTCTATGTGGTTCTTTATTTGTTGAGTTATACTTCATGGCTTTTTGTTCCTTGCAGCTATTTTCAACCTTGCTTTTTAGTTTCGTGAATAAGGACAGCACGGTTGTTTTGTGGTGTGTGCCTAAGTCCCTCTGAGTACTCTGCAGGTCTCTTTCAGCCATCACTCCGTAAGTTTCTGGTTTCTTTCTGTGCTTGGTTGTTTCTCAATGCGCGTCATTTGTGCACGTTGAAGATGCTTTTGTCCGAAGGGGATTTGCATCTGCTTTTGTCAAGCCCAAGGGTATTTCAGTTCTGGGACCCATTTTAACTAATTTCACTGTGGTTAGCTCACTTTGCCGGGACTTCAAACCCAGGCTCAGCCCACCTTCCATTTTGCCCCAGCTTACTTCTTAGAACTTTGTGACTCTACCACCTGAAGCTTCTGGAAGATTTCGGGTGGCAGAAACGGAGAGAGTTTCCCCCCTTCATCTGAGTACACCCGGCGATGTCGGCTGGTACTTGAGGGGACAGGAGCAGCCGCAGGCATGGCTGGCTTCAGGCATGTTTTCCCTGCAAGACAGACATAAGCAAGGGTCAGCCTGGAGCCCAGCGTTCCATGGAGATGCAGACGTGGGGGGTGGGGGGGAGGCGATGCCCCAGGAGCCGGAGACCCACCAAGCTTGGCAGCTGTTGACTGGGCCCTCTCCAGACACTGCTCAGCCAGCTTCAGCATCTTTGAGGTGTCCGGGGCCACAGGTTCCCCACTTTCTGGGGATCAAGAGACAAAAAAGCTGGTCACTGTCACCTTTATTATTAAATAGATTTTTGCTGAGACAAAAACAAGGACAAGTTCATCCCTTCCTCACCCCCCCGCCCCGTCCTCATCTCTGACTTCTAGGTGATCCTACCTCCTCCTCATTTCTGATCATCTGCCCTGGGTTTAACTCCTTTTTGTTTTTTCTTTTTTTTTTTAATTTTTAAATGTTTTATTTATTTCTGAGAGAGAGAGAGAGAGTATGAGCAGGGGAGGGGCAGAGAGAGAGGGAGACACAGAATCTGAAACAGGCTCCAGGCTATGAGCTGTCAGCACAGAGCCCGACGCAGGGCTTGAACCCACGAACCGTGGGATCATGACCTGAGCCGAAGTCGGACGCTCAACCGACTGAGCCCCCCAGGCGGCCCGAGCTTTTTTTTAATTAGTGTTCTTATTTATTTTTGAAACAGAGACACACCGAGCATGAGGGGAAGGGGCAGAAAGAGAGAGGGAGACACAGAATCGGAAGCAGGTTCCAGGCTCTGAGCTGTCAGCACGGAGCCCAATGTGGGGCTCAAACTCACAGACTGTGAGATCATGACCTGAGCCGAAGTCGGACGCTTAACCGACTGAGCCCCCAGGCGCCCCATCCCTGGGTTTACCTCCTGACACCGTGTGAGCTCTGAGCTCGGCCGGCCCAGCATCTGAGTGTCCTGTCATCTCAACTGGACCGCCGGAGCTCTCTCCCTTCCTACGGGCCTTTTCTCACCAAGGCCTTTACCTGTACTTACAGCCCTTCCTCAAGGTGGGCCGTGTAGTGGCCGTGGGCCATTTCAGAGAGACAACTTTTTTGCCTGCCTCCTGGCCTCTGGCTGCGCTTGACCTCATCCCTGGGTCCCGCGTCCCCTCTTCTGGGGATCACTCGTGTTAGCAGCTGCTGTAGGAACTGCCACTCAGAACTCTTCCCTGGACGCCCCCAGCCTTAGTTTCTGGGCCACTTACTGCTCCTTTGAGAGACTGCCCCTCAGCACACTCTGGTTCTGCCACCTGATTCCCACCGAGACGGCCCCCACTCATGCCCTCAGGTCAAACCCTTCTCTGAGGACTCTTCGACCTCTCAGGGTCTTGCTCTTCCAGAACATCCCCCTGGGTGTACCACCGTGTCTGCCCCCCAGTCTTCAATCCTGGGGACGCCCGGAGCTCTGCTAAGCTCACTGGCTCTCCTGGGCAGCTCTGACTCTTCCTAACCGTCGTGTCCCTGCATCAGTCAGGGTGCTCAGCGCCTCAAACAGAACGCGCTCGCGACGGAGACCTCGATTCTGTGCACACGACCCAGCTGCTGCCCACCCCCATGCCAGCCCCGTGCCCACGGCGGCCCTCCAGCAGTTCACGGTTCGTTCTCTCCGGGGCTGTCTCCACCCCCTGCCCCACCAACCAGGGGCTCACCCAGCACATCTGTGCGGTCCACCTTCAAAGAACATCCCCAAGGCCTTCACTCCTTCCGTCTCCATGGTGTCACCGCTGCTGTCCTCACTGTGGGGGCTCCCAGAGGCTTTGCCGCCACGCTGGCCCCTCTCCCACAAAACCTCTTACACCACAACAGTGCAGCTCCACGCGAGGCCATGCCTGTGCCGGCTGTACCTACTCTTCCCTGTAGTCGGCACCGCTCTCACCTCAGCACCTTCGCACACCCCTCTGCTGGGGGTGTCGCCCCCGGGCCCTGACCTTTATGCAGCTCACTCCTTCCCAGGCTGGGGTTGTGTCCAGTCTCCCTTTCCGTCCTCTGACCACACACATCCCTGCCTGCTCCCGCATCGCGCTGTGACAGCTCACGCTTGCTGAGTGCTCACCCGGTCACCTTCTACTAATGACCAATGGGGACGACACAGGACGACCCCAGGCCCCAGACCCACCGAGGGCTAAGCGGTCCATAATTTGTTCAGCAAATGGGAGGAGCAGTGAGGCTGAGATCTTTACCTCTGGTGGTTTCTACTTCTTCCAGCAGCACCTGGGAGATATAGTGGATGCTCCTCAGGTATTCCGTATATGCCTCCTGTGAGCAGGGAAGAGAGATGGCAGGGGTCAGGCCAGCGGTGGCCAACAATCCATCATGCCTGTCTCCTGCCCTTGTGGGAAACAGAGAAACTGTTGCTTACCTCTTGAGATTTGCCTGAGGCATCTAACCCGAGGCAGTTAGCTGGTAAGTCCTCGGGTCTAGTCAGTAATACTGTGTCTGGACTGACAATATTCCTCTCCTCTAAGACTCAAAGGGAAAAAAAGGCCCAGCTGGGCACCCAACACTCCTCTAGTTGCCTTTCTCTCCAGCACAGGAAGAAAAGACATTCTCCTTCAGTGGGCCAGCTGAAGCAGTGGACAGCAGTTGCTGTCATTTTTTACTCTGTGTAACAAGTTTCCTTCCTGTGCAACTCAGGGCCTATTTATTCAGTGGCTTTAAAAAAAAAAAATCCAGGAGGTAAATGAGGGAGTGATTGTTGCTAATCTTAAAAAAATCACTTTCTGGCTTAGGTTCTTGGAAACCCCCTTCCTGAAGCCCAGAACAGGTACTCCTTGGGCACAGCAATCTGCAACACTAGAATAGTGCCAGGTTCAAGGGTGTGACCCTGTTCGGTACACAAGGCATTTGGAACCACCACAGGGTGTTTTGTTGCATCCCAGTTCTCAAATGAACCGTCTTTAAATCTACACCTATGGATAAAATGGATTCCAGATAGGATTTCTGACTCGAGGGGACACCTGCTGTCCTAGAAGACTGGCTTGGGGGAGGCAGCAGATTGAGGGGCCAGGATACTTTCCCTGGGCGTTGGCAGCCTCCCGCCTCCTCGGGCAGGCCGGGCGGCTCAGCCTGCTTTTCCACCTGGCTGCCACCTTTCGGACTAACACCCATTCTCAGTAACAAGCCACACTACCCTGCACGCATTTCCTTCCAAACACGCTCTGAAGGCCTCTGGAAAGAGGCATCACGAATGAGCCTTTTCAGGATTCCGTCCCTTTGGGGAATCTGATTAAATCCACAGTGTCTTCCCAGAAAAATACACGTTACACATGGAATTTCTTGCCAAATATATTTTGGAGGGCTGCTTCAAAGACCCTCCAGAAAACCCTTTACAGACAAAACCCTGGTTCTAATTCCTACTCTCCGACGTCGGGAAAACCCCTCAGGACAGGGCTGGGAGCTGTCCAAGGTCACAGGCAGACACCCGAGCCCGGCGCCCCGGGGACCGCCGGAGGGGTCCCGGACGGCGCCCACCCCGGGCCCCGCCCTCGCTCACGCCCACCGGGCAGGCTGCAGGTCGGGGGCGCCCGGAGCCGCCGCGACGACCGCCCCCGCCTCGTATTGGGTCTCCTCACCCGGGGCCGGTTGCCGGTATCCAGCTCGATGGCCCCGTTGGCCAGCTTCATGGCGCACTGCAGCGGCTTCGCTGCGCCGTCCCCGGCCGCAGCGGCCATGGCGCCGGACAGGGAAGGCTGTCGCTGCGGCGGCGGTGGCCGAGGGCGGGACAGGCTGCCCAGAGGCCGGAACGCAGCCTGCGCGGGGGCCGGCACCGCCCGAGCACTGGACCTCCGGAAGGGGCGGGGCCGACGCGGCAGCACTTCCGGCGGCCCCAGCCGTAACGCGCCTCGTCCCGATCTCCCGTTGCTGAAGGGGCGGTGGCGATCGCAGGTAGCCTCGCGAAGTGGCTGCGAGCGCGTAAGTGCGACAGTCGGCACCGACGTTCCAAGCTCGTGACATGCCAAACGCCTAGGCTTTGCCGCGTCGCCCCTCGCTCCCTTCAGGGCGCCCCTGCCCCCTCTCCTCGCCCTTCCCTTCGCGCCCCGCCCCTCTCGTCGCCCCGCCCGTCCCCACTTGCTCCGTCCCGCCCCGTTTCCAGGGAGCCGAACGGAGCCGAACGGAGCCGAACGGCGGAGTCGAGCGGAAACGAGCGAGCACAGTCCAGCTGAGCTGACGCGACGCTCTGGGCCGAGCGGGACGCACCCCGGCCTAGCGGCCGGGCCCAGCCTACCGAGCGGGGCCGAGCCGAGCTGAGCCGGGTCGAACAGGGTCGAGTGGCGCCGAGCGGGGCCGAGCCGAGCCGAACCGAGCCCAGCGGGACCCAGGCGGGGCGGAGCGCCCGGGCCGGGCTGTAGCCGCGGCCGCCGCCATGAAGCGGGACCGGCTCGGTCGCTTCCTGTCGCCTGGGACGGCGGGGCAGCGCGGGGGCGCCGGCGGCAGCGGCCGGACCCGTGGCCGCCCGGCCCGCAGCGGGCCGAGCGTGGACGAGGCTGCGGCCCTGGTGGCGGCCCGGCTGGGCTGGGGCCTGGCGCGGGCCCGCGGGGACACGGGCGAGGACGGCGCCGACGAGGCAGGTGGGTCCGGCCGGGCGCACGGGGGCGAGTCGCGGGTGGGCGGGCGGAGCCCGGGGCTCCCGTGACCGCGGCGTCTCCGCCTCGGCGTCCCTGGACCGCTCGGCCGACCAGGCCTCCGCGCAGCGAAGGAGTGAGAGCGGCCTGTGCTCGGCGTCCGCGGCACCCTGCTCGGGGTGACGTTTCGCAAGGCCGCTGACCCTTCCGTGCCCACTCTTCGCTCATTAAGTAACGATTGCTTGAGTTTTGCAGTCTGGCCGGCCAGAGTTTCGGTCCTGGCTTTGCCGTGAGCCCGGTGGCTTTGAGGTAGATGCTGAACCTCTCTGAGCCTGTTTCCTCTTCCTTAGAACAGAACCGAGCGCGCAAAGTGCCCGAGCTGCTGGCCCGAGGGTGGGATCCGCGTGAGCCCGCGCGTCGCCTTCGTGTGATGGATTGTGCCTTCGCTCGTGGAATCCCCCTGGGGGACCGGGAGGTGGGGGGGCCTCGTATTCGCCGCGCTGACCGCAGGCTCAGGGCGTGGATCCTGGAGGACGCTTCTAATGGGCTGGTCTCAGGAGCATGGTTTGAGGAGGAAGTTTCTAGCTTCATTTTGGAAGTTCTATAGCTGTAAAGGCATTTAGTAGAAAAAAAAAATTTTGTGTCTTTTTAGGTTTATGTCTTTATTTTGAGAAGAGGGGGAGGGAGGGCGCACAAGCAGGGGAGGAGCAGAGAGAAGGAGAATCCCAAGCAGGCTTTGCATCATCAGCACAGAGCCTGTTTAGAGGCTGGAACTCAGGAATCCTGAGGTACGACCTGAGTGAGCTCAAGAGTCCATGCTTAACGTAAACCTGAGCCACTCAGACGCTCCAGCATGTCGTTTAAAAAAATTAATTACTTGGGGTGCCTGGGTGGCTCAGTTGGTTAAGCGTCCTACTTCAGCCCAGGTCATGATCTCACGGTTTGTGGGTTTGAGCCCCACTTCGGGCTCTGTGCTAACAGCTCGGAGCCTGGAGCCGCTTCAGATTCTGTGTCTCGCTTTCTCTCTCTGACTCTCCCGTGCTCACGCTTTCTCTCAAAATAAATAAAACATTAAAAAAAAATTTTTAATAATAAATAATTTTTTGAGAGAGAGACACACAGCACAGGGAGGGAGGGACAGAGAGAGAGGGAGACACAGAATCCGAAACAGGCTCCAGACTCTGAGCTGTCAGCACAGAGCCCGTCTCAGGACCCCAACTAACGAGTGTGAGATCATGACCTGAGCTGAAGTTGGACACTTAACCCATTATATACTCTTAACTCCTTTGTTGTCAATTAATTGCCCACACATACGTATGGTTTTATTTCTGGGCTGTCTTTTCTATTCTGTTAATCTGTGCATCTGTTTTTATGCCTGCTTTGTACTGTTTTGATTACTGTGGTTCTGTAATATAATTTGAAATCAAGAAGTATGATGCTTCCAGCTTTATTTTTTCTCAAGATTACTTTGGCTCTTGGCATCTTTTGTGGTTTCATATAAATTTTAAGATTGTTGTATTTCTGGGGAAAATGTCACTGGAATTTTGATCAAGGTTGCATTGAATATATAGATGGTTTTCAGTAGCATGAACATTTTAACAGTGTTTTTCTAATCCACGAGTGCAGAACACTCCTTTATTTGTGTCTCCAATTTCTTTCATCGGCATTTTATAGTTTTCAGTGTGAGGTTTTTCACCTCCTTGGTTAAATTCATTCTTAGGTATTTTATTCTTTTTGATGCAGTTGTGAGACTGTTTTCTTTTTAATTTTTAAAAATTTTTTTTTATTTTTAGGAGAGAGAGAGAGAGACAGCGTGAACAGGGGAGGGTCAGAGAGAGAGGGAGTCACAGACTCTGAAACAGGCTCCAGGCTCTGAGCTGGCAGTCAGCACAGAGCCCGACGTGGGGCTCAAACCCACAAACTGCGAGATCATGACCTAAGCGAAAGCTGGATGCTTAACCGACTAAGCCACCCAGGCGCCCCTTCTTTTCTTTTTTAAAAAAGTTTTTTTAATGTTTTATTTATTTCTGAGAGAGAGAGAGACCTCATGAGCAGGGGAGGGGCAGAGAGAGAGGGAGACAAGAATCTGAAGCAGCTCCCGGCTCTGAGCTGTCAGCACAGAGCCCGACGCGGGGCTCAAACCCACGAACTGTGAGATCATAACCTGAGCCGAAGTCGGACGCTTAACTGACTGAGCCACAGGCGCCACAAGACTGTTTTTTTAATTTGTTTTCTGATAGCTCATTATTGATTTTGTATCCTGCAACTTTATTGAATTTGTTTATTCTTAGAGTCTTTTGGTGGAGTCTTTAGGGTTTTCTATAAATACCATGTTATTTGCAAGTACAGACAGTTTTTTTGCTTCTGTTTGTCTTATTTGGATATCTCCTATTTCTTTTCTTGCTTAATTGCTTTGGCTAGGACTTCTGGCACTGTGTTGAATAAAAATGATGAGAGTGAGCATCCTTGTTCCTAATCTGAGAGGAAAGCTTTCAGCTTTTCACCTGTGAGTACGACCTAACCATGGGCTTGTTATCCGTGGCCTTTATTATGTTGAGGTACATTCCCTCTCTGTCCAATATTTCAGAGTTTTAATCGTGAATGGGCATTGAATTTTGTTAGATACTTTTCTCTGCATCTGTCGAAATGCTCGTGATTTTAATCTTTCATTTTGCTATTGTGTCACGTTGATTGGTTTGTGGGTGTTGGACCGGCTTCACGCCCCTGGAATAAATCCCACTGGATCGTGTCATATGAGCCTTTTAATGTATTGTTGCGTTTGGTTTGCAGATGTTTTACTGAGGATATTTGCAGCTGTGTTCATCAGGGATATTGGCCTGTAGTTTTCTTTTCTTGTGGTGTCCTTGTCCGGTTTTGTTATTAGAGTAATTGCAGCCTTGTTGGAGAAGCACTGGAATTATCCGGAAGGTTTTCTGGACCAGAAGGTCCTCCACTGACCACATCTCCCAAGAGGCTGTGTTCAGCCAGGAGCCCAGAGCCAGAGCCCTGCCTTTGGCTCAGACTGGCCTTGTGTTGAAGGGACTTGTGTGGGAAAGTGGCACGCAGGGTCCTCTCCGCGCTGACCAGGAGGGTGGCAGAGCACGGGCCTCACCTCCCCGAGGGCCGGTCGCCCACTTCCTGGGGGCGCGTGTCTTCCACGCCCCGCACAGCGAGCAGCCTTGCCAGCTGACTTCCTGTCCTCTGTGCTTGCCCAGGACCAGGCCGGGCTCTTGCCATGGGGCACTGTCGCCTCTGCCACGGGAAGTTCTCCTCCAGGAGCCTCCGCAGCATTTCTGGCAGGGCACCTGGGGAGAGCTCAGACCGCCCGCCCCCGGGGGAGCGCGTGTTCATCAGGGACTTCCAGCATCTGCTGGGGGTGGCTGTCCACCAGGACCCAGCTCTGTCTCAGTTTGTCTGCAAGAACTGCCACGCCCAGTTCTACCAGTGCCACAGCCTCCTCAAGTCCTTCCTGCAGAGAGTCAACGCCTCCCCAGCGGGCCACCGGAAGACTTGCACCAAGTAGGCACTCCCTCCTCCCTTCGTGTGGTGGGCATCAGGGGCCACGTGCCCTGCGTCCTGGGGCTGATCTGGGCACAGGGCGTGCCGGGGAGCCTCTGCAGTGGGGAGACGACCGAGCTTAGAGCAGCTGACATGTGTGACCACCAGTGTGACTGGTGTGAGAGAGACAGACAGACATGCTCGGGGGCGGTGAGGGCCACAGAGGGCTCTGGGTGTAAGGGGTTAGCCTCTGGAAGTAAAAGGCCAGACTGCATGCGTGAGAGGTGGGCTGTGGAAGGAGCCTGGTGAACCTGCGTCTTGTTCACGGCTGGCCCCACTCACGGCCATGCTGATGCTTTACAGGGTCGGTGCCCAGCCCCCACCAGGGGCAGAGGAGGGAGCGTGTCTGGGTGAGTGTGCCCTCGGTGTGCGGTGTGTGGGTGGGCTCCAGGCGGGCTGGGTGCTGACCGGCCATGGGTGTGTCGTCTCTGTGCCTTTCCTCAGTGGACCTAATCACCTCGAGCCCCCAGGGCCTGCGCGACTTGGTGGCCTGGGTGCATGGACACGCGGCCAGCTGCGGGGCCCTGCCTAGCCTCCAGAGGACGCTGTCCTCCGAGTACTGCGGTGTCATCCAAGCCGTGTGGGGCTGTGACCAAGGCCACGACTATACCATGGACGCCGACTCCAGCTGTGGCGCCCTCCTGCTGGACAGTGCGTTGGCGGTCAAGTGGACATGGGACAAGGAGATGGCCCCGTGGCTCGCCCAGCATCGGGGGTCCAACCCTACAGGGGCCGCGCCTCACAGCTCCCAGAGCAGAGCCGCCACGGCTCCAGCCGAGACCGAGACGCTGCCCAGCGCGGATGTGGCCCAGCCTCCTTCGGATGTCGGCCCTGTGGGGCCTGGGCTGTGCCCCCCTCTTCAGCCAAGCTTGCCCCCAAGTGGGGCCCCAGGTAGGAGCTCCTCTGGGCCGTTGGATCAGGATTCCTAGGCTTGCGCCAGGCAGGGCCCTCAGGGGAGCGGACGTCTGTCCTGTCGGGGGTGGTGTGTGCATGGGGCCGCGCGCAGAGGCCCTGGGGGGGGAGATGGGAGCCTCCTTGAGCAGCTCCTCACGGGCATCTGACGACAGGGAGGGCCCGAGGCCGCTATTCCCGCGGGTTTCGTAAAGGCTGCCCAGCCGCCGTCTGGGCTTCTGCTCAAAGCCTGCTTGGGGCCCAGGGGCCAGAGGAGAGAGAAGAACGGGACCCTTGTTGTGGGACCTGGGGTGGGGCGGCAGCTGGTGCCTCTGAGGCCCTTTTGGGCCAGCTGCGGGTCCTCCCCTGGGTCCCCGCCAGCGTCCTGGTGACATCCCAGTGGGACTTGTGCGGATGGGCTCCTCTGCCAACTGGCCGAGAGGAAACACACGGCCCTTGTCTGGGACCCAGTCCCACAGCCTGTGCTTTGGCTGCAGCTGCTCACGGACTCTGTGTCCGGGTGGCTGAGTTGGCTTCCCCTCCCGCTTCCTTCAGCCTCCGTTTGTGCACCCGTCTGTGCGGCAGCTCGGCGGCTCCTGGTTCCCGCTCTTGGTGGCACTTTAAAAAAAGTGTAGCTGCCCAGATGGTTCCGAGAGAGACAGAGACAGAGACAGAGGGAGGGAGGGGTGCATACAGATGCTGGGAGCTGAGAAGGGAATTGTATCAGAGGGTTTTTAGAACTGCTTGGTCTTTTATTTATTTATATACATATATTTTTAATATTTTTTATTTATCTTTAGGAGAGAGAGAGAGACAGCGTGAGCAGGGGAGGGTCAGAGAGAGAGGGAGTCACAGACTGAAACAGGCTCCAGGCTCTGAGCTGGCAGTCAGCACAGAGCCCGACGCTGGGCTCAACCACGAATCAGCGAGACCATGACCTGAGCGAAAGTCGGACGCTTAACCGACTAAGCCACCCAGGCGCCCCATATATTTTTTATTTTTAGAGAGAGAGAGAGTACTTGTGCGCGTGAGCTGGGGAGAGGGGCAGAGGAGCGGGTGGGGGGGAGTGAGAGAGCGCGAGCGAGAGCGCGCAGCCTGACTCAGGGCTCCATCCCATGGCACTGGGATCATGACATGAGCTGAAATCGGCAGTCAGACATTCAGCCGACCTGAGCCCCCAGGCGCCCCAGGACTGCTTGGCTTTTTCAACTGTGTGCCTGCGATGCTTTGATGATAATGGTTTTCTTAACGGCTCGGAACACGCACAAAGGGGGCCGTCCCTCCTGACACAGCTGGGTCTGAGCCTCGGGAAGGGTTGGGCTCGCTGAACCGTCCGCTCCGGCCTGGTGCCCCCCGTGCCTGTGCTAGACGTGGGGTGGCCTGTCAGGCTGTGCAGGGACCTTGTGGGGGGTGGGACTGGGAGGTGGGCGGGGTTTAAGGCTGGAGGACCCCAGGCTTCCCGCGAGGAAGGCCCTGTTGTCAGATGAGCGCACGCCGCCTTGCCGGGGAGCACTGCCCGTCCTCTGTGGTGGTAATGGGAGCCTTGTTCTTTGTTTCTCAGGGCGGTTGGGTGAGAAGCAGGTTCCGTCTTCAACCTCGGATGATCGGGTAAAAGACGAGTTCAGTGACCTTTCTGAGGGGTGAGAGAAGAGTGGGTTTAAATAGCCTAAAATTCCTCCTTGGAAAATCAAACTCCGCCAACCTATGGGCTCCCTGCCTGTGTCCTGGCCAGGACCCTCTCCCTCTCTCAGTTGCAAGGAGAGGAATGGCCGAGGGCGCCCCCAGGCTTGTTTCTGACGGGGCCTCCTGGGTCCGCAGGGCCTCCCGCACCCGACGCATCTGTAAGGGGAGCACAACCAGGGAGGTGTGGAAGTTAGAGCCCTGTGGTCGCTCCTGTGCTGCTGGCTTGTCTCCTTCAAGGCCATGGCTTTGTGCCAGCCGTAGATGTTACTCAAACAGGGGAGTCCGTCTCTGGCCCTTTGTCATGACGCGATTGTGACTCGGGGCGGAGGCTCTGTAAGGAGGACACACCGCTGGCAGGGACTGTTCGCGCCTGGGGCCACCTCGTCCTTGTCAGCTGAGAGCCACTCGTGGTGGCAGCCACACACCAGCCGGCCTTCACACCCTTTCCACGCTGCCACGTAAGCTGTGGCTGGAACACAGATGTCCCCTTGTCCAAATAGGGAGACGGACAGCACGATTTTTGGCATGAATCCAGTGGCGTGTCGGTGATGAATGAGGTGCTGGAAGAGCCCAAGTGGGTTTGCTAGAAACACCCCCAGACCAGGAGGGGTCGCAGGCTGCCCCAGAGGCCACCAGCCAGCCTCCAGTCTGGCCTGTGGGGGAGGCCGGGCCCCGCCAGGCTCGGTTCTGCTTGCTGCCCTGCACACTGGGAGTTACACTTTAGGGTAAAGGTTACAGATATACACGTCTTTTTCTGGACTTTGTGACCTTTGCAAGGTGACAAGCTGATGGCTGACCGGTCAGCTGGATGGGCACTCACAGTTAGGGGGAGTAGGTGGCCCATAGTCGGAGAGTCCACTTCGTGAGGAGCCCACCTCCTTGAGGCCTTCATGTGCTGCATAGGGGCCCCAGAGAGACTCTGCAAGTTCAGGGTCCTGGTGTGAAGGGAGTGTGGCTTCTGGGGGGCTGTCAGCTTGCTGGACTTCAGTGACCCTGGCCTGCCCTTTCTGTTAGGAGATGTGCCCAGAGATTTGGGGATTTTAGATTTGTTTTTAGACCTCTTCAGGAGAGCTAAAACATGGAGTATGGACATTTGGTGGTGTTTCTAGACAGGAAGTGTCGTCGGAGCTGCCGTGCACCCCAGGCCCTCGCTAACGGGTCTCTCTTCTCCCCTAGGGATGCCCTGAGTGAAGAGGAAACTGACAAGAAGCAGAGTGCCCAGTCCTCGGATGAATCCTTTGAACCTTACCCAGAGAAGAAGTAAGGAGGGCAGTCCTGACGCGTGCCCACGTGGTCTGGGGGGCGCCTCCCCGGGTGGCCTCGAAGCCGTCTGCCTGGCAGGGTCACCGGGTGGGAGTAGTGGGGACGGGGGCTCGAGGCTCATCCCCCCGGCCTGCCCTCGCTCAGCACGTGGTTTCTAGCCCCCGCCCCACCCCCCCACCCAGCCTGTTGAGTGCGGCTTCAGTGGCCTGTGGCAGGCAGGAGGCCTGGGGCTGGGGCAGCTCCTGCCCGCCTTTCCGCCAGCCCTGCCCTCGGGCGCAGCACACCGGTGGCTGTGCCGTCAGCCTGGGATTTCCTGCAGGGACCGCCCCCGCACCTCTTTCTGCTTCTGTGCCAAGCGAGGTCCTCGGCGGCTCGGGGTCCCGGCCCTGCAGCTGCTCTCACATCTGCCTCTGGCGCCTCCTTGGAGAGTTGTTCCCGGGCCCTTGTCTTGACCTTCCCTTTTCAAGGATTTGGGTTTTCTCTCTGGATATAAGATCCCGGCAGGGAAGGCTGGTGTTCATGGGGTCACTTTTCTCCCTGCCCATGCCCAGGACACCCAGAACACCCGCACTTAATCGCTGCTGCACGTGAGTGTGCTGAGCATTTCGTAGTAGAGTGAAAACACAGGAGCGCGACACCATCACCCAAGAAAACACAACGCAGAAATTGAAAAGCCAGCCTGACGTCCTTTTCTTTTTTTTATTTTTTTTTATTTTTTTTTAATGGTTTATTTCTGAGAGAGAGAGCGCGTGAGCAGGGGAGGGTCAGAGAGAGAGGGAGACACAGAATCTGAAACAGGCTCCAGGCTCTGAGCTGTCAGCACAGAGCCCAACGCGGGGCTTGAACCCGCGAACCGTGAGATCATGACCTGAGCCGGTCCGGCGCTCAACCAGCTGAGCCCCCCAGACGTCCCAGAAGTTTTTATCTTGATGAGGTCCCAGTAGTTCACTTTTGCTCTTGATTCCCTTGTCTTTGGGGATGTGTCAAGAAGTTGCTGCGGTGGAGGTCAAGGAGGTTGTTTCCTGCTTCCTCCTCTAGGGTTTTGATGGTTTCCTGTCTCACGTTCAGGTCCTTCATCCATTTGAGTTTATTTTTGTGTGTGGTGTGAGAAAATGGTCTAGTTTCGTTCTTCTGCACGCTGCTGCCCAGTTCTTCCAGCACCATCTGTTAAAGAGGCTTTTTTCCATTGAACACTCTTTCCTGCTTTGTCAAAGATTAGTTGGCTGTACATTTGTGGGTCCAGTTTTGAGTTCTCTACTCCATGGGTGTATGTGTCTGTTTTTGTGCCAATATCACACTGTCTTGATGACAGCTTTGTAGTAGAGGCTAACGTCTGGGATGGTGAGGCCTCCCGTTTTCGTTTTCTCCTTCATTATTACGTTGGCTATTTGGGGTCTTTTGTGGTTCCGTACAAATTTTAGGATAGTTTGTTCTAGTTTTGAGAAGAATGCTGGTGTAATTTTGATTGGGATTGCATTGAATGTGTAGATTGCTTTAGGTAGCAATGACATTTTAACAGTATTTATTCTTCTGATCCATGAGCATGGAATGTTTTTCCATTTCTTTGTGTCTTCTTCAGTTTCTTTCATAAGTTTTCTAGTTTTCATCACACAGATCTCTTATATCCTTGGTTAGGTTTATTCCTAGGTATTTTGTGTTTTTTTTGTGCAATTGTGAATGGGATCAGTTTCTTGATTTCTCTTTCTGTTGCTTCATTATTGGTGTATAAAAATACAGCCAATTTCTGTACATTGATTTTGTACCCTGTGACTTTGCTGAATTCATGGATCAGTTCTCGTAGGCTTCTGGTGGAGTCTGTCGGGTTTTCTATGTAAAGTATCATGTCATCTGCGAAAAGTGAAAGTTTGACTTCTTTGGCAATTCTGATGCCTTTTATTTCCTTTGTTGTGTGATGGCTGATGCTAGGACTTCAGCACTATGTTAAACAACAGTGGTGAGAGCCATCACCACTATTTCTAAACTGCATCGTCCCAGGCGGAAGCTGTACTCACTGAGTCTCCCAGGCTCTGGCCTCCACCATGCTGGTTCCCTCCAGGTACCTCACAGGAGTGGAAATGTGTGTTTGTCCTTTTTGATAAGCTGCTTCCATTTAACGTCACGTTTCTGAGATGCACCCGTATTGTGACATGTATCAGAACTTGGCTGACAGGGGGGCCTGGCTGGCTCAGGCGGTTAAGTGTCTGAGTTTGATTTCGGCTCCAGTTGTGAGCTCACGGTTGTGAGTTTGGGCCCTGAGTTGGGCTCGGTGCCGAAGCTGGAGCCTGCGTGGTTGGGCTCCTCTCTCGCCCTCTCTGCCCTTCCTCCGCTGCGTGTGCCCCAGGGTGCGCCTGCCTGTGTGCGCGCACACACTCTCAAAATAAATAAACGTTAAACATTAAAGAAGAGAACTTGGCTGAATAGGATATTCTCTTGTATGGATCGACCACAGTTTGTTGATCTGTCGTTTTGGATTGTTTCTACCTTTTGGCTTTTGTGAATGATGTTATGAACACTGGGCCACAGGTACCTGAACGAGCCCGTTCTCCGGGTGCACCAGAAACACAGCCTTCGGGCCACACGGCGGTTCTGGGTTTAACTCCTTGAGGAACTGCCTCACAGTTTCCCACAGCAGCTGCACCTTTTCCGCGCCCGCCAGCAGTGCACGAGAGTCTGATTCCTCCACGCCCTCGTCAATATTGGTTTTTTCCCATGTGTTTAATTTTGAAATGTATTTTATTTTTTACTTATTATTTTTTTAAGATTATTTATTTTGAGAGAGAGAGAACATGTAAGTAGGCAAGTGGCAGAGAGAGAGGATCCCAAGGAGGCTCTACACTGTCAGCACAGAGCCCGACGCAGGGCTCAAACCCACGAACCATGAGATCGTGACCTGAGCCGAGGTCCGATTTAACCAACTGAGCCACCCGGGCGCCCCTGCCTATTTTTCAAACTGAAGTACAGCTGACCTGCCGTGTTAGCGCCGGGCGTGCGGCACAGTGACGCAGCAGCTGCCGTGCCGCGTGCTTTGCAAGCGTAGCTCCGTGTGTCACCGTGCAGCCGTGACGGCACCATCAGCCCCATTCTGTGCTGCACTTCCGGCTCCGCACTCCAGGATTGGAAGCCTGCGCTTCGCTCTGCCCTGCACCCGGTTCGCCCCCACCCCCCGCGCCCCATCACTTCTTTCTATTTATAGGTCTGTTCCAGCTTTGTTTTTAGATTCCACACACAGGTAAAATCACGCGGGGTTTCTCTCAGTTCACTTAGCATAACGCCCTCTGGGTCCATCCGTGTGGTCGCAGATGGCAAGACTTTCTTTTTTGTGGCTGAGTTATGTTTTAGACACACCTGTATCTTTTCAAATCAGTGTTTTCTTTTTTGGGGGGTAAATACCCAGTAGTGGAATTACTGGATCATGTGATATTTGTTTTTAATTTTTTGGTTAATTTTTAAGATGTCTTATTATTTTTAAGAGGGGGTGGCTCAGTCAGTTAAGTATCTGACTTTGGCTCAGGTCATGATCTCCTGGTTCGTGAGTTCAGGCCCCGCATTGGGCTCTGTGCTGACAGCAGGGAGCCTGGAGCTGCTTCAGATTCGTGTCTCCCTGTCTCTCTCTGCCCCTCTCCCACTTACCCTCTGTTTCTCTCCAAAATAACAACTAGTAAGAAAATTAAAAAAAAAAACAGAGCACCAGCGAGGGACGGACAGAGAGGGAGGAAGACACAGAATCGGAAGCAGGCTCCAGGCTGTCAGCACAGAGCCCGACATGGGGCCTGAACCCCATGAGCTGAGAGATCGCGACCAGAGCCTAAGTTGGACACGTAACCGACTGAGCCATCCAGCCACCCTGTGTGCCTTTGTCTTTGATGTCATATTTACGGAACTGTTGCCACATCAAAGGTTGTGTTTTCTTCTAAGAGTTTGAGGGTTTTAGCTCTTAAAATGTAGGTCTTTGATCCATTAGGTTGTGTGTATGGTGGAAGGTAAGGGCCCGTGTACGTGCTTGGGCACGCGGGCACCCCGTTTTCCCAGCACCATTTGTTGAAGAGACTGTCTTTTCCCCATCGAGTGGTCAAAAGTCAGTCTGTTGTTCTTGTGTTGGTTTATATTTGGTCTCTCCGTTCTCTTCGGTTAGTCTTTCCGTCTGTTTTGTGTGCCAGCACCACACTGTTTCATTCCTGTAGCTGTGTAATAAATTTCGGGATGCAGTGTTAAACCCTGCAGTCCGTAGACACGGGATGTTTTTGTACTTACTTAGGTCTTTAATTTCAGCAGCGTGTTGCAGTTTTCAGTGTACGGGTTTTCACCTTCTAGGTTAAATTTATTCCTACAAACAGCATTTTATTCTTTTCGATGCTGTTGCAGATCAGTTATTTAAAAATTTTTCATGTTGTTCGTTGTTAGTACGTAGAAGCAGAACTAGTTTTTGCGTGATTTTATACCCTGCAGCCTTGCTGACTTTGTGTGTGTGTGGATTCTTCAGGGTTTTCTACATACAAGATCGTGTCCTTTGTGCACAGAGGTAATTTTCCAATAGCAGCAGTGAAAACGGTGCCTTTGTCTTGGTCCTGATCCGAGGGCAGAGCCTTCAGCCCTTCCCTGCTGAGAAGGACGCTCGCTGCAGGCCTGCCGTGTGGTGCAGCTTCCCTGGCGGCTGACCTAACCAGGAAGGGGAAAGTGTGCAGGTCTTCACTGGGCCTCACAGGGGCCTTGTGGCTACACCTGAGCTAGTCCTTCAGGGGCCTGCCAGACCGACTGGAAGGTCCTCACTGCCTGCTCCCAGCCCTGTCCCCGAGATCAAACTGCTCCCTCCGGGTCCCCGCCTGCTTCCCGGAGCTGTGCACCCCCCAGCAGCTTCCAAAAGTGTTGATTCTGGTCTTTTTCTGGCCTAGTGGCCATCTTGATGGAGGGACTACCGCTAAAGCCTCGCCGCGCCACCACGACGCCTCCAGTAGCGTTTGGTTTTGAGGTTTAAGGAGTGAATTTGTCCCGACAGCCAGCGTGGCCCCCGTTCCTCGCCTTGCTGCGGCGGCAGTACCGAGGCTCGGGCTTTGCCGGGCGTGTTCTCACTCCGGCGGCGAGGGGTTGGTGCGTAAGGCCACCAGCGAGCACGGGGACGGAGGCAGGTTGGCGTGGGAGCCTGACACAGCCACCACCCCTCCCCCTTGAGAGAGAAGCCTGGGGAACAGGGAGAAGCGTCACGGAGTCTGATGACATCCTTCCTTCTTCCCCCTTCACAGGGTCTCTGGTAAAAAGGGCGAAGGCAAAGAAGCCAAGAAGGCTGAAGAACCAAAAATGCGCAAGAAGCCCGGCCCCAAGCCGGGCTGGAAGAACAAGCTTCGCTGCGAGAGGTGAGGGCCTGGGGGCCGGGGGTAGTGCGGGGGGGGGAGGGGGGCTGTCCTTTGGGGCGCAGTTCCACGCGTGCCTTGCGTTGCAGGGAGGAGCTGCCCACCATCTACAAGTGCCCTTACCAGGGCTGCACGGCTGTGTACCGCGGGGCGGACGGCATGAAGGTGAGGAGGGCGGGGCCCGGGAGGGCACGGAGTCGGAGCGGACTCGTCCCCGAGGGCTCACCTGAGCCGGGCGTGGGGGGGGAGTGAAGCAGCTGTGGCCCAGGGGAGCCCTCCGCTCTCGGGACAAGCGCCCGCCTCTTGTTGAGTGAGGAGTGTCTGACTCTCCCTAAGGGTGCCGTGGGGCCCGCGGGAGGGGCGTGCCGTGCGAGCGGGGCGACCGTCCCGGCCAGGGCGCTCAGGGTCCTGCGGCCGCTCTTGCAGAAGCACATCAAGGAGCACCACGAGGAGGTCCGGGAGAGGCCGTGCCCCCACCCCGGCTGCAACAAGGTGTTCATGATTGATCGCTACCTGCAGCGCCACGTGAAGCTGATCCACACAGGTAGGCGCCCGTGGCCGGCCGTCTGGGGATTGCCTGGTGGCACTCCCGATTTACTGTAGGGGCAACCGGCAGTTGAGTGTCGGACTCCATTTCGGTCCAGGCCACAACCTCGTGGTTCAGGGACTCGAGCCCGCGTCGGCTTCTGCGCTGCTCGCATGGGGCCTGCTTGGGCTTCTCTCTGCTCTCGCAAAAAAAATTACTGTAGGAAGTCGTCCTGATTTCCTTTTTTCGCGTTGCCCATCTTATTGTTGGTTCAGATTTGTTGGTTTCACAGTGAAACCATTTTCCTGTGTTTTCTGTTTTAAGCCGCCTTAGATACCTCCTGACGCAGATAATTCCCTTCAATTAGGTCCTCAGGCTGCTGGGGACAGTTCAGAGCCCAGTGGTCCCGACAACTAGCATTTTTCCTAAAACACCCATGAGGAGAGACGACCCCCTCAGGGTGGAAAGTACCTAGTGCAGGACAGTCACGTGTGTGAGGCTGCGTCCTGTGTTACAGATGAAGGAGTAGGTGGGACTGGAGATGGCAGTGAGGGAGAGGCTCGGGGCCACCACCCCCCCACCCCCGTGCCTGCCCAGTAGAAGTGACTGTGGAGTTTTGGTCCAAGAGCTAAGAAACTGATCTCCAAAGCAGATCTCCCCTCCCCCACCAAGGACCCAGTACGCGGACTGTTTCTAGAGGAGCTGTGGTCTGTGAAGCTTTATAGGTTGGGTTTCCTCTAGGAAAAAAGGCTTCCAACGTACCCATCTGATGAGGAGGAAGTCCCAGGCAGATGACATTTTCAGGCAATTTGGATCGCTCTATTAATCATTAATTGTGTACTGGCAATGTTTTTCACTGGAGCATCTGGGTGGCCCAGTGGATTAGGTGTCTGACTCTTGCTTGCCACTCAGGTCATGGTCTCAGTTTATGAGCTGGGCCCCCCTGTCAGGCTCGGCGCAGACACTGAACAGAGCCCGCTCGGGATTCTCTCCCCTCTCTTAGACTTTAAAAAAAAAAAAAAAAGAGTGCTTTTCGTATGTGAATGAAATTAGATTTGCACAGCCCTCTTGCTTGGGCCTTGAGTGTAAGGAAACCCCATGCTGGGCCACCAGGCTCCAGGAGAGGGCTGGGCATTTTCATGTTCGTTCCATCTCTGGTCCGCAGAGGTGCGGAACTATATCTGTGACGAGTGTGGACAGACCTTCAAGCAACGGAAACACCTTCTCGTGCACCAGATGCGCCACTCAGGAGCCAAGCCTCTGCAGTAAGTGTGGGGTGGGGCCCCCTCCTCATGGCCACACTGGCACCCAGGCCCGTGCTCACCTGACCCTGTCCCCCAGGTGTGAAGTCTGTGGGTTCCAGTGCCGCCAGCGGGCATCCTTGAAGTACCACATGACTAAACACAAGGCTGAGACCGAGCTGGATTTTGCCTGTGACCAGTGTGGCCGGCGGTTCGAGAAGGCCCACAACCTCAATGTGCACATGTCCATGGTCCACCCGCTGACGCAGACCCAGGACAAGGCCCTGCCCCTGGAGCCACCATGCGGGACTACAGAGGGCCAGGCTGTGAAGCCTGAGCCCACCTGAGCTCAGACGGCACATGGGGTTAAGATGGTTTCGGTAGTCCTTCACTCAAGACCTGACGGCACAGCTTCGCCCGCTCCCCTGGGGCCCCCGGGCCGCCTCCCCCGACCTGTGCATCAGGAGGGGGGATCACTGGGCTGCCGTCGGTGAGGGTGGGCTCACCATGCAACTCCCGTAGCCTTGCCAGCCTCTGCTCTGGGACCCACATTGACTTGGGGCCACATGGACTTAAATCATTGGCTCCTGTTCCCACGAAAGCAATCAAGGAGATTTGTAACCCACTTTCTAGTGCAAGAGCTCCATGTTGTGCTTGTAATAAATTATTTACAAAGGAGCTGAGCTGTGCACCACGCAGGGTCCAGTCAGAAGAGATGGGGCTCCTGGTAGAGGTCAGGGCCGGGCCCGGCCTGCTGTCTGCTCAGGAGGGCGGCCCTCACGTCCGGGTCACAGTCTGTGCTGGCGGCCAGCAGCTGCAAGAAACCAACAGTGCCCAGCTGAGTGCGGCCCCCACACGCCTGGGGGCAGGGCAGCTGGCAGCCACAGCCCAGCAGGTAAGTGGCCACGGTACAAGTGCCACACCCCTGGGTCCTTCCAGTGGAGGGACCAGCACCCTGGGTCGCACTTGAACACACACACCAAAGTGAGGGTCTGGCTGTTACCTCCGCCATGTTGGAGAAGCTCTCTTTTGGGCATCTAGGTATTGACTGCAGCAGAAAACGACGAGCCTCTGTTATCAGGCCTACAGGGTCACCCTAAAGAGAGGACAGGCAAAGCCACGGGTCAGGGGCTGCTGTGAGGGGTCCGGACGCCCCCATCTGCCGCCTGTGCCAGTAGGGGCTGTCGCTGGCCGCACGGCTCTGTGAGGAGGGTCACCTGCCTGGCCCTGGGGCTCGCGGCTCCCGCTGGCTCCGGCAGAGATTGCACTCGTTTCCCCAGCCACGAAGAGACAGATCAGCTTTAGGTACATGTCGACAGCAACGTGCAGGAAGGCGGCCTCCCTGGTGGGGGTGTCTTCGTCAAAGCAGGAGAGCAGGCTGAAGAAGAGAAGCAGCCCGTGACTAAGACCCTGCGGAGGTGAGTGGCCGCGGTGCGCACAGAACAGCTGCTCAACTGAGGAAAGGCGTCACCGGCACCCTTCCCCTCTGGAGGGAGACACTCCGTGGCACTGAGGTCTAGGACTGGGGAAGGGGAGGACCCCTCTGCCCACACCCCACCCCATGGGCAGGGACCCCCTCACTGAGCGCTCTGGTAGCAGCCAGGGAAGCGGGTGCAGTTACCTGTAGAAGGCGAACGGCAGCAGTCGGATGTACTGATCTGGGGCCAGGCGGAGGAGGACGTGCCCCAGGCCGCCAGCTGCAACACCAAGGCCGGACCCTAGGCGGGCACGTTCACGGAACATGAGGGGCCCGGGGGGGGGGGGCGTCCTCGTTCTGGAGAGCAGAGCCCCCTCCCCCCACCTGCTGGCCTAGTGGGTGGACTCTCAGTAACCCACGGAGCGCTTCTGTTTATATACTTGGCAAGAAGATACACTTTTGAAAATGAGTAAAGTCAGGCCCAAGGTCTCTTTTTCAACCATGTGAAAATTATTTCTGGAGAAAGGTCAAGTGGGGATGGCAGCCTGGCCCTGCTGGCTCTCCGGTGTCCCCAGATGGTTAACGGGGACAGACGCAGGCCGTCGTCCCCCGCCAAGTCTCGGTGGCCTCTTACCCGTCTCCGTCAACTGAAAGAGCAGCAGCCAGGAGACCCGCTTCGTCTGCAGACACGCCAGGATCTCAGCACAGATGTCCAAAGCCGTTAGGGTGTCGACAGCCTGTGGCCCACAGAAGAGGGAGGCTGCCTCTAGGGTCGTGAGTGTCAGCACAGCCACACACACTGAGGAGAGGCCCGACCTCCGCCCAGAAGGGAGCCTCACACGGTGACCGTAGGGGCAACAGGCCAGGGACCCTTGTGCCGGGTTCTGAAATAAGACCTCAAAGGGCAGGCCCAGGGGTTCTCGCCTCAGCGAGCACAGGACTCCTGAGAAACCCTTCAGAACAGCTTCCAGGGCTGTCCTCCCAGAGACCCTACCGAGGAGGCCGTGGGGTGTCGCGCGCGCGGTGGGAGAGGCCACCTCACCTGCCGAGGTCTTCCCCGTGGGGTCAGGTATGACGAAAGCAGGCCCATCAAGGAAAAGAAAAACAGGGAAACCAACAGCTGCAAACAGAACAGGTCCAGCTACAGCTGTGAGCTGCCCGGGGCGCCCGGGGCTCGGCTGCGCTTCCGACTCTGGACCGGGGCTCACGGTCTCGTGGCTCGTGGGACTGAGCCCCGTGTGGGCTCCGCGTGGACAGCTTGCAGCCTGCTAGGGATTCTCTCCCTCTCCCGAAACAAATATATAAACTTAAATAAAGTTCTCTACATTGTGCCCTCAGAAAGTAATTCTAAGTAAGGAATAATGCACCCAGGGTTCTTTGACCAAAGATCTATAGGCAGAGGACGTAAACCTAACGTTTTTCTTCAGAGGTGATTTCAGAATAAATTTTTATCGACTAGGTAATTTTATATGTGCCTTAAACCATGGCTCGCACAAGGGACAGCAGAGAACTAGGCTGTTGCTGAGGGTTCCCCTAGCCTGGGGGCTGCAGGGAGCACCCCCCGCGCCCCAGCCTGCCTCCTGGGCTGCTCGCGGAGGAGTTTATAAAACCCCTAGAGATGAGGCCGCGCGTCCCATCCTGACCAGAGGCAGGAACCCACTGGCACACACCTGCTTGAGTGGGGTCTGTCTGGACACTGTCCCCTCAGCACGCACAGGGCTGGGCGGCTTGGCGCCACTAAAATCACTTTCAACAAAAACAAACTTAGAAGAACCTCTATGATTACCAAAAACCTCAGGCAGGCATTCTGTCCAGAGCTGACAAGTTGACTTCCCAGGTTTTTTTTTTTTTAAGTTTACTTCTTTTGAGAGAAAGTGTAAGTGGGGGAGGGTCAGAGAGAGAGAATCCCAAGCAGCCTCCGCAGTCAGCACAGAGCCTGATGTGTGGCTTGAGCTCACAAACCGTGAGATTGTGGCCTGAGCCTAAATCCAGAGTCCGATGCCTAACGGACTGAGCCCCCAGGCGCCCTGACCTCCCAGTTTACCGGTGCTGTAGCTGGGGAGACACTGCAGGGGCCCCGGCTGCGGAGAGGTCACAGCCAGACAGGAAGAGCAAGAGCGAACTGGGGAGTCGAGTATTACGAAGCCTATAAACCTCGAACATTTTACTTCCTACCGAAGGCGGGACCGCCCGCACCTCCCTCCTGTCCCCAGAAGAGCCCAGCCCGCGGAGTGAACGGCGAGAAGCCAGGAAAGTGAGGGACTCCACGTCTTGCCTCCTCTCCTTGGCAGCCCAGCCGCTGCAGGTGGCTCCTGGCGCGGTCCGCCCCGGCTCGCTGGAGTGCGAAGTAGAGCGCGGCAGCCGACAGCCAGGCCGGGCCCGGTGCAGGGGACGCCGGGTCCGGGGAGAGGCAGCTGGGAGACAGGCACGTAGGTCACCACGGAAGCCCCAAAGCCCTATCCTGGTTGAAAACCTCCGGTCCTTGGTCCCTACCGGTCAGCATGCTGGCCTTGCCCACCTTCGGGCCGAGCAGGGAGTAGAGTGAGCAGAGCCAAGGTCTGTGTCCCCAGCAGAGACCCGGGCCTGTGTCAGGCTCGCCTGGAGGCCTGACGTGTCCCGTCTCGGTGGCGGGCACAGTCCTGTGCCGTGGCCGTGAGGAAGGAGCAGGGCCCGCCGGGGGCACCTGGTCCCCACCAGCTGAGCTCTGCAAGAGGGCCGTGTACACAGGCCTCGGGCCGGGAGCCCGTACTCAGACCCTGGCGTTCTCTCCCAGAAAGGGTCTCCAGCAGGTTAGAATCCAGGCCAAAAATGAACGGAATTTGGCTTCCCTGGTCTTCTGGAACCTGGGGCATGCCTGAGCAGCGCGCCAGGCACGTCAGGGATAGGACGGGGCTGGAAGGGACGAGCTCCCCCAGCGCCTCCAGGACACCGCTCTCGCCCAGCCCGGCGGGCACCGGAGACTCCAGCTGGGCAGACGGGGACCTGCCTCCCGAACACGTCCCCGCGGTGCTGACGGTCGGTCCTGGGCCGACCGTGGCCGTAAGAGAAGGGCTGACGGGCAGCAGAGCTGGCAGGGACCGGCTACCGTCGGTCTTGCCCGACAGTCTGGGGTGTCGGATTCCCACCTAGAGCTCGGTCGGTCTCTCTCCCCCCTCACACGGGCCTTGGCAAAGCCTGCCCCCGCGGCCCCAGTGTGTTCATGGAGACGACGCAGCGCGGGCCCCGGAGAACAGCCACGCTTCCTCCCCTTGTGCCGCTTACCTCGTGCCAAACCGCTGGGCCTCCCACAGCCGCTGCAGCTCCTGGGGCAGGGGGCCCCGGGGGCATCTCCCCCACCGACTACGCAGTTCGGGCTCCAGACGCGGCCACCACAACTTCCAGAAGACAGAGATCAGCCGTAAGCGGATCACGGGGGACTATACTGGGCACCTCTTCAGTTCCTGCCGCCAAGATCCTGAACGCTGGAGTGCCCGCTGAGGACCTGAGTCCACCTGGCGGCCGTCACTGCTCAGCACAGCTCACATCACCCGGGGCCTCATGAACTGGACTTCGGTCCAGGGCAGCTCCAGGAGGTTTTCCTCCTCCTCGCAGACGACCGCGAGCTAGTGTTTTACACACAGAACAGCTCCTGCAGTGAACTCCACCCAAACGAGCCACAGACTAAGAAAAAAGCGAAGACGCTCCGGGGACACCGGCTCGAGTCCCGTGGCTGCCAGAGCCCCGACTCCGGCTAACGAGACCAGGAGAGCTGCGTGTTGTCAGGGGTCTAAGAAAGCACAAGGCACCCGGGGGGCTAGGCCGGTTGAGCGTCCGACTCTGGATTTCAGCTCAGGTCATGACCTCACGGTTCGTGGGACGGAGCCCCACTTTGGGCTCTATGCGGACGGCATGGAGCCTGCCTGGGATCCTCTCTCTCAGAGTAAACAAGGAAGCTGGCGAAGACACCCAAAGGAAGCCTACGCTCTCAACCTGAGAAGGTCCGGCCACGTGAGGGCCGAGCACCTCTCGTCTGAAGTTCTGAGGTGGTGGTGTGTCAGGACAACGGGTGGGACGGAAGTGGGGGAGCACAGGCAGTTAGGGTTCACCCTGAGCCAACGCGGAAGCACAGTGAGCCCAGGCCCACGTTCCCTCCCTGCAGGCGCAGGCCGGGCAGCCTGTCCTGCTGTGTCCGGATGGGTCGTATTTACTCCCTCCCCGTTTCTTCCAAATGAGAAGACTGGATCCCCAGTCACCGTGCCAGCCCCAGGAGCGCCCCGAGAAGACGGCCGTGCCTACCAGAGCGGAGGTCAGGACTAGGGGGCACTCGGTCTGGCACGTGGTCAGGACCAGGTCTGCTGTCAGGGAGGGGTCTCTGCTTTGTGAACAGGCAGTGAGGAGCCCCTGGAGGAGAGAACATGCCAGAGGCTCAGTGGTTTGCATGTCCACCCAGCCCTGGAAGACCCCGTGGCTTCAGAGCACAGATGAGAATGAGGATCTAGCCCATGTGGTCTGAGCAGGCGACTGGGGAGGTGCAGAGGGAGACAGTTACCCTGAAGAAGTGAACGGTGAGGTCATGGGTCAGGGCACTTCCGTGGGAGAAGTTTCTCTGCAAAACAGCATAGGCCGGTGAGAAAGGAGCCAGCGGGGTGGGGGAGGGACGGTGTCTCTGCCGAGAGGCGTCGGCTGTGGAAGAAAACACAGCTTGAGGATGGCGGCCAGATGGCAGCACTGTTGGCTGGAGGTGTAGCTTTCGTCCTGCCAAGCTGGCCCAGAACTTTCGTGACTCCCTGCCTCTCCACGTGGCTCCTCTGTGCAGCCAGAGCCCCCAGCCTGCCCTCTAGAGCCCCAACAAAGGCCAGGAGGTGAGGGCAGCACTCTGATGGCCTTGTTGCCGGGATCGCCTCTCCGCCCCTGCTCTGTGTCCTCTGACCCGCCCGTTCCACATCTGCAGCCTCCACTGGGTCCACAGAGAGTTCTAGGGAAAGCCGGCTTTTCTCAAAACCCAAAGAACACCGAGGCTCATCCCCCTGCCTTCTTTTTTTTTTAAAGATTTTTTTAAAAATATTTTTATTTATTTCTAGGAGAGAGAAAGAGACAGCGTGAGCAGGGGAGGGTCAGAGAGAGAGGGAGATACAGACTCTGAAATAGGCTCCAGGCTCCGAGCTGGCAGTCAGCACAGAGCCCGACGCGGGGCTCGAACCCACGATCCGCGAGATCATGACCTAAGCGAAAGTCGGACGCTGAACCGACTGAGCCACCCAGGCGCCCCTCATCCCCCTGCCTTCTAAATCACCTTTTAAAGCCATGACTGAATAGGACCTTAGTTCAACCTCTAGTCATATTTGCACTTTAAAGAACGAAAAAGACACTTCAGGAGTAGAGGCTATTGTGAAGTGTGCAGAACATGCTTGTTCCTGGTCACCTCACTGACGCAGACTGGACGCAGGTTTTCGTTTTTCTGGGTAAGACCGTGGGGCCCCTGACCCTGAACAACGTGTACGCTGGACGCGGGGCACACTGGTGGGAACGCCGGTCCTCGCGGCACCTCTGGCTTCTGTGCGACCGGAATGTCAAAACTGGAAAGATGGCAACACGTGGTCTGCAAGACCTCATGGGTCTTGATGGCTGAAAGCTGAGGAGGGCTCCGAAGGGGACTGAAGCTCTTGCAGGAGCCACATCCGACGTCCGCACCTCGCTGGCCCTGGTTCTGGCTGCGGGAGGGCGCTGGGCACACAGAGGCCCCCGCTCCTGGCCCCCACCCTCTCCTCAGCAAGCCCATGTGGTCTGCGCGCACACACAAGCAACTGGCTCCAGTGACCACAGGTGCACTCGTGCATCTTCAAGAAGAGTTAGCCCTCGGTGATCGGTCACCCCCATCCCTGCGTCCCCAGGTCGCTCACCCACACCTACCAGCTCCGAGTTGACCAAGTGGAAGAACTCCGTGCAGTCAGGGGCGGTCAGCTGTCTGGCCTGGGGGCTGCCGACGACAACAGACGGGGACAGACCGAGGAGGATCCTGGCAAAGAAGGGCTGCGTGAGCGGGGGTGGCGTGGCCTCACTGCACTCCCTGGGAACTCAGACTCGGGTCTGTAACCCCCCTCCCGACTCGCTCCTGGAAGCGGAGTCCTTACCTGGGACTGTGTCCCGCTGGGCCACTGGCGACATGCACAGGGTCTTACCCCACAAACCACTTGTAAGCTGGCCCATAGCCAAGTGACAGGTGCCCCACAGTCTGACCCAGCTGCTCCCTAGAACTGGGGAGTGACAGGACCCTCTACTTCTAAATGTGGCTACAGTGAGGATCTCTGAGCACACGTGGTTTTCCTTATTCTGACACGAATTCTTTAGGCTACATCTTTCAGCAAAGCAGCTCCTGAGTCTGAAGAGGAAGGCCTTATCCAAGGCTTCAAACCCTGCTCTCTCCATGGGAACACCAAGCAGAAGATGCTATCACAGGCTGGGGACAGGGGACAGAAACAAGTCATCGACGAAAAGGAAATTCAAGTTAAGACAGACAGTCCACCCAGCACTGCGTTACCGTTTGTACATGAGCAGCTCCCGCTGCCTCTGCAGTTGCGTGGCCACATCCCACCCATGAGCCAGAGCCTGGAGCCGTCTGCGGAAAACGGCGAAGAGGAAGTGCCCCCGCGGAGGAGAGCGACCCGGGGGAGCCACCGGGCCCTGCTCCAGACCAGCAGCCATCTCCTGGAGAAAAACCAGCCCAAAAGGTTCACATAACTTGAATCGTTGGTTCCAGACGGTTGTCCCCAAAAGTGAAAGCACAAAGTCCTCAGGGATGATTGTCAGCCCCAGTCAGGACTCTGAAATGAGGCTGGGTGGGCTTTGGGGAGTTTCCCAAGAGGAGCTAGGAATGATTGGGACAAGCCTTTTTACTTGGAAATCAGTGAAAAATTCCAAAAATAGAATAAGAATGGTAAAAAACACACCTCTACCCAGATTCACCGATGGCTAACATTTTACTGTTTATCATTTGCTCTTTTACTACACATACATACTACACATTAGTGTACACGCACATAATTTGAGGGTGAATTACGGACAGAAGGCATGTACACAGTAAGCATTCAATAAATGTCTGCTGACGGAAAGCACAAAGTGTGTGTGGCATCTGCGCGCATTCAGATGCACCCGCTTCAAAGCGTCGCCCCTGCCACGCGCGGCCCCAGCCCAGGACGCGCCGTCGCCCTTCACGCTCACTCTCCCTACAGCAGCCGGTGATGACGGATGTGGCGGCAGAAGGGCAGGATGAGGGGGCTGGGGTCCCTCTGTGTGTTTCCTGCACTGGTAGGTTACGTTTGCCCAGTGTCCAGACCTCGCCTTCCGTGGTTTCTGTCCCTCCCCGTTCTCTCTAGTCAAGCACTTGAAAAGCAGAAACACTACCAGGAGGCACGGAACCCACACACGGAACCCTGTTAACAAGGAGCTGCCTGTGTACTTCCAGAGGCCCAGGCCCCCCGTGTCCGCCGCGGGCGTGGAGACCAGAGGGCACGGTCCGCACTTTGACCCCAGAGCCCACTCACAGGGTCCGACGTCAACCACCCTGAAAAGACTGGAGACAAACAGGTACTCTGACTGAAAACTATACTTTTCACTTCAAAATGAGAGCGCCGTTTCCACGCCTTCTTAAGTGCGCCTGCCTTGGTGAGAAGAACCCGCCAGGCCGTGGAGGTGCCGGGTGACCCTGTGCCAACAGTCTCCAAGCCCCCTTTTGCCAAGTGGAGGGCTATCTACGTTACTTCTCACAGCCAGGCATCCAAACAGAGCAGCCAGGAGCTAACAAGCAGAAAGTGGTGGGGAGCGATCATTTACTACTGAAGCTGCTATTTGCTCACTTGCCTCTATTTTTAAATTTTAAATGTCCCAGAGCCTGGAGATGGTTCTGGCACCACAGCTTTTGTTTCTGCATTTTTTGTGATACTCACTGGTGAAGTGAGCACACCATCACTCTGGGTCTGGGCCATTCCATACATGACGTGGGTTTTCATTCTGCGGGGGTGCCTTAGGACCTGTTACAGATATTTCTGGCAATACCTGGGGGTGCCTGAGTGGCTAAGTCAATTGAGTGCCTGACTCGGCTCAGGTCATGATCCCAGGGTTGCGGAATCTAGCCCCACATCAGGCTCTGCAATGAATGTGGAGCCTTTTTGGGATTCTTTCTCTCCTGGGTGGCTCAGTTGGGTAAGCATCTGACTTCAGCTCACTTCATGATCTCACGGTTTGTGGGTTCAAGCCCAGCATCAGGCTCTGTGGTAACAGTGTGAAGCCTGCTTGGGATTCTGTCTCCCTTTCTCTCTGCCACTCCTCCACTTGCGTGCTCTGTCTTAAAATAAACAAACTTAAAAAAAAAAATTCTCTTTCTCTGCCCCTCTCCCTGGTTCATGTTCTCTGTAAAATAAAAAATAATAATAAAAATAAACCTTAATAGCAGATGACATAAATGCAGTGAAACACTGAGTTTTACATGTTCTAGCTCACCTGCAGTCTGGAAAAAATATCCCGGTTTCCTGTGCAGCCACTGAGAACCAAATCCGAATTCTCTGAGTAGCTGTAACTTCTCGAACTGTAACAAAAACACAACAAAAGCCTCCTAAGTATCTCCTGATGTGCAGGCATTCCAGCTTCTCCTGCCTCCAGAGTGGCATGTGGTCACAGAGCCAGGAAGTACCAGAGGACCAGGTGACACCCACAGTCATCAACAACAAACAACAAAACCTGAAACAAAATACCAACAACCCCAATCTAGCAACACCTGATAACAATTACGTATCATGACCAAGTGGGATTTATTCTAAGAATGCAAGGTTGGTTCAACACCCTAAAATCAATGTAATACACATATATACAGAATAAAAATACAAAACCATATGATTATCTCAATAGACACAGATAAAACATTAGACAAAATTCAGTACCCTTTCATGATAAAACACTCAACAAATTAAGAGTAGGAAGGAACTTCCTTAACCTGATAAAGGCCATCTATGAAAAACCCACAGGGGCACCTACGTGGCTCGGTTGGGTGTCCGACTTCAACTCAGGTCATGATCTCACAGTTCGTGGGCTCAAGCCCCACGTCAAGCTCTGTGCTGACAGCTCAGAGCCTGGACCTGCTTTGGATTCTGTGTCTCCTCTCTCTATCCCTCCCCATTCGTGCTCTGTCTCTCTCTCTCAAAAATAAACATTTTTTTAAAAATTAAAAAAAAAAAAACAACCCACAGTTCACATCATACTTAATGATGAAAGACTGAGTTTTCCTCCTAAGATCGGAAATTTTAAGATAAAGTTGTCCTCTCTCACCACTTTCATACAACGTTACACTGGAAGTTCTAGCTGGACTATTCACTCAGAAAAAGACATAAAAGTCACCCATACTGTAAAGGAAAAGGTTAAACCATCTCTATTCAGAGATGATATGATCTTGTATATAAGAAACCCTAAATACTCCCCAATAAAAAGCTATTAAATAAGTTCACAAAGTTGCAGAACATATCAATAAACAAAAATCAGTTTTACTTCTCTATACTACCAATGAATAATCCAAGAATGGAATTAATTCCCTTTTTAATGGTGTTAGAAAGAATAAAATACTTGAAGATAAATTTAACCAAGGAGGTAGAAAACTTGTACACTGAGAACTAGAAAACGTTGAAAAAATTACAGAAGACCTAAATAAATGGAAAAACAGCCCATCTTCACGGATAGGAAGATTCAGTATTGTTAAAATGTTAATAGTGCTAACATGCATCTACAGATACAGTACAATCCTATCAGAATCCCAGCTGGTTATGTTGAAACTGACAAATTGATCCTGAAATTCAGATGGAATTGCAAAGAACCTAAAATACCCAAAACAATCTGGGGGTGGGGGGTGGAGGGGGGAATTCACAGTTTCGATTTAAAATTTGCTACAAGTTTTCAGTAATCAAAACAGTGTGATACTGGCATAAGAATAGACATATACACCAACTTACTAAAAAGAGATCAGAAACAAATTTTCACATACATGGTTAACTGGTTTTCAGTAAGAACGTCAAGACCGGTTAATGGGTAAGGACAGTTTCTTCAACAAAACGCGCTGGGACAACTGGATGTCATGCAAAAGAATGAAGAGGGATTCCTTACTTATTCCATATATAAAAATTAACTCAGATTAATCAAAGACCTAAATGAAGTGCTAAAACTAAAAAGATATATTGGACTTGATAAAAATTTATTATTTTTAAATTTTCTAATATTTACTTATTTTTGAGAAAGCAAGAGACAGAGCATGAGCAATGGAGGGGCAGAGATAGAGGGAGACACAGAATCCAAAACAGGCTCCAGTCTCCGAGCTGCCAGCACAGAGCGCAACACGGGGCTTGAACCCAAGAACCGTAAGATCATGACCTGAGCCAAAGTTGGATGGCTGACCAACTTCGGTGCCACCCAGGAGCCCCAGAATGGGAGAAAATATTTGCAACTCATATCTGATAAGGGCCTGGTATATAGAATATATAACACAACTTCGTAAAACATCCCAATCTTAAAATGGGCAAATGATGGGACGTTTTCAAAGATGAGACACAAACCGTCAACCAGCAAATGAAAATATGCTCAACTTCATTAGCCACCAGGGAAAAACAAATCAAAACCATAATGAAATATATCAGTGCTGTCCATTAGGATGGGTATTAGCAAAAGATAATGACAACTACGTTGGTGATAATGGGGAGGAACTGGAATCCTCCGATACTGCTGGTGGGAATGTAAAATGGCCAGTTTTGCAAAACAGTCTGGGAGTTCCTAAAAAAGTTAAAGTATAACACCGCATACCCCATTCTTAGGGATATGCCCAAAATAAATTAAAACACAGGACCACAAAAAAGCCTGTACACAAATGTTCATAACACAATTATTCATGGCCAAAAAGTGAAGTCCCAAAAGTCCATCAACTAGTGAAAAAACAAAATGTCCATCCTTCAATGGGATACTACTCAGTAATAAAAGTTCTGATACATGCTACAATATACAATTTTTAAAATTTTATTTAAATCTAAGTTAACATATAGTGTAGTAATGATTTCAGGAGAATTTAGTGACTGATCACTTACAACACCCAGTGCTCATCCCGAAAAGTGCCTTCCTTAACGCCCATCGCCCACTTACCCCCACCCAACACCCTCCAGAAGCCCTTGTTTGTTCTCTGTGTTCAAGAGTCTCTTACGGTTTGACTCTATCTTATTCTCCCTTCTCTTCCCCTATGTTCCTCAGGCAAGGAATGGAGACACTCCCTGATTTCAGTCTGTGTGTGCATACACACACACACACACGCGCGCGCACGTCTATCCCTCCCAAGGACAGGACGACTGGCCCCACCGTCAGTCTGCCCGGCGGCGGACATGCTACTCTGGCCACTGGGCACTCGCGGGAAGGGCTCCAGTGCTACCGGCCGTGTTGAGGCAGAACATGAGTGTGTAAGAGTTTTGCTGACCAGCCGACGTGTTTACAGACCCTTGTGGAGAAGGGCGCGCGCGGTGGGAAAAGTAAAGGCGTCTGTGCTGCACTGTGTCTTCAGTAACCACTTGCGTGAACCATGTTTCTTAGAGGGTAACAAGATTGGTTTTCTAGGATTTAAGTAACAGATCACCCAAACCGTGGAAAATGGGATTGATTTTACTCCTCATTGACACAGCAATACGAGGAGAAAGACACTAACAGCCAAGCCTGCACAGCACAGGGAACTCTGCCGCACGGCAGCAAGGCCATGTTCACGCTGCAGGCCCCCGACAGGGTGGCAGTGGCCGGCCCACTTCTTGCACCCTTCACACTTACGACCCACATGTCGGGCGACAAAGCGGAAAGACGAGTCACTGCCACTGGCAAATCTACACACAAAGAAAATGGATTCAGAAAGCTTCCCTTTACTCCGAACAGACTCAGACTGGCTACCAGGAAATGCTCAATCATGCTTTGTCTAACGCAAAGTAGACGCAGGTCCAAACGCCTTCTTAGAAGGCCCCAAAGTAAGAGGCTTCTTGGCATCAGCGTTCCCCACCTTTGGCCGAAGTCCATCAGCTCGTCGACGAGAAGTGTGCATGCGGCCTCCAGGTCCCCGCCGCAGCCCCCCGCAGCAGACGGCGTGGGGAGGAAGTGCTCGTGGATCGCCCACTGGTGGAAGTCCCACCTGGAACAGCAAACACCGCGGTCTGAGCTGAGAAAGGCGATCAGCCAGTGGTTCCCGCAGCTGGGACGTGAGCCCACAGCCAGGGACACAGCAACGGCAGGTGGCGAGAGCTGGGGCTTCTGGGTGCAGGAAGGCCCCCCTGTGCTGCAGCCCAGGCCATCCCCTGGGTCACGATTCCAGCGTCCATCAGCAAAGGTGTCCAGATCTGGACCAGACTCTGCAGGTGCTCACGGGGAAGACTGACTAACGCTGCAGCAAGAGAGGCACAGGACACGTCAGTCTACTCGTGCAGAAGGAGCCACGCCTGAGTAAGACACTTCCACGCCTGCAAGTGGGCAAGGGACAGAGGTTGTAAAGGGCTGGTGCCGCACGCAAGCCATCTGACACTGTATTTGAGTATTACCTGTGGAAGGAAAAAAGG
Organism: Proteles cristata cristata; assembly: GCA_017311185.1. Classification (NCBI taxonomy): domain Eukaryota; kingdom Metazoa; phylum Chordata; class Mammalia; order Carnivora; family Hyaenidae; genus Proteles; species Proteles cristata. Next base: position 272,680 of record JAESUZ010004361.1, on the reverse strand, counting down.
TCTAAGCACAACTTAACACATGGCGACCTGAGGGTAAGAAATGCGTGTTATGGATTCTCACACCGGAAAATGAATTCCTTCTTTTCCTTTCCCTGTGGAAAGAGAGGAAGGCGGGCAGGGAGACCCCAGGGCGCGGGCACCTGCGCAGAAAGCACTCACAGCTGGCTGCACACAGACCCTCCACCTGGCTGGAAAAGCAGTTCTTCCTGCCACAGCTCGGACTTCCTCTCAGTGTGTCTACGCGCTCGCTCTGCAATCTGATACCGCAGGACCCTCCGCAGGGAGACGGGGGCTCAGACCTTAACGGACCTGCTCCAGCAGCTCGGAGCCTGTAGTGCGCGCAGCACCGGTCAGCCCCCCGTCTGCCCAGCCGGCCTCTGTGCACGTCGCACACTCGAGGCAGAAGTGTGGCGGCCATGCCGGCTGAGAACTCTCGAAGGCTCCCTCAGCGGGAGCGCCGACAGCCAGGACTCCACCAGTCGCTCAGCACACCTGCCTTCCCCGCTCTTCTCCCACCTGAGGGACATACTCTGCTCCTGCTGCGCCCCCAGGTCCTGAGCGTCCCGCCCCCCGCGGCCCCCCCAGGTCCTGAGCGTCCCGCCCCCCGCGGCCCCCCCCAGGTCCTGAGCGTCCCGCCCCCCGTCCCCCGCCGCCCCCCAGGTCTGGGGTCCCGCGTCCCGCCCTGCCGCCCCAGGTCCGAGCGTCCCGCCCCGCCGCCCCCTGTCCCTGAGCGTCCGCCCCCGCCCCATGTCCTGACCCCGCCCTGCCGCTCCCCAGGTCCTGAGCGTCCCGCCCTGCGCCCTCCCAGGTCCTGAGCGTCCCGCCCCTGCGGCCCCCCAGGTCCTGAGCGTCCCGCGCGCCCCAGGTCCTGACGCCCCGCCCCCAGGTCCTGAGCGGTCCTGACGTCCCGCCCCGCCCCCAGGTCCTGACGTCCCGCCCCTGCAGGTCCTGACGTCCCGCCCCCTCCCCCCAGGTCCTGAGCGTCCCGCCCCCGCGGCCCGTCCAGGTCCTGAGGCCGCCCCCGAGCCCCCCAGGTCCTGAGCGTCCCGAGGCGTCCGCCCCGCCGCCCCCACTGTCCTGCGCCCCCAGGCCCTGAGCGTCCCGCCCCCTGCCGCCCCAGGTCCTGGCGTCCCGCCCCGAGGCCCCCAGGTCTGGCGCCGCCCCGCCCTGGCCGTCCCCAGGTCCCTGCCAGGTTCCCGCGAGCGTCAGGTCCCCGCTCGTCCCGCCCCCTGCGGCCCCCAGGTCTGACGTCCCGCCCCTGCCGCCCCCAGGTCCTGGCGTCCCGCCCCCGAGGCCCCAGGTCCTGGCGTCCGCCCCAGCTGGTCCCCCCCGCCCCAGGCCCCAGTCCCGCCCCCGCCGCCCCCGGGTCGCCCCCCGAGCGTCCCGCCCCCTGCGGCCCCAGGTCCTGAGTCCCGCCCCCGCCCCCAGGTCCTGAGCGTCCCGCCCCCGAGGCCCCCAGGTCCTGGCGTCCCGCCCCCGCGCCGCCCCCGCGGCCCCCCAGGTCCGCCCGCCGCCGCCCCCAGGTCCTGAGCGTCCCGCCCCGCCGCCCCCAGGTCCTGAGCGTCCCGCCCCGAGGCCCCCAGGTCCTGGCGTCCCCCTGCCGCCCCCAGGTCCTGAGCGTCCCCCCCCGCGCCCCCCAGGTCCTGAGCGTCCGCCCCGCCGCCCCCCCTGAGCGTCCCCCCCCCCCCCGCCGCCCCAGGTCCTGGCGCGTCCGCCCCGCCGCCGCGTCCCGTCCTCTGTCCTGTCCTGCGTCCGCACCTGTCCTGTCCGTCGCCCCCTGCCGCCCCCCTGTCCTGGGCGTCCGCCCCGCCGCCCCCACTGTCCTGGGCGTCCCGCCCCCGCCCCACTGTCCTGAGCCCACTGTCCTGAGTCCGCCCCCCCTGCCGCCCCCCAGGTCCTGAGTGTCCCGCCCCTGGCCCCCCCAGGTCCTGAGTGTCCTGCCCCCTGCTGCCCCCATTTTATCCATCTCCCTCCTGGCCACCCTGCCCGCTGAGGTATACACTGCGAGTGTCCAGTCAGGGGCGCTGGGGCAGAAGTACACAAAGGTGCCAGATGGACAGGCATGTCTCATCACAATGCACTTCCCAGTTTCTAGAACATTCTAGAAGTGCCTGGCACACAGGAGTTTAATAAATGTTTCTTGAAGGAATGAATGAATGAATGAAACTGTGCTCATAGGTTATATGTCAAGTTGAACACTGAGATGTAAGGACAAGATAGACTTTAAAACAACGCAGAAAACCTTGTAACAGAGTCAAGACTTACCTTTCCGTATCTGAAAGACAATCGGCCTCAGGTTGAATTTCTAGTTCCAGCTGTAACCAGTCTCTGTAAGTTAACTGAGAGAAAAAAGGACCAGATGAACACCAGAGGGCATGGGACGCAGAAACCTCCGGTCAGCTTTGTAAGTCTGCTGTCACTGTCCAGCCAATGTCACACGTCACAGCACAAAGACTCATGGGAAGGCTTCTGTGCCTACACTGGTCTCCATTCTCAGCCACTTCCTGCTAACTGACTGCAGTGCTGACGCCAAGCCCTGAAGTCAATCTGCGGTGCCTCAAACCTCTCAGGTTACTGCACGACAGCAGCAGGAAGGAAACCATCTTCTAGTTCACTTGAGTTGGGCAAATTAACCAGAGAATGAATGTGGGATAGTAACACACTTCGAGCATTCATGATAGCACATTTGTTAATTTGAAATTCTTGGAGCACCTGGGTGGCTCAGTCAGTTAAGCATCCAACTTCGGCTCAGGTCATGATCTCACAGTTTGTGGGTTTGAGCCCCACGTCAGGTTCTGTGCTGACAGCTCAGAGCCTGGAGCCTGTTTCAGATTCTGTGCCCCCCTCTCTCTGCCCCTCCCCTGCTCATGCTCTGTCTCTCAAAAATAAACAAAAATGTTTAAAAAAATGTAAAATTCTTGGGGGGCGTCTAGAGGGCTCAGTTAAGTGTCTGACTTGATTTCAACTCCAGTCACAATCTTACAGTTCATGAGTTCGAGCCCCATGTTGGGCTCTGCACAGTGTGGCGCCTCCTTGGGGTTCTCTCTCCCTCTCTCTGTGCCTCCCCAACTCTCTCCCTCTCTCAAAAACTAATAAACTTTAAAAAATAATAATTAAAAAAAATTCTTGGAACAATTCCACTCATTAACATGAATCTCAAAGCCTCACACTGTGTGTAAAAAGGCACATCACAGACACAGGCGGGCAGTGCTCCCTCTTTGTAAAGACCCAGGCCCGGCAGCATGGCGGGGGAGGGGTCTCTGCTCAGGGACACATCAAGGAAAACCAAGGGCAGCACGTCTGTGATCCCCACAGACGGGACAGCAGCCCTGCGCGGACCCCCCTGTGCGCTGTGAGGGCGACCAGTGTTCCCGGGCCGTGACTCGTTTTGTCCCACAAAGACTGTCACACCTCCTCTGGGGCGATTTGTGTAATTAACAACAACAGAATTGAACAAATATATAATAAAACTGAGAATTTTTTCTCTAAAGACCAAAATAAACAGACAAACATCCAAGGGATGAAAGAGAAGTCCGGAAAAGGCAGTGCGCTGGGAGCGCGGACACATGGGCTGGAGAGGGTCACGGTGATGACGCCCAAAGACGCCCCACCCAACAGGTGCCCGCAAGTACGTGTAAAATATGCTTCTATTCACCCTTAAAATCTTCCACAAACTGTTAGTGCTGAGGGAACCTGGGCAGAGTAGAAACAATCTTTCTAGTTTCTTAGAATTTTGTGTGAATCCACAACGAACCCAATGATTTCAACCAAATCACTTGTGTGCGGCTGCAGGGTCACTGGCCCTGTGCCTGCCCACCACGTCCTCAGGGGGGCGCCAGTGTCCCCGCAAACTCTTCTGAGGTAGGACGAGGTGAGGAGCAGGAAAGGGGCAGTGGAACCTACGTGAAATTCTTTCTCCTCCAGCAGCTCCCGGAAGGGCCTCTGTCTCCACAGCCCGAGGGCGGCTTGCCGCCAGTCTGCGGAGCGCTGGTGCAGGGGCCTCCACGCAGGGCCGGCCGCGTCCTCCTGACAGACGGGATCTCGGGCTTCCGAGAACAGTCTGAATACGATGAACTGAAACTGAAGAGAGACGGTGTCACGTCTGCTGTAAGCAGGTGAGAAGATACGCCAGTAACCCGGCCGTGCACGGTGGGGCAGGGCAGCCCGGAGACCCCGTGGCTGTGCCCCCGGAGCTGCCCCGGACCGTGTTCAGCTACAGGCGGCACTTCGGTCAACAGCCCTGTCTGTAAATCTCAACACCCGAGGCTGAATTCCGGGTTCTAAGCTCCCTCCGCATGGCGGCGATGGCGGCGCTGATCCCACAGCAGCCAGACGGTTGCTGGCTCTGGTACTTCCGCACAAGCAGAGCACCGTGTCACTGAATTAATTTGTCTGCCGTTAGGAGATTAGGCTTTTTCCCATGTTTACTGAGCTGTAGATGGCTCTCGGGAGCCGGGGGAGGGCACAGGGACACGTGTAGTCAGCGACTTGCTGGCCTGGGCCACTTCTCCTAATCGCTGTCCCATGTTTCAAGATGCTAGCAGCTGGGACTAAGTTCCTCCATGCCAGTGATGGGGGCACAAGCGTGCCCGAGCCCACCTAAAGCCCCCGGGCAGGGACAGGAGGGTCCTAACGGTGCTCAGAGTGGACACGTGCATCGACCATCGTGGGATGTTCCTTAAAGCTCAGCCCAAATGAGAATGCTGGTTCTCAGTGTAACTTCAAGTTCACTCTTGCCACTGAGGCCTCGGACGCACTTTTTTTTTTTTAAATGTTTTATTCATTTTTAGGAGAGAGGGAGAGAGACAGCATGAGCAGAGGAGGGTCAGAGAGAGAGGGAGACACAGAATCTGAAACAGGCTCTGGGCTCTGAGCTACCTGTCATCACAGAGCCCGACGTGGGTCTCGAACTCACAAACCGTGAGATCATGACCTGAGCTGAAGTTGGACGCTTAACTGACTGAGCCACCCAGGTGCCCCAGAGTTCTTCTTTAAGTAGAAAGAAACTTTTCATGAATATTTACCTTTTAATATACCTATTTTACAAAAATCAGTATCTGTTTCTTTAAAAAAAAAATGGGATGTGGCTCAGTCAGTTAAGTGTCAGACCCTTGATCTTGGCTCAGGTCACAACCTCGGAGTTTGCAAGTTCGAGTCCCACACTGAGCTCTGCATGGACAGTGCAGAGCCTGCTTGGAATTCTCTCTCTCCCTCTCTTTCTGCCCCTCCCCAGCTTGCTCTCCCTCTTTTAAAAAAATAAATAAATGGGAAAAAATTTTAAAAACCAAATAAGCATTTAGAATGAATAAGTAATAAGGAAGGAAGGGAGGAAGGAGGGGCATCGTTGTCTGTGTCATGTTTCACCCCTTTGTCTCAACTCTGAGAAGAGAAGGAAAAGGCCGTATTCAGCCCAGACAACTGAGGCACTTCCCAAGAGGTGACCAGACAACTGGCGAGCCTGGGCACGCAGGGACGGGGGCGCAGACAAGAGACCTCCGACGTTTGGCTATAAACCCGTGTGAAAGGGGAGACTCCAAGTGTGGGCAAAGGGACCACACAGACTCACCTTCTTCACGAGGCCTGGAGACAAGCAGCTGCACACAGTATCTCGTGATGAGGAAGAAAACCTACACAGAGAGTACGAAATCACCGCTGTACAAAATCTGAAAACAGAAAACAAATGATGTAGAAATGCAATCCATGCAAAATAAGGAATGGAATATTAAGTGTGAATTTCTTGAAAGTGAACTGAGTGCATTCTAAACCAGGTGGCCTGAGGATTAGTCCCTGGCCCCAGCTCCAGGCCAGGCCAGCTCCCAAGGCCTCGAGGAAATGTCCCCCTATCATAACCACAGATCTGAGCTCTTTCTACACTGAAGGCACAGACACAGAAAACACAGATAGCAAGGTTGTGGAAATAAGGGCTTGCTGTCACTGCACGTTGAAGAGCCAAAGCCAGAACAGGGCGCCTGGGTGACTCGGTTGAGCGTCCTGCTTGGGCTCAGGTCATGGTATCAGTTCGTGGGTTCGTGCCCCACGTCAGGCTCTCTGCTGTTAGCACAGAGCTTGCTTCAGATCCTCTGTCCCCTTCTCTCTGCCCACAACAGTCTTCAGGACAGGACCGAAGCACACCCAAGTTTATACTCAGCCTCAGGGAGAGCCTTTGCCTGCCTGTGGTGGGTTGTGAAGCCCGGATGGAAAGGGCCCCGGGAGAAGAGACTGACCATGGGGCCCAGGGAAAGTTAGGACACCAGGGGGGCCTGCCTGTCCGTGCTGCCCAAAGTCCTAAGAGGCTGGAGCCATCTGCCTCCCACTGGGGGCGGCACAGGCGTCAGGGGCCCTGGTCCAGAGGAGGCGTCGCAGCCCTTCCCTCTCCCTGCTCGGTTACAGTCTCTCAGGCCTTCTGGCAGTTCTTTCCACAAACTGCAACCCCAGCCCCTGCGCACAACCCTCCCTGGAGCCTCACTCGGTGTACCTTGGACACGCATCGCCTAAAACCCCAGGGATGGGTCTGACCACATGCCAGGCGCCCCCAAGACAAAATCCAAAAAGCTCACAGCTTCACAACATGGAAGGGCATCTATAGTCTTGTTAACATCTTCGGAGGCAGTTTATAAGGTAGCACTATCTCATTTTTGTGAAGAAACACAGACACATAAAAACAATGCTAAGACTCTAGAATGATTATTCAGGGAGTGTGTCTGTTTTAGCCAATTGTGCCCAGTGAGTGCGTGTGACTTCTGTCAGGCGTGGGAAGCCACGGCGGATGTAACTGTGTCTGGTGTGCGTGTGACTTCTGTCAGGCGTAGGGAGCCCACAGCAGATGTGACCATGTCTGGTGAGTGCGTGTGACTTCTGTCAGGTGTGGGGAGCCACAGCAGATGTGACTGCGTCCAGTGAGTGCGTGTGACTTCTGTCAGGCGTGGGGAGGCACGGCGGATGTGACTGTGTCCGGTGAGTGCGTGTGACTTCTGTCAGGCGTGGGAAGCCACGGCAGATATGACCATGTCTGGTGAGTGCGTGTGACTTCTGTCAGGTGTGGGAAGCCACAGCAGATATGACTGTGTCCAGTGAGTGCATGTGACTTCTGTCAGGTGTGGGGAGGCACGGCAGATGTGACTGTGTCTGGTGTGCGTGTGACTTCTGTCAGGTGTGGGAAGCCACAGCAAATGTGACTGTGTCTGGTGAGTGCGTGTGACTTCTGTCAGGCGTGGGGAGGCACGGCGGATGTGACTGTGTCTGGTGAGTGCGTGTGACTTCTGTCAGGTGTGGGGAGGCACAGCAGATGTGACTGCGTTCAGTGAGTGCGTGTGACTTCTGTCAGGTGTGGGGAGCCACAGCAGATGTGACTGTGTCTGGTGTGCGTGACTCTGTCAGGTGTGGGAGCCACAGCAGATGTGACTGTGTCTGGTGAGTGCGTGTGACTTCTGTCAGGCGTGGGGAGGCACGGCGGATGTGACTGTGTCTGGTGAGTGCGTGTGACTTCTGTCAGGTGTGGGGAGCCACAGCAGATGTGACTGCGTTCAGTGAGTGCGTGTGACTTCTGTCAGGTGTGGGAGCCACAGCAGATGTGACTGTGTCTGGTGTGTGACTTCTGTCAGGTGTGGGGAGGCACAGATGTGACTGCGTCCGGTGAGTGCATGTGACTTCTGTCAGGCGTGGGGAGGCACGGCGGATGTGACTGTGTCTGGTGAGTGCGTGTGACTTCTGTCAGGTGTGGGGAGCCACAGCAGATGTGACTGCGTCCAGTGAGTGCGTGTGACTTCTGTCAGGTGTGGGGAGCCACAGCAGATGTGACTGCGTCCAGTGAGTGCGTGTGACTTCTGTCAGGTGTGGGGAGCCACAGCAGATGTGACTGCGTCCAGTGAGTGCGTGTGACTTCTGTCAGGTGTGGGGAGCCACAGCAGATGTGACTGCGTCCAGTGAGTGCGTGTGACTTCTGTCAGGTGTGGGGAGCCACAGCAGATGTGACTGCGTCCAGTGAGTGCGTGTGACTTCTGTCAGGTGTGGGGAGCCACAGCAGATGTGACTGCGTCCAGTGAGTGCGTGTGACTTCTGTCAGGTGTGGGGAGCCACGGCAGATGTGAGGGGCAGCTCACTTCAGGCAGAAGAGCAAGGTCTCCGAGGTCCTAAACGTCAGGAGGCTGCTGAAGAACTCTGCGATGGACATGCCCTCGGCGGGGGCAGGAAGGCCCACAGGCACCACAGGGCACGCAGGCCCGGACTCAGCCAGGTGGACGACCAGGGCGGCCAATCCCAGCACGTGGGAGCCACTCAGGCTTGGGCCCTGCAACGGGAGACAGTGTTTCTGCAGGAAGGAGGGCAGAGCCCACTTCCCAGGCGGAGAGAGGTGGCGGCCGTACCTGGTGACGGAGCAGCTGGCAGAGCCTGGTGAGCACGACGGGGAGGAGCCTGCGTCCACACATGGCTGACACTAAGCGAGAAGCCCAGGGGCCCTGCCTGCAGAGACAGCCATCAAAAGCAGCAGTCGGGCCAGTCCTGGCCCTGCACGGCCGTCCCAGATTTTGGTGGACGAGCAGCCACCGGGTCCTGAGGAAGACGCAGGCTGTTCCCTGAGCAGCGGGGTCTCCGTGGGGACGCCTGACCTCGGCTGAGTGTCTGCCCGACACCAGGCAGCACTGCCCCTTCACCCCACCCAGGACCCCCGCGCAGTACAGAAGGCAGGATCCAGGACTCGGGGTCGGAGCTGGGCGAGCAGTGGACAGACACGCGCCTCGCACAGAAGACAGGGAGAAGGCCCCTTCGCCAAGGGAGGCCTGCTCCGAGCACCCTGGCCGCCCCCCGCAGAGCCCCTACCACCCAGAGAAAACCCCAGCCTCTACCTGGCGGGTGGGGCGGAGCTGGAAGCCACAAGCAGGTTCTGACAGAAACATGTCAGCAGGAGGTCTGCAATCTGAGAGAGACAGACGGTCACCAAGGGCTCAGCGTCCCTGAGAGCTACGCACGTGAGGCTAAGCGACCATCTGCACCAGCGACACGGCAGGACAGGCCCGCATCTGGGAGGAAACCGCCACACCGGCCGGCACCAGAGCCCCACTCCCAAATCCCGGAGGGCGGCAGGCCAGGCGTCGTGAAATTTCACAGCAGAGATCAGGCTCAGCACACTTGTCTACGCAGGGCCAAAGAGTAATTGTTTCAGGGTCTGGGGCCCCAGATGGCCTCCGCTGTGTGTTTTTCTTTAGAAATTTTAAAAGTTCTGGGGCGCCTGGGTGGCTCAGTTGCTTAAGCGTCCGACTTCAGCTCAGGTGATGATCTTGCAGGTCGTGGGTTCCAGCCCCGCGTCGGGCTCCGTGCTGACAGCTCAGAGCCTGGAGCTGCTTTGGATTCTGTGTTTCCCTCTCTCTCTGATCCTCCCCCACCCCCTCACGGGCACTCTGTCTCTCTCAAAATAAACATTAAAATTTTAAATAAGGAAATTTTAAAAGTCTGTACACAAACAGGCCAGGGCTGAGCCCGACTCCCGGGCGTCTTGTTTCCACGCACACAGGTCACCTGCAAGACGCGGGCGGGGAGGAGGGCTGTGCCCCCAGGACTTCGTACACAACGCGGCCGCGCTCGGCAGGTACGGCAGGCACCCCGTACTCACCTGCCCTTCTTGCTGCCCCAGGCCCGGCGCGAGGACGCTGAGCTGGATCTGCCGTCCCCCGGCGCTGCCATCCTCCTCAGCACGGCCCCAGGCGGAGCCAAGCTGCTCAGAAACAGCTGCCACGCGAGCAGCTACGACTGCATGCAAGGAAACCCAGTTAGACGAGCGGGGAAATGCGGGTGCCCTGCCTGGGGCGGCGCTCCTGCTTGCAGCGGCCCCGTCTCAGGGGCAGCGCCGGCCACGAACCCTGGCGCCACGCTCCCCCGCCACCCGGGCGGTGGGGACCTTGCCGTGGACGAGCACGTGACAGCCGTCCTCACCACCAGGGGTCACCTGGGGTTCCCTGCGCCCCGAGGACATGTTCTCCATGTGACGTCGCAGGCCAACCCCCCCGCACGGCACTGCGTCTGCTCCATGCCCCGCTGCCGGCTCTGCCGACGGCGAGGAGCCACAGCCTCTGCGCACCGGAGGCCGGGGCCAGGCAGGCCCACTGTGCTGGCCGGAAATGGAAACCCTCCCGCGAGAAACAAGGCTGACGCAGACCTCAGCGCCCCCCATGCCGAACTCCCCAGGCGTGCAGCTGGCAAAGCCTCGCCTCTGGGTCGTGGGTGAGATGCTACATGGAGCAAAGGAAACTAAGGCAGCATCGTTAATATTTCCTCTGTGAGGCTCTCACAGGACATTCTGTCCTGGTGAATAAAATGGGTTTATAATGTATAAAAACCTACTACAGTTACCCAGTAAAACTATGGTGTATTTCTATTAGATTCTATATTTTTCGTAACAAAAATATCCAAAGTATGGGAAGTTAGTGTTTTATTTTATTGACTGACATGCCCCACAATGTGATGTGAATCATTAATCCTCTTACTCCACAAATAAACATTCATGACGATTTTACAGAAAACAGTCGCACAGAAGCAGAGGCCCAGCGTTTAAGTGTTATAACTACTCAGTGAAGAAAGAAACCCCCACGCCTTAGCAACGTTAGTTTCTTCCTCCCCATTACCTGTTCTGTTAGGATCTCAAACAGCAGAGTATTCAATTCGGTTAAGGGTCTGTGACAACCTGAACGACAGACCCACCCCCCGTCCCATCCCATGGGATAGGAGGCCACGTGCTCGGCATCCGCCAGCACTGTGGCCAGGCTTAACTACCACAGCCACTGAGCCCTGGCCACAGCCGGACACGCGCTCATCCCTCCAACACCCAGCGCGGACAGCCCTGCGCACAGCTGCGTCCTCACCGTCATGCTGGGTGGGGTCTGTCATTGCAGCTCTGAGTGCTCGTAGCGCAGCCGCGAGTGGTCCCAAGGGCTCTTCCCCACAGACAGCCTCCACCTTCATTCCTGGGGCTGCATCTGAGGACGACAGGACACACACGGCTGGATGTGGCTTCTCCGTGTTGATGGCAGACAGAGGCGCCAAGGCTCCATGAAGCATGCGCTGCTGGGCGCTCGTCACTGGTATCAGAAACTTGTCCATAAATGTATTAAGAAAAAACATGATTCGGGGCAACTGGGTGGCAGTCAGTTAAGCATCTGACTTCAGCTTAGGTCACAATCTTACAATTCGTGTGTTCGAGCCCCATATTAGCTCTGCTTCAGAGCCTGTGTCTTCCTCTCTCTCTGCCCCTCTCTTGCTTGAGCACACATGCTCTATTCACTCTCTCTCTCAAAAATAAATACACATTAAAAAAAATTTGTAATTAAAAAAAGAAAAAAAAAACCACATGGTTCTGTGCACAACATTGCCATTTGAGGGTGAAGAGCACATACGTAAAGAAAAAGGACCAGAACCATGGCATGGAGGTTGGGGGAGTATAAAGAATTGTGGATGGGTGGGGCGCCTGGGTGGCGTAGTCTGTTAAGCGTCCAACTTTCGCTTAGGTCATGATCTCGCGGTTCGTGGGTTCGAGCCCCGCGTCGGGCTCTGTGCTGACTGCCAGCTCGGAGCCTGGAGCCTGTTTCAGATAGTCTGTATCTCCCTCTCTCTCTGACCCTCCCCTGCTCATGCTGTCTCTCTCTCTCCTAGAAATAAATAAAAATAAATTTAAAAAAATAAAGAATTGTGGATGGGTCATAATTTATTCCATTTCTAACCTTTTAAGTAACGTCATACTGTTTTTTATATCAGGATGTTGGAAAAAGAAGATTAAAGGAAAAAAACCTATAAATTAATATACAAAAGATGATTACCAGCTCTCAACATGTTTACTAGATTCGTAAAAAAAAAGATCATATATTTGTAAAATAAAGATATTTCCTCAAATAAAAATCTTTTAACTTAAAATTTTCTTTAACTTAGAAAAAAGTTTTTTAATGTTAATTTATTTTGAGAGACAGAGTGTGAATGGGGGAAGGGCAAAGAGACAGGGAGACACAGAATCTGAGCTGTCAGCACAGAGCCCGACACACGGCTCAAACCCACAAAGCGCGGATCATAACCTGGGTCAAAGTTGGATGCTTAACCGACTGAGCCACCCAAGGCCTCCCCCACCATTTTTAACTTTTGAAATGTTAGCTATATACCCCAACGTCGGGCATGAACTCACGACCCCGAGATCAATGGTCACATGTTCCACCGACTGAGCCACCGAGGTGCCCAAACAGACCATTTTCATTATAAAAAGAAAAGCACACTGCCTAGGTTTTAAAAATATAACAAGTTCGGGGCGCCTGGGTGGCTTAGTCGGTTAAGCGTCCGACTTTCGCTCAGGTCATGATCACGCGGGTCGTGGGTTCGAACCCCGCGTCGGGCTCTGTGCTGACTGCCAGCTCAGAGCCTGGAGCCTGTTTCAGTCTGTGACTCCCCCTCTCTCTGACCCTCCCCTGCTCACGCTCTCTCTCTCTCCTAAAAATAAATAAAACATTAAAAAAATATATATATATAACAAGTTCAATTTCTGGTGTCACCAAAGACGACACCGGGTATCCACATGAGCCTCGCAAGGGAGACACCAAGATGGAACTGGAAGTGATGAGGCTCCCTGTATGAGCCCCACAGGCTGAGACAGAAACCATCTGCGAGGCCCCTAAGGCAGGGCCCGGGCCCAGGAGGTAGGGGCGCGCCCCCACCACACTGGGTGCAGCCCCAGAGCCTCGGTGGCAGCCCCAGCAACGGGGAGCTGTTTCAGTACGAGTCCGAACAAGCAAGGGACCCGGGACCATCATTCCCTGCCCGCTCAAGTTTCCCGGCTCTCTGTGACCGTGAGAAACTACCCATGCGTGGAAAGGAGCGGCTCTGGCAGACAACCGGAAATCACGGCCTCATTCAGCCTCGGCGGCCCTACAAACGGAGGAGTTAGGCCGGCGAACGAGCACGGCTCCAGCTGAGAGACAGGCCCTCTCCCTCGGCCCAGTCAGCAGCTAGTGCACCCAGCTGCTCCGGCAGGCTGTCACAGCCTGGACCTAGGTCTACGTCACCGGCTGCGGTGAGCTGAGCGATCCCTGCCCACTCCAGAACTCAGCCGTCCAAACCACCCTCCAGGCCACGCGTCGGAACCGACACTACGGACCTCGAGCATGGCCTCCTAGTCTGAGAGGTCTCCTGAATGGAAAGGCTGCGTCAGAAGAGGCAAGCAGAAACCACACTCCAGCCTCATGCAGAGCCCGGGGGGTAGGGGTGGGGGGCTCCGGCACGTAACTCGCCAGGGCTTCCGGGCTGGGGGCCCAGGACCTGATGAGGAGGGTGGGTCCGTCCCAACTTAAGGAGACCAGCACGCACTGAGGTGTGAGCAGAATACCGCAGGCCCCGGGGTGCGGAGAGGTGCCCAACGCAGGGATGGAGAGAGACCCATTAGCCTTACTTTCTGGCTTCCTCTCTTCAGCGGCGGAGCAGGCTTGGCAGTAGGTGGAGTAAAGAGACGGGGGAATTTTATCTGCTCTGGATCAGGAGAAAACAGGAAAACCAAGCCAACCAGGGACTCAGATTAGTTCTCAAGTTTACAATTTCAAAAACTATCATAAAACAAAAATATATGATGTAGCCTACTATCCATACATTATAGTAGGACTATTTCTAGAAAAAGACCATTATATGCATGGACTCAAATGGTCCTCAGTGTTTCGTAATTTGCCACATATAACACCTGCCAACCGTGGTTTTCAGAGGGTAGTGAGGCTGTAAATGATTTTCACTTCTCTCATTAAACTATGGGTAATTCCCAAGTTTTAAAGATGACTTTTATTGCTTTTAATGAATAATACTGAGAGAAACACCTAATTACTGTAATCATAAACCGAATTATAGAGCAAAGTCCTGCGATAAGCGTTGCAGGCATGGACCCCCGGCTGGCACAGTCTCCGGGACAGGTCCAAGGACCAGAGCTGCAGTCACCCCTCAGAGAAGCAGGAGCCACGCGTGGTAGCCTGGGTACAGGACACAGGCAGGGGCCCAGCTGTGCGACAAAGTCTCTGAATGAGCAGTGAGGCGGAGGGAGGCTCACCCGACAGGGCTCCAGGCCCTGACGACGAGCTGGGAAGAGGAGGGTGGGGTGGCCATGTCCCTGAATGGGAGTGCCATCAAAGGCCAAAGCAAGGCAGCGGACAGCTGGAGCGGGGGCCACACCACCTGCCCTGGAGACCGGAAGACCGGTGGCTTAAGGGTTAGAAATCAGTGCAAAGAAAAAGAAAAAGCAAATCTAAGGAAATGAAGAAATTCACAGAAAAGAACACCTCAGACATCGCACATCCTCAGAGACTGAAGGCCAAACCACTGCGGCTATTAGAGAACAACGGATTTCCATAAATAGAAAAATCCAGTGACAGAAAGGACAGGCAAGTTAACTGGAAGAAATTTCTCAGAAAGAAGAAAAACCCCCAAAGACCAGATATGCAAAATGTAACAGAGAACAAGTCAGGCGGGAATCCGGGTGGTCTGATGTCTGAAAAGTAGGAGCCCCAAGAACCCACGCAGGAGCGGAGGCCTGCAGGGAGATAAGCTACGTGAAGTGGTCTGTGTGTGGTTTGCGTCAAAACAGCCCCGAACAGGGGCACATGGACAGCTCAGTCAGCTGAGTGTCTGACTCTTGATTTTGGCTCAGATCATGATTTCACAGTCATGAGATCGAGCCCCTCGTCAGGCCATATGCTGGGCACGGAGCCTGCTCGGGATTCTCTCTCTCTCTCTCTCTCTCTCTCTCTGCTCCTACTCCACTTGTGTGTGCACACACATGCAGTCTCTCTCCCTAAAAATAAAAATAAATGAAATAGCCCAGAACGGTTGGTGGACAGAGGAATTTGAGGGCTACATAAGTACTATCCTACATTTCTATCTTAAATTTTTCATAACAAAAGGCTTTGAAATCTTTCAGTACTAAAGGACATGAATTTCCAGATTAAAAGGCCTACCATCTGCCCAGCCAAGAAATGAAATTAGACCCATGCCAAATACATTGCTATGAAATTTCACAACTCAGGGAATGATTAAAGAAAAAAAAAAAAAGACTCTGCAAGTCTCCGGAGAGAAAAATACATGTCACGTGCCAATAATCAGAAACCAACATCTCAACAGTGACACTGGAAGCTAGACATCAATAGAGCAGTATTTTAAAATTTTGAGGGAAAATATTTCCAACTCAGACTTCTACATTTCTATCCCAGCCAAACTATCAAATGTGAGGGCTGGGGGCACCTGGGTGGCTCAGCTGGTTAAGCGTCTGACTTCAGCTCAGGTCACCATCTCACGGTTTATGAGTTTGAGCCCCAGACCATGGGACCACAGCCTGTGTCAAAAGCCAGAGTCGTACACTGAATCAACTCAGCCACCCAGGCACCCCTAAAATTTTGGAATTTTCAGGGGTATACATCCAAGGGTTATCACTGAAGCACTATTAAAAGAGCATTACAGGGGCGCCTGGGTGGCTCAGTCGGTTAAGTATCCGACTTCGGCTCAGGTCATGATCTCGCGGTTTGTGGGTTTGGGCCCCGCATCAGGCTCTGTGCTGACAGCTCAGAGCCTGGAGCCTGTTTTAGATTCTGTGTCTCCCTCTCTCTCTGCCTCTCCCCTGCTCACGCGGTCTCAAAATAAGATACATAAAAATAAATAAATAAATGAGCATTATACTAGAACTAACCTAAGAGTTCTGTTGTAGGGGATGGATAAACTAATCAACATAGGTATTCTGTAGGCCATAGGACCCCGGGACTGTGCAACATGGCAGCTGGTTGCCACAGAACAAAATTCTATGCTGTGGTTAAGTGATCCAGAGCACGTGGCCATCAGGGTGAGTGAAAACGCCAATCACAGAAGGGCACAGTGTGATATGTGCAGGCATACACACATACTTTGTACCTTTAAATATATGTAATAAAAGAATTAAAAATAGAAAGAAGACTGGGGCACCTGGGTGGCTTAGTTGGTTAAGCATCCAACTCCTGACTTAGGCTCAGGTTCAAAGTTCGAGCCACGTGTCAGGCTCTTGAGCTGACAGTGAGGAGCCTGCTTGGGACCCTTTCTCCCCCACTCTATTCCTCCCCCGCTCACTCTCTCAAAAATAAATAAATGTTAAAAAAATAATAAAAAGATTACCCATGAACCTCAGGTTAGTGGTTTCCTTAGAGAGGGAAAATGGAAAGCAGGTCAAGGAGCCAGACTGAAAAGGGTTTCAACAATACCTGTACAATTTTATTTTGAACAAAAACAAAAAAAAGGAAACGCACAGCAAAGCATGAATGTGAGTGAGGCATATGAGTGCTTTTTGCCTTGGTCTCTGTACTTTTAGATTATTTTATATAAAAAATAAGGATCCCAGACAATAGTCATTATATATAAGATGACAGGGTTTACTTTTACTTTCCAGCCTCATTCTCCTTTGACCTTATCACTGTGCTGTGAGAAGGTTACTGGGGAGCGGGGTTTACAGGAAGGATGAGCTCTGGGAACCAGTCAACTCTCGCTGCCGGAGGCCCTCGGTGGGAGCTGGGGAGCCGAGGCCCCATGTTCTGCCCTGTGGCCTCGGCTCTGCCTGAATCTGCTGCAGGGAGAGGCTTCCAGGTCTCCCTCTCTTCTTTCTTGGCTTAAGTTCTTTCACAATGATTATGGACCAATCACCTGACTTTCCTGAATCCCCAGACTGATAATCCTAAAAGTTCACTGAGAAATGATACTCAGTAGTAACACTCAGAATAAAAAAACTTTTCTTTTTAAAATCTTAACCGACTAATTTTGAGCCAAGATTTTATAAACGAAACACATGTGATAAAACAGACTCCTCTACAAAACAGGCACAATTCTTTGCGTTTATCAAAAACCCTTCTGGAAACAGGTGTCCATGCATACCTCCTCAGGGACTCTATCAAGGCCGCTCTGGAATCAGGGGTTTTCGGGAGCTGTGGGGGAAGACGGGATTCAAGTGAGACACCTGCTCTCTGCCCACAGGCCCCCCAGCCACGACCACACATACTGACCACTCGAGGCGTGAGGAGGGCAGGGAGAAAGTGAGCCATGTAGTAAGGTCTCCTGAAGATGCTGCAACACAGAAGAGCAGGTGAGGAGGGCCACACACCGGACACAAGCATTAGAACCTCTTACTGCAAACCCCAAACCTCCATTTCCAGTCACCACACGTCAGAGGCTGTCTCACTTCATACCCCCCGGCTGTGACATCATTCCACAGTTTTAAGTCTTCTTGTTCTCTGTTTTGGGACATTTCACGCAAAGGGAACAACGAGCCTGTGTCCCGGGGAAGCCGGAAGGCACTCTGCCCGCCGCACAGCCATGTGATCTGGGTTGGTGACTTAAGGTCAGATGCGAGCGCTCCCCTGGGGGCTGAGTGGGAAGTCCCGGGAGCAGGGGTCAGTTCCCATCTCTGAGGAGCGACGCCTTCAAAGCGCTGCCGCACACTGAGAGCGACCCCAGCTGAAAACGTTCCGGGATCACACAAAATCCAAACAACTTTGCTGTTCAATTCTGGGCTGGCTGCACGTCCGGCGCCCACGAAGCATCGGTAGCAAATGGTCACTAACCCACGAGCTCCTCCCAGTCCCCTACGGGGGGTCTTCTCCATGCCACCCGTCAGCTTTTACCAAAAACCGAAGCTCACAGCAAGGGCTGCACACCACCACACCCTTGGTTACCCACAGATCCGAAAGCCATTCTACTCCGAGTGGCTCTGCGAGCAGACGGGACAAGGCCGGGAAGCAGGACCGTACCTGGCCTCCATGACCGCGGCAGGGACTCGCCCGGTGTGCTCGAACACCGCGATGGCCTTCTCCACATCCTGGCGCGCTCGGCTCTGGGGCTGGCTCCGCACGGGGTGGGTGAGAAGAGAACGGAAGATGTGAAAGACAAGACACTGGGCGTAGAAGGGCGTCATCAGCCTCCCCTTGAGCAGAGCTTGGCCCCGCGAAGGTGATGGCACAACGCTCAGACAAACCACTACCAGTGAGACCAGAGGAAGGGACCGGTGGCTGCTTCTCGCTCTCAGAAAGTTGGCATCTAGCAAGGAGCCACCCCACCAACCACTCAACACCTCTGGGAGCCTCGGCCACCCTCCCGGATCCCCCTAGGAGAATAAACGGTTTTACGGAAAGATCTGAAGTGGGAAAGGGAAGAGTCTTCATTTTTGAGATTTAAAAAAATTACAAAATGATGACTTATGAACAGCAAGAAATCCTAAATGGACACTGCACTCAATACTGACAAATGTCCTCCTAGCGCTTTAACGGCAGCTGGGAGGGCTCTCCGGCAGCTCACAACTCTTACACGAGGGTCTCAAAGCAACGCGCACAGAGCACACAGCATTCTGACACCTGGTTTACGTCAACAGGGTTAACGCTTTGTCCTGTGATTCTTAGAAAACAGGATCTGCCCCCAACCCCATTTTACAGACCTCCTGTCCTACGCAAACCCACATGAACGGAGATCTACAAGACAGACTTTCTTGCACACAGTGACTTGCTTTACTCCTGCTCTGAAAAGGATGGACCATCACAAAATAAGTACCTTCCAGTAACTCCCATCCTCAAGCTGCACCACAAAGAAAAAGCTCCAATTCTCAGCTAAGAGGGAGCACAGGGGAGAGGCCGCAGGGGGCAGGAGCACCGGGGTGACCTTACCTCTGTCACGTCCGCGGGTGAAGCCAGATCCTCGTAGAGGCCCATGTTTTCCACAGACACCTGTAGAGGTCGTGTTTGGGAACAGGAGCACCGGTCAGGCGCTGGCCTCTGCAGGGAGAGGCTGAGGAGCAGCTGCTGCAGGGGAGGGGAGGCGAGGCCAGGACTCACCTTCAGGTCGGCCAGGCGCGTCTTGGCCAGCGAGACATAGTCTGTGAGGAGGGAGCGGTACTTGCTCGGCACCAGCGGCGGGTGGAGAACGTGCGCCTGCGGGCAGACGGCAGAGCACGGTCACATCAGCCCGTGGGCTGGCAGGGACTTGGGGGAGAAGGCAACGGCCCGCCCCCGAAACCTGCACGTGCTGGACGTCGGGAAGGTCAGTGTTCGCCAAAGACCCTGCGGGCTGACGTCAGACGTGGGACAGAGTCCCGCGGGCAGGTCTCCACCTGCTTCCACGGACGGCGCTTCAGAAGGCGGCCATGCCAGGGGCGGGGTGGGCCCACCCGCAGAGCTGGCCCCTCACCCACCACACCCCAGCGCCCCCGCTCAGGCTCTGTCCTCAAGGGCTGCAGCTGCGGCACAAACAGCGTGCCCAGGAGATGAGGGGTCAGGCCCTCACGGCAGGTTTCTTCTGGGCTTCACTCAGTGACGCCTCGTTCTTTATTCTTCTTTCTCCTTTCTGTCACATGTATTCTTTGGAATGTAATGCACATGTCATATTTACAAAAAAGAAGTGAGACTCAGTCTCCAGGTGCCCTACCACGCAAAGAATGCTGGCTGCAGTTCGCTCATTTTAAAAGAGAAAGCTTGCAGCGAGGCATTTCTAATAACAAGATTCATATAGATTCGTTATTAAAAATTCTAACTCGGGGCACCTGGGTGGCTCTATTGGTTGAATGTCCACCTTTGGCTCAGGTCATGCATCTCAAGTTTGTGAATTCGAGCCCCACACTGAGCTCGCTGCTGTCGGCGTGAAGCCCGCTTCGGATCTTCTGTCTCCCTCTCTGGCTGCCCCTTCCCCGTTTGCACGTGCTCACTCTCTCTCAAAATAAACAAATGTAAAAAAATTTTTTAATAAAAAAAATAAATAAAATTTAAGAATCTTTAAAAAAAACTCTGGATGAGAACATGAAGGTCTTCAACCCTGGAAGCAACTGCCACTGGTGTTTTGGGGTACATCCTTCCGGTTCTTCTTCAATATAAAAATATATCATTTTAACTGGTAACTAACTGGAATTTAAATACAAACCTGCAACTATGAGAAGAACAAGAAAAAATACATATAATTTAACAAAAACCCGGGGCTGGACCGCCCCCGTACGTGCTCTGCACCGGGCGGGTGCTAGGGACACCTTCCTGTGCCCGCACGTGGCCCTGCCTCACCCTCGGCACGTGGCCCCAGCACTCGGCGACCACCTCCAGCGATAGACACTGGTTGACTCCTGGGCGTCCCCCCGTCCCAAACACGGCTTCCGTGCCCAGGGCACCAGGACCGGCTGAGTCACGAAGCCGGCGCCGAGGAGAACCAGGGGGCGCCCTGGCGGGTGGGACGGCGCTCACCTGCAAGTACCGGGGAGCCTCAAAGGGCACGAGGTCTGACAGGAACTTGAAGAGGAAGACCAGTGTCTTCTTGCTGCAGCCATGGTAGCCCCTCGAGCTCCCGAACGAGGCCTGGAGGGAGAGGCAGGCGTGAGGGCCAGGCGGCTGGCTCCTCAGGGGCTGTGCCACCACGCAATGACCTGTCACTGCAGCTCTGTCTGCCACAGAAATAGAAACTCAATTGCAACGAAAAGGAAATAGCCGCCTGGGGTCCTGTCATCTCACGCCATGGCTCTGCCCGACTGAAGAGATGGGCTGAGAGGTTATTTAAAACGAAAAATTATGGGGCGCCTGGATGGCTGAGTCGGTTAAGCGTCCGATTTTGGCTCAGGTCATGATCTCATGGTCTGTGAGTTCAAGCCCCTCATCGGGCTCTGTGCTGACAGCTCAGAGCCTGGAGCTGCTTCTGATGCTGTCTCCCTCCTTCTCTGACCCTCCCCCACTCATGCCTGCTCACGCTCTCTCTCTCTCTGTCAAAAATAAACAGTAAACATTACAAAGTTTAAAAAGTACATTCCTATGGGGGCATCTGGGTGGCTTGTCAGTCAAGGGTCCACCTCTTGGTTTTAGCTAAGGTCATGATCCCAGAATTGGGGAATCGAGCCCCGCGTCAGGCTCTGCATTGAACGGAGAGTCTGCCTGGCATTCTCTTTAATCGCATCTCTCTGCCCTGACCCCAGCTTGCCCTCTCTAAAACAAAATAAAATTAAAAGTACCATATATACACATTCCTACAGAAAACAGTAAGTGTGCTATCTTTTTGTGATCCTCAGAGGCACAATGCGTTAGTCGCCCTAAGAAGGGCTCCTTCCTAAACAGACACACTCTACATGATGAAGCCACTTCTGAACACACAGACACTCTCGTTCTTCTGTGAGGAGACAAGGTCACTGCAGGGGAAGCAGCTAAGGAGGACAACCCCTCAGGGCACTCAAAGTGCCCAGCTCTCAACAGAAAAGTGGGCCCCTACAGGAACTGGGGGCGCCTGGGGAGCGTCGGGAATTCCAGAACGGGCAGTGGACCTGAAGAGCCACCATGAGTCTCCACCAAGAGAGCCAAACGCCAGCCACACCGAGTGCGGCCCCAGCCCAGGCCACCGGAACTACCCAGCACCGCTCCTGGGTCAGGAGGCCGCCCGAGCACTTCTGCCAGAGCACGCGACGCAGCTGTGCGGGGCGGGGGTGAAGCCACACGGCAGACACAGAGCGCCACCAGAAGGGGGAAGACGGAGGAGCGGGAGGGCCCGAGACGTCCCCCGTCCCACGAACACAACTAGGTAGCTATCACATCATCCCAAACGCCCCAGAAACCAGCCCGAAGACTGGCAGAGCGACAAGAGGCGCGGTTTGCAGGGGAAACGTGACGGCCGCTGTGCCGGGAGGGAGCGGCCTTTGTGGAGAAGGGCGAGAGGCAGAACGCACGCAGGGCAGCTCAGGGGAAACGGGTCCCCAGGGCAACTGGCTTGGAAGGTGAGAGGGCCAAGTTCTCGCAACCAGCGAGGCCCCAGGCCTGGAGCTCTAAAGGTCAGGGGCTCGGCCAGGGGGAACCTGGTGGGCACTGTGCTGCTCCTGGGGAGGAGGCGGGCAAGCAGCCCGGGAACACGAGGTGTGGAAGCCGTGCATGAAGAGACCTGAGGACACAGGGGAGGTTATCTGCTCATCTCCAAGCCCAGAGAGACCATGTTCACAGAGAGATCCCTTCAGGAGCAGAGGAACTGCCTGGCGCCGCCTCCCTCCCGCCCCTCGGCAGAAGCACAGAAACTCCTGCAGGAAGAGCAGAGCTCGGAGAACACTCGCCTCCTAACTTGCCTACACCGAACGCCCCCCACCCCCGCCACATGCTCCAGCGCAACTGCCCTTCCTGGCAGACCCCTTCCCCCAGAAGAGCGGCCCGAACCCCTGCTCACACCGCTGTCTCACCACCAGGGAGTTTCGCGAGGCCTCACTTCCGCATCCCATCTCACAAGCGGACCAGAGCACTTCAAATGGGTCCCACTTGGACCAAACACTGCCCACAACAGGCGAAGAGAGCCCCTGCAGACACCCAGCCTGAAGGATCAAGCGTCCAGGACACAACAGCAGACCACGTGCAGCACACACTGGGGATGCTCGCTGAAGCACCCTGGGGACAGGGGACGTAACGCTGCAGGGCACTCTGGGACCTGTTTGTAAGGCCACTACCCTCGAGAACAGGAGACTGACTTTCCTGACACAGAGAAGCAGGTGCAGAGACTTAGACAAAATAAGGAGACAGAGGAATCTGTTCCAAATGAAAGAACAAGACAAGACCAGAGCTGGAGACCAAAGTGAGTCAAGTGTAAGTAACATGGCTGATGGAAAATTTAAGCAAGAATCCTAAGGAAACTCACTGGACTTGAGAAAAGAGTGGAGGACATCAGTGAGACCATTAACACAGACATAAGGAATAACACAGCAGAAATAAAGGGCTCAAAAAAAAAAAAAAAAGGAGAAACACACTTGATGGAATGAAGAGCAGGCTGGAAGAAGCAGAGGAATGAATGAGTGACCAAAAGACAGAGTAATGGAAAGCAATGAAGCTCAAACAAAAGAGAGAAAGAAGAATTATGCAACACGAGAAGAGACTCAGGGAACTCAGTGACTCCTTCAAATGTAATGACATTAGCATTAAAGGAATCCCAGAAGAAGAGAGAGAAAGGAGGGCAGAGAATTTATCTGAAGAAATAATAGCTGAAAATGTCCTTAATCTGCAGAAGGAAATAGATAACCAGATCGAAGTGGCACAGAGAAGACCCATTAAAGTCAACAAAAGCAGATCCAAACTAAGACATACTGTAATTAAATTTGCAAAATATAGTGATAAAAAAATATTTAAAAGAACCATGACAGAGAAAGACTGTTGCATACAAAGGAAACCCCATAAGGCTTTCAGAAGATTTTTCAGCAGAAACTTTCCAAGCCAGAAGGGAATGGCATGGTATATTCAAAGTGCTGAAGGGGAAAATTCTTCAACCAAGAATACAAGAGTATCTAGCAAGGGACACTGTATTCATATACTCTATGCGGAATAGAGGAAGAGAGTTTCCCAAACAAAAGCTTTAAAATTCATGACCAAAAACCAGCCCTACAAGAAATACTAAAGGGGACTCTTCAAGTAGAGAGACCTAAAGTGACAGAATAAAAGTAGGAAACACAAAAGCAGTAAGAATATATATTTCTGTAAAAACTCAAGTCAAGGAACTCACAAGATAAAAGAATGTAAAATGTGACAACATACGCCTCTTAAGGTGGGGAGGAGAGGAATAAAGGATGGGTTCAAACTTGAATGACCATCAACTTAAATACAGATTGCTATATGAAGAGGTTATATACAAACTTAATGCTGACCGTATTTCAAAACCACTAATAAATATGCAAAGAATAAAAAGGAAAAATCCAAATATATCACTAAAGAAAATCAGCAAACCATGAAAGAAAAACACAAGAAAGGTTGAGAGAGAACTTTCAGAAACAACCACAAAAAAAATAAATAAATGGCAATAAACACACACCATTCAGCTCCCACCCAAGATCAAGGCCACCAAGTCCCTCCCTCTAAGCTGTCCACGCAGACCGGTTAGTGACCCTTGGCAACATCCAATCAAATCAAGACTGAGCCTCAACGACATGTTGGAAACAGGAATAAGAAGAAGCCACCACTCAGTTGCTTGAGCGTCTGACTCTTGAT
Source organism: Proteles cristata cristata (assembly GCA_017311185.1). Lineage (NCBI taxonomy): Eukaryota > Metazoa > Chordata > Mammalia > Carnivora > Hyaenidae > Proteles > Proteles cristata. Next base: position 248,714 of record JAESUZ010004361.1, on the reverse strand, counting down.
TTCGGCTCAGGTTATGACCTCATGGTTCTCAGCATGGGGCTCCATGCTGAGAGTGTGGGGCCTGCCTGGAGTTCTCTCTCCACTCCCCTCCCCCTTTCCCTGCTCAAAGATGCTCTCTAAATAAGTACATCCACCAGAGGAGACCCACGGTTTATTCGAAGTATTTATGTCAAGTACCTAAAAGAACACACATCTCTGAATGTGGGGTTACAACAGCTCAAGGTGTCACTTCGGAGGAAAGACAGTTCTTTTCAACAGAAAAATTACATCTAAGTACATACCATGATGATCTGAGAACCATAATTCAGGACCCCAAAAGGCTCAAATTTAAAATTATCACATTGGCCTATTTACATTAATATTCTTGCAATTAAAGATTAAAACAGATCTTTGAGGGGCACCTGGGTGGCTCAGTCAGTTAAGCGTCCAACTTCAGCTCAGGTCATGGCTCAAGGTTCATGGGTTCGAGCCCCGCATCAGGCTCTGTGCTGACAGCCCAGAGCCTGGACCCAGCTTCAGATTCTGTGTCTCCCTCTCTCTCTCTGCCCCTCCCCCACCTGTGCTCTGTCTCTCAAAAATAAATAAATGTAAAAAAAATTAAAAATAAAAATAAGTAAATGAAACAGATCTTTAAACACTGAACATACACATAAACATCTGTCAAACTCACCCAAGCATTCACCTAAATTGGGTACATTTTATGTCAATTGTATCTCAATAAACTTGACTTCAAATATAAAAGGAAAAACAAAACAAAAAAACAAAAAAAACCCCAAAACACTCCATCAACAGAGCACTTGCAAGCATTCCTGTCTGTGTGTTGCCCTGAGAACGGGGCAAAGCTCAGCCCGGAGACACCCGGTGGTGACTGAATCCCCGAGGCACAGCAGACACAGAAGACAAGCAAATACAGGAAACAGGCCGGTTCGGTCTGACCACCAGGGCCCCCGGCTGCGGACACTGCCCACAGCTCCACACACATCTAGCGGCGCTCCCGGGCCGACAGCCCGTTGCTGGGGGAGCACAGGGCTGACAAGACTCAGTTCTAGGGAATAAAAGAACAGACAGAACCCCACAACCCCATCCTGTGCCAATGCCCCAGGTAGGCAGAGGGGCCAAGCAGGCTCCCACGGGGTCTGTGCAGGGGCAGCTCCCCTCAGAACTGGAGGTACGCGGGCTCCCCAGAAACCACCACCAGCTACAACACCCAGGCAGCATGGCAAGAAAACCCAAAACCTCCACAAAGGATGAGATAGCTGTTTTTATGCTGAAAGGGGGTGGGGTGCAAGTGAGGGAGGGGTAGAGAGAAGCGGGGCTCACCTGGGGCGCAAGCTCCCCCAAAGTGGGACTCGAACTCACGACCCGTGAGATCATGACCCCAGCCGAAGTCAGCCGCTTCACTGACTGAGCCCCCTGGGCGCTCCAATCAGATAGCTTTTTAAATGACAGATTTACACACCCAGCCTTCAAAGCTGATGTCAGGAAGACACCTTCTCAGAAGCGAGACTCTGCCGGCTACGAACAGCTGCAGAAAAGACGTGGCGGAAACAAAGAGAAGCCCCGGGAAGGTGAGAAGCCCCCTCTGGGATGCAGCACACTGCGCCAGCGGCAGCGGGCACGTTTGTTTTCCTGGTTTCCTGACCGCACTCCCGAACTCAGAGACCGGACTGGAGAGGCAGAGGCCATTGGGGAGGAGCCAAAGCCCAGACAGAACAGCGCCGAGCCCTGGGGGGCGGGGGGTACACAGAACGTGTCTGCTCAGAGGGCAGCGAGTCAGACACCCCACAGTGGCTGCTGGGAGGCGGCTCACCTGGAACCAGTCTGCGTAGGATGGGAACACAGACGGCCCCTCCAGCGCAGCCTGACGCACAACCAGGAACGCAGTGACCATGCTGTCCAGGTCGCAGTTCTCAAACGCACGGGCCAGCAATCGGGCCACCCAGTCTAGGAGGGAACGACCAGAGTCACAGCAGGGAGACAAGGGCATTCAGCAAAATAAAACTCGGACCTTCCGCCGGGGACAGGGCACGGCGTTCAGAATACGCACGCCCAGTGCCCAGTTCAAGAGCCTGGGTCGCAAATGACCACAGAGCCAAAGCCCGACCACGTGAGGTGGAAGCAAGCACATCGCTGCCACAGGAGGTGGACGCAGGGCCCAGACGAGAAGACCCAGGGCGCCGTCAGAGCCGGTGAGAGCAGCGGCCCTTCCACCGACAGGCTCACCCACAAACCACAGGACACACACCGCACGAGCACGCGCACAGGGCTTCCCACCCAAGTGCACCTTGGACCAGCTGCTGCGCTTCGGGTAAGCAGATCACCAGTGTAGACACACAGGTCAGCACATGCTGCCAGTTCACCTCATGTGTTTCCAGAACTTCTTGCAAGTGGCCAACCAGCTCCTCTGAACTCAGCATAGCAAAGAGCTGAAAGAGAAGTGCCGTCGGCTGTCAAAACAAGCCACTCATCAGGCGGTGGGAGCCTCACCTCCATCCCGCTTCCCATCGGACACACCGTGAAGTTGACGCGGGGACACACGCGGGCAAGCGAGAGGGCGCGCTGCCCACGCGAGAAGTCCGGTCTCAGGGCCCCCATTGGTCCAGGTGTGGATGGCGGGGCCCGAGGAGGCTCCGGGCGTCTCTACCCCGGGCTGGGAGCCGCGGCCTGTGGACGCAGCAGGCCCGAACGCTCCACATGCAATACCCACCCTGCGGTAGAGGCCGGTGAGCAGAGGGTGGGTCTTCGCAAAGCTCCACTCTTTCTGCATTTGGACAGCATCACAAACTTCATTCAGGAACAAACAGAGACAAAAATGTCAAGTCAGGGGCGCCCGGGGGGCTCAGTCGGTTAAGCGTCGGACTTCAGCTCAGGGCATGATCTCATGGTTCGTGGGTTCGAGCCCCGCGTCGGGCTCTGTGCTGACAGCTCAGCCTGGAGCCTGCTTCAGATTCTGTGTCTCCCTCTCTCTCTGCCCCTCCCCTGCTCACGTGGTCTCTCTCTCTCTCTCCTCTCTCTCAGAAATAATTAAAAGAAAAAATGTCAAGTCAGTAATCATGAAAAGCCATGTCTTGCTTCAATGTCAAAAAACCACTTTGCTTTAATTTGCATTTTTTCCAACTATCGCCTAAGTTCACCATTTCCCTGTTTGCTCCCATTTTCTGCTGTCAAATGTATCTTTGGCCCAGTTCCTGCTGGTGATCCTACATATTTGCTGTATTTTCTAATCCATCAATCACATTTTAATTTTGCTGCTTTTACCTTCTGTCATTATGCAATTGTTGAGCAGCAGGCCCTTCAGAAAGTACAACACAGCAGCTGCTGGAAGCATCCCTGTATCCCCTCCCCCGCACACGGCTGCCTGGAGGACACCCCGCCCCCCGGGCACACCCCTACACACAGAGAAAGCTTGCCGGGCAGTTCTCATTTCCACCTCCTGAGTAACAGTGGAAACTTGCAAACACAGTCACCGAACAGATGGGGACAGCAACCACAGGGCACCCGCTGGAGGAGGACATGCCTCCTTAACCACTTTACGAAACGGATGGAGGGGCGTCCGGGGGGCTCAGTCGGTGAAGCATCCAACTCTCGATTTCAGCTCAGTCGTGATCCCAGGGAGGCAGGATCTAGCCCCACGTCAGGCTCCGCATTGACAGTGTGGAAGCTGCCTGGGATTCTCACTTTCTCTCTCACTTTCTGTCTCTCTCTCTCACTCAAAAAAAAAAAAAAAAAAAAAAAGCAGCAGCAGCATATAATTACAGCTGACCCTTGAACAACACGGATTTGAAAAATGAGTGGGTCCATTTACATGCATTTTTTTCCTAATACAGTGTAATACTGTACATTTATTCTCTCATAATGTCTGAATACTATTTTCTCCAGCTTACTTTACCATAAGAACACAGTTCTTAACACATGTACTGTACAAAACCTGTGTTAACCGACTGTTTGCATTATCCTCAAGGCTTTTTGGTCAACAGTAGGCTGTTAGGACTTAAGTTCTGAAAAGTCAAAACTTACATGTAGATTTTCAACTGCACACGGGGTCAGGGTCCCCAACCCCCACATCATTCAAGGATCAACCGCGCGTAAGAAAACGCTTATATGATTAAAACAAAACCTAGTAACTCACTCTGATAAGATTTTCACAATCTACTGGGAAAAGACCACAAAGAAAGTTTCATGTTAAAGATATTTCTATTTCAAGGGGCGCCTGGGTGGCTTAGTCAGTTAAGCGTCCGACTTTCGCTCAGGTCATGATCTCGCGGTTCGTGGGTTCGAGCCCCACATCAGGCCCTGTGCTGACTGCCAGCTCAGAGCCTGGAGCCTGTTTCAGTCTGTGACTCCTCTCTCTCTGACCCTCCCCTGCTCATGCTGTGTCTCTCTCATTCTCCTAGAAATAAGTAAAACATTAAAAAAAAAAAAAAAAAAAAGATATTTCTATTTTGGTGACAACATGGGTGGTGAGTGACACCTCCTCCCCATACCTCTCTAATTCTGAGGTTTTTTTTACAAGAATGTGCAAATTTCAAATAAAGACATTTGATGCTACTGTGCCCTCACGGTCTCGAGCCGTGTCAGACTACTGCCATCCGGGCCCAAGCTCCCATCAGCCAAACAAGCTGGGCCGCGGAGCTCACCTCTCAGCACAGGCTTGTGGGTCAGCACCTGAGTCAGAGTGTGACTGAAGAATCTCTTAGGAGAATCCGTCGACATGATGCTGCTGTACATGTGTCCAGAGAACATGCCGAACCTGCAAACACAACATCAAGAGGTGCTCAGAGAAGAGGCCCCCCCGGGTCCCGGCAGTGCCCACAGCACCCTGCACACCAGCAGCTCATCAAAGGCTACTTTTGTCCAGCAGGGCTGCATGGACCTCGAGGCCCCCAGCCCCCCGCTCAGGGGGCACACAGGCTCCCTCTTTCCAGAACGCTCTGCCAGGCTGTGCCAGACTCGAAATGGGAGTCCGGAGAAGTGCAGGTCCAGTAAGAAAGTTGCCGCCCAAAGAGCAAAGAAGCCAGAAAGGGATCAGAACGACACCGGGAAGTCTGGGTCAGTCCACAGCAAGCTGCAGATGTCACAAAGCCTCAGCCTCCCCGTCTGTGGAATGGGGACCAGGGGCCAGCAGGGCGATAGCCAGGCTTGTACAGCTGGGACACGCAGACGCTCAGATACAGCGGCAGTTCCCAAAGCTAATGAACAAAGCTTCCTCAGGACAGGATGAGGAAGGAAGGACGGCGGGCAATGGCCGTCACTGACAGGTCAGGAGGGACAAAGGGTGACGGGGCTGCCTGGGAGTGGAGCCCTGAGGGCAGTCCAGTGCGCCAAGGTCAGAGCTGCTGAAATTGGCGCCACCCAATTTCTCAGGGAGAAGAACAGCCCCAGTCACACAAGCAAAGAGGAGACACCAAGCAGGTGTGGGTGGCCACGGCCCCTGCTGGCCTTCCCGGGGGCCGGCCTGGGATGCAAACCCCATGTGCCAGGGAGGCTGGCCACCCAGACCAGGGAGGGTGGGGTCTGGTTTTATGGTGAATACGGCAACTAATTAAGAAACTTATAAAGAAACAAACACATCAACAGTCATTACCTAACTTCAGGATGGGAGTCTGAGCAATCTAGTCAGGTGTGTTATAAAAAGACACAAAATGGGGCGCCTGGGTGGCTTAGTTGGTTAAGTGTCCGACTTTCGCTTAGGTCATGATCTCGCAGTTCGTGGGTTCGAGCCCCGCGTCGGGCTCTGTGCTGACTGCCAGCTCAGAGCCTGGAGCCTGTTTCAGTCTGTGACTCCCTCTCTCTCTGACCCTCCCCTGCTCACGCTGTCTCTCTCTCCTAAAAATAAATAAAACATTCAAAAAAAATAATAATAAAATAAAATAAAATAAAAAGACACAAAATGGGGCGCCTGGGTGACTCAGTCGGTTAAGCGTCCAACTTCAGCTCAGGTCATGATCTCACCGTTCGTGGGTTCAAGCCCCACGTCAGGCTCTGTGCTGCCAGCTCAGAGCTTGGAGCCTGTTTCAGATTCTGTGTCTCCCTCTCTCTCTGACCCTCCCCTGCTCACACTCGCTCGCTCGCTCACGCTCTCTCTCTCTCTCTCAGAAATAAAAACATTTAAAATATTTTTTTCTGGGGTGCCTAGGTGGCTCAGTCGGTTAAGCGTCTGACTTCAGCTCAGGTGATGATCTCACGGTTCATGGGGTTAAGCCCCATGTCAGGCTCTGTGCTGACAGCTCAGAGCCTGGAGCCTGCTTCAGATTCTGTGTCTCCCTCTCTTTCTCTGACCTTCCCCTGCTTACGCTCTGTCTCAAAAATAAATAAACATTAAAAAAATAAAATAGGGGCGCCTGGGTGGCTTAGTCGGTTAAGCGTCCGACTTTCGCTTAGGTCATGATCTCGCGGTTCGTGGGTTCGAGCCCCGCATCGGGCTCTGTGCTGACTGCCAGCTCAGAGCCTGGAGCCTGTTTCAGTCTGTGACTCCCTCTCTCTCTGACCCTCCCCTGCTCACGCTGTCTCTCTCTGTCTCTCTCCTAGAAATAAATTTAAAAAAAAAACATTTAAAAAATAAAAAAATAAAATTGTTTTTCTAAAAAAAGACATAAAATATAGAAAGCAAAGGCGTGCTGGGTGAATAAAGAGTCTAAGTGAAGTCCTGAGTGGTGCAGCGTGGCAGAGGGCCACTAAACTAGCTGGGGAACAGGCCATCGGAGCAAAACCGTGAGAACAGAGGGTCGCTGGAAACCTCTCCTGGTTTCCCAGGAAAGAACCAACTTCCAGGCCGGCCTCATCCGACATTACTTTGAAGCAAACCCAGACACCCCAACGACCACTCCTCAACATGAGCCTCCAGAGAGCCGCGCAGCGAGAAGGCTAACGTGGCAAAATCTCAACCGTGGGTGAACGAAGTGCCGGCTTCAGGGCGCACCGAGGGCTCGGCGGCCAGGGGGCAGGGAGGGACCGGGGGAGAGCCCACACAGTGAGAAGAAGGTGGCTCCAGGAGTGTCCTACACGCCATGACCCTTAGGGATCCGGCTCAGACCGGGAACGCAGACCCAGAGGGGACAGAGGATTCCCAAGGAAAGGAGGAATCTCCAGGGAGAGCAGGCAGATTGGAGAGTTTCTACAGCTTTCCAGCAGTCGTCTTCACCTGACGTTGTCACGATGGCAGAGAACACGTTCAGGAAACAGCTGTTGATCCTTTGGGACTGTTTTAAATACCAGGGAACTTTAAGGCACCAGGCGCCGCCCCTGAGTACGCCCAGAAGGCCTGCTCCCAGACTTACCAGCACTTCACCACCTTGTGCTGTGAGGACCCGTCCTGCACTCCAGCAGCCAGAGCCTCAAGAGCAACTGAGGACAGATGGTGGAAATGGAAAACACATCAGCTCACCACCACAATCCATCGAAAATGATCCTGAACGGGATATTACCGGACGTATCAGGTAATGGATCTTTGGGGAAAGCCCCTCCATTTCCAAATAACAGACCACCAAGGCCTCCTAAGTCCCCGGATGGTAGGTACAAGTCTTCCCCAAGCATCCCAATGGTACCAAAGACTTAAATCTTTTAAATCAATCAAGATATGTCAACAATAAAATGCTTGCCTAATTAACCCTTACACTGGTTGCCATTTTCAGCTCTGGAAATTAAGTGCAAAGCCAAGAGAAACAGCAGAGGGTCAGTTCAGGTGAATCACTTTACATGGAAAGGCAGGAACCCTTGAGAATCCCTAACAAGCAACTCCTGGACAGTCCGGGAGCAGGAGACTCACAGATCAGCATCCTCTGAAGCACAGCAACGGCGAGCTGTCAAAGCACAAGACGGGGTCACCGTTACTCACACATACGTGTCACACGAGAAAACTGGTGGCTCCACAGTAAACTAAGAAAGCCCCTCCAGACAGCATCCCAACACTGGCGAGACACTGACAGAGTGAAAGGGCAGACTTTCTGGAAGTGTCCATCGGGATCCCTGTCCCTGGGACCTCTCCGGGCATGGCCTCCCACAGCCCCTGGCTCACAGGGTCGGCACAGAGTTCTGCTGGTAAAAAGCTCTCCCTTCCCTCTTGTCTGAAAGCACAGGCCTAGATTCTGGGACGTTTCCGTAACGAGCCGATTCTCGACTCTTCACATCACTTTTCCTCCTACCTTGCCCATCTGCTCAGGCTCCGCATTTCTTCTGAGATCTGGGTTTTTCTGAAATCCTCTCACAACAAACATTTGGACAAAATCTGAAAACCCAAAAACGTAAATGCACTGTCATCTTCAAACAGCTGTGGAGGATACAGAGCACCCGCTCTCCAGGGTCTGGAGGCTGAGGACCCACAAGGGGCCGTCGCTTCACCCTGCTTTACACCCCCCGAAACACTCACCAGCCCAACCAACAAACCCTTCCTGAGCCACACTGTGCTTCCTGCCACTCTGTTTGAAAGGGAAATTCTTCTCATCCATCAAGTTTATGGGAAGGACTTTTCTCTTCAACAAAAAAGCAGCATCTGGGACATCTGGCTGGCTCAGTCAGTAGAGCGTGAGCCTCTTGATCTCGGGATTTCTGAGTCTGAGCCCCACATTGGGTGTAGGGATTACTTAAAAATACAAAAAAAAAAAAAAAAAAGTAGCATCTAAGGGTTTCATGTGGATTATCTCTTCAGCCAATCTCCTACCCCAAAATATAAGGACTGTTCTAGGAAGACTCAGAAGCACTATATTCTGGGGAATGAGGCAGGAAATGCACTCATAACTTCTGAAAAAATTAGAGGACTACAGTAAAAAATATTTTCTGTCTGATCTTCAATTTAAATTTCAACTATCTGAGGGGCGCCTGGGTGGCTTAGTCGGTTAAGCGTCCGACTTTCGCTTAGGTCATGATCTTGCGGTTTGTGGGTTCGAGCCCCGCGTCGGGCTCTGTGCTGACTGCCAGCTCAGAGCCTGGAGCCTGTTTCAGTCTGTGACTCCCCCTCTCTGACCCTCCCCTGACCCTCCCCTGCTCACGCTCTCTCTCTCCTAGAAATAAATAAAAATATTTAAAATAAATAAATAAATAAATAAATTTCAACTATCTGAGCCAGACTACAGGCTTCAGGAATCATAAGGAGCACACACCCATCGTCAAGAAACCTTTAGGAAAAAAGAACGTATCTTTCATAATGTAAAAAAATTCACAAGCTACCTGTATGGAACATTCTACTTCTCATCTAATATTTTGTTTATCTGTAGATTTCATTCCTCAATTACTGGTGATGGCAAGCCTCTGCTGGCTCAGAGAGCAGCCTAGGACAGGGCCCACCGCAAGGGAAAGGCTCCCAGAAAAAGACAAGTGTGACGAGAAAACCACTCCGAGCTAGTGCGCAGGCAACCGACGGCATGGCGCCCCTGCTCTCGCCCAGGGTCTGATGAGGACTAGATCAGGCCATGAGCTTAGCATGCCTGCCACGCTTCCAGCTTTGCTTTTCCAGGGTTTCTTTTAAAATAACCACTTAGGAGGCACTTGGCTGGCTCAGTCAGTTAAGCATCTGACTTGGGCTCAGGTCATGATCTCGCAGTTTGTGAGTTCAAGCCGAGCTGGGCTCTGTGCTGACAGCTCAGAGGCTAGAGCCTGCTTCGGATTCTGTGTCCCCCCCTCTCTCTGCCCATCCCCATTCACGCTCTGTCCTCTATCTAAAATCAACATTTAAAAATTTTTTTAACTTAAAATAACCATTTAGAGGGGCGCCTGCATGGCTCAGCTGGTTGAGCATCTGACTTTGGCTCAGGTTATGATCTCATGGTTCTTGAGGTCAAGCCCTGCATAATGTTTACAACTGTCAGCATGGAGCCCACTTCAGATTCTCTGAACTACCCTGATCCTGTTTTCTCTCTCAAAAATAAACATTAAAAAAAAAACCATTTAACGGGGCGCCTGGGTGACTCAGTCCATTAAGCGTCCTACTCTTGATTTCCACTCAGGTCATGGTCTCCCAGTTCCTGAGTTCAAACCCCACATCGGGCTCTGTCATGATGCTGCAGCGCCTCCTTAGGATTCTGTCTCCCTCTCTCTCTCTGCCCCTCCTCCACCTGGGCTCTCTCTCAAAAATAAACATTAAAAAAATAATAATAATCACTTAGAGTTGAGCCTCTAAAACGTTAGTGACCTTGTGCCCAACCATCGTACAAGTAGCTGGCACCTGTTCCCTATCTCCTGCTCGCTGTGACCTTCCCTAGCTATGCAGCTCTCCTTTTCTGGGATGTGAAAGTAACAAACTCCGTGACTTTACTTCCTTTCTGTGAGTGCACTGAAGTTACACCTCCAATGGACATGGCCCTGAAGGTGTTCCTTTCTCTGGAATGGGAGCTCGGGGGCTCAGGGAGCTCCTTGCCGACCCCATGTGGCCGGCTTGTAGCTCCTCGTCCAGCAGATCGCAATGTGCATACTTTAAACACATCAGCCACAGGCCCCCAGACACAGTGGGTCTACAGCCCGACTTACTCAAACTTCCACGAAATCCAAATACGAGCAAACCCTGGCGGGAGGTCTGGGTGGAGACGGGGTCACGTAGTCGTCACCCCAGAAACTCTTCCAGGTCTTTGCTGCACTGTGACTTAACTGAGACACGTCGTGTGAAGCAGGGCTCCAACCTCACGGTCTGGCACGTGTATGTCCACTTGTTCCAATACCACTTGTCGAAGGGACTGCTGCTTCTGAATCCCATGCCAGGGGCGCGGGGCCGTCCTGTTTCCCACAGACCGCTGCCACAAGAGGCATTTCTGCTGACCTAAACTTTACCCATGAACCTGCCCGTCGTGAACTCACCAGAAAGCACAGCCCTGGCGACGTCGCTGCACGGAGACGCTTCCGTCTGCTCACACAGAAGGCACAGGTTCCTGAACAGCCATGCCACCGTGGCCTGCGTGTCAGCACGACTAGGGACAAAGCACACGGCTCACCACCCATCCCTCCGTATCGACCACGCCATTCCCTTCCCCAGTCACTTCACTCAGAAGCTTGGGCACAGAGAACGAGCGGCAACTGTGTGAGCTGTGCCCAGATGTCCCCACAGGCCAAGCTGACATACACGGGGAATCAGGGCAGCTGCTACTGACATTAAAAATAGTCATTTTTAGGGGCGCCTGGGTGGCTTAGTCGGTTAAGCGTCCGACTTTCGCTTAGGTCATGATCTCGCGGTTCGTGGGTTGGAGCCCCGCGTCGGGCTCTGTGCTGACTGCCAGCTCAGAGCCTGGAGCCTGTTTCAGTCTGTGACTCCCTCTCTCTCTGACCCTCCCCTGCTCACGCTGTCTCTCTCTCTCTCCTAGAAATAAATAAAAATATTTTTTAAAAAAATAGTCATTTTGTGGGCACCTGGGTGGCTCAGTAGGTTACGTGTCTGACTTCGGCTCAGATCATGACCTTACTGATTCAAGGGTTTGAAGCCGCAAGTTGGGCTCTGTGCTGACATTTCAGAGCCTGGAGGCTGCTTTGGATTCTGGGTCTCTCTCCCTCTGCCCCTCCCCCACATGCAAGCTCCCTGTTTCTCTCAAAACTAAACATTAAAAAAAACTTGGGGCGCCTGGGTGGCTTATTCGGTTGGGCGTCCGACTTTCGCTTAGGTCATGATCTCACGGTTCGTGGGTTCGAGCCCCACGTCGGGCTCTGTGCTGACTGCCAGCTCAGAGCCTGGAGCCTATTTCAGAGTCTGTGTTTCCCTCTCTCTGACCCTCCCCTGCTCACGCTGTCTCTCTCTCTCCTAGAAATAAATAAAACATTAAAAAAAAAAATTAAAAAAAAAAAACTTTTAGGGGGCGCCTGGGTGGCTCAGTCGGTTAAGCGTCTGACTTCAGCTCAGGTCATGATCTCACAGTTCGTGGGTTCGAGCCGCTCGGGCTCTGTGCTGACAGCTCAGAGCCTGGAGCTGCTTCAGATTCTGTGTCTCCCTCTCTCTGACCCTCCCCTGCTCACGCTCTCTCTCTCTCAGAAATAAATAAAACATTAAAAAAAATTTTTTTAATAAAATAAGTAAGTTTTAATAAGCTTTAAAAAAAGTTCATTGGGGCGCCTGGGTGGCTCAGTCGGTTGAGCTTCTGACTTTGGCTCAGTTCACCATCTCATGGTTTGTGGGTTCGAGCCTCGCGTCTGAGCCTGGAGCCTGTTTTGGATTCTGTTTCCCTTTCTGCCCCTCCCCTGCTCGTGCTCTGCCTCACTTTGTCTCTCAAAAATAAACAAATGTAAAAAAAATACTTTTTTTTAAATAAAAATTGTTTTAAGTTTATTTTGGGGCACCTGGGTGGCTTAGTCGGTTAAGCGTCTGACTTTCGCTTAGGTCATGATCTCACGGTTCGTGGGTTCGAGCCCCGCGTCGGGCTCTGTGCTGACTGCCAGCTCAGAGCCTAGAGCCTGTTTAGAGTCTGTGACTCCTTCTCTCTCTGACCCTCCCCTGCTCATGCTGTCTCTCTCTCTCTCTCTCCTAGAAATAAATAAAAACAATAAATTAAAAAAAAAAGTTTATCTGGAGTAGCTTACTACTCTTATTAAAGCAAGCTCAGTAAGAGTAAGATAATCAGAAACAAAATAAAACGGCAGCAATTTGAAGCTACAGATGGTCATCGAGGACATGAGCCACGTGGAACCACATTTGGAGCCGGGACCCAGAAGAGGAGCAGTGGGCAGGGGGTGAGGGGGGTCCTCACCAGTCAGACTTACATTTCTCTGGTGACTAACGATGTCTGGCATCTTTTCACGTGACAAATGTCCACTGAAACCCTTGGTCCATTTTTAATTGGATTGTCTTTTAATCGTCGAGATGTAAAAGTTCACACTAGATACTAGATAATCAGACACATGATTTGCAAATCATTTCTCCCATTCTAAGTGTTGTCTTTTCATGGCCTTAACGGTCTTGCGTATTGCACACAAAAATTTTAAAACTCGATGAAGCATAATTTTCCTTCTATACTTTCTTTTGTGGCATGAATTTTAGGCATCCTTTCCAGGAAACCATTCCCTAATCCAAGCTCATGCAGACACAACCCTAGATTTTCTTAAGAAGTGTTAATGGCTTCAGTGCTTCCATTTAGCTCCTCGGTGCACTGACTTAACTGCCGTATGTTGTAGGAAGCAGGGCTCCGACTGGATTCTTCCGCCTGTAAATGTCCACTTGCCCCAACACCACTGGTTGAATGGACGACTTTTTCCCTGTCTAGGGGTCTTGGCAGCCTTATCAAAAATCATCTGACACATATGTATGGGATTATGTCTGGACTCGAAGTCCTATTCCGTGGCTCTAGGTCTACCCTATGCCTGCGTCACAGCCTAACTTTGTAGTAAGTTCTGCCAATGGGACCTGAGAAGCCCCCCAATGTTGTTCTTCCTGAAGAAATGTGGCTGTTCAGGGTCCCTTGTATCTCCATATCGAAATTCGAATCAGCCTGTCAATGGATGCAAAAAAGCCAGGCTAGACTTTGATGCAGATTCTACTGAACGTCCAGGTCACTGCGGGAGGAGGGCTTCCATCCTAATAGTGTGAAGTGTTCCAATCCGTGAGCGTGAACGGTCTACTTACTGAGGTCTTCGTTTCCCTCAATTACGCTTTAGAGTTTCTAGTACACAAGTCTTGCACTTTTACTTTATACCTAATTTACTCATTTCAACTTTCAATAGGATCATTCCGAACTTTGTTTTCAGATTGTTCAGTTATTATATAAACACACAAATTACTTTTGTATGTTGATGCTGTTTCCTGTAGCCTTGCTCATTAGCTCCAATACTTTACAGATTCTTTAGCTTTCTATATGCAAGATGGTATCCTTTGCAAATAGGTTTTTTTTTAATGTTTATTTATTTATTTTGTGAGAGAGATAGAGAGAGCTTGAGGGGAGGGGGGGCAGAGAGAGAGGGATAAAGAGGATCACAAGCAGGTTCTGTGCTGCCAACATGGGGCCCGATGCAGGGCTCAACCCCAGGAGCCATGAGATCATGATCTGAACCAAAACTAAGAGTTGGAAGTTTAGGCAGGAAGTTTACTTAAAAATGGCTCAGTCGGTTGAGCATCAGACTTTGGCTCATGTCGTGATCTCGCGGTTCAGGAGTTCAAGCCCCACATCGGGCTCTTTGCTGTCAGCCTGTTTAGCGCAGAGCCCACTTCTGATCCTCTGCTCCCCTCTCTCTGGCCCTCCCCTGCTTGCACCCTCCCAAAAATAAATAAACAAAAAAATGAAAAAAGAAAAAAAGAAAACATGACCAACTCTGTGCATGACAACCTCAACTCTAACAAATGTTCTCTTTACTTTTTTTTTTTTAATTTTATTTATTTTTGAGAGAGAGATAGAGACAGCATGAGCAGGGGAGGGTCAGAGAGAGAGGGAGACACAGAATCTGAATCAGGCTCCAGGCTCTGAGCTGGCTGTCAGCACAGAGCCCGACGCGGGGCTCGAACCCATGGACCACAAGATCATGACCTGACCTGAAGTCGGACGCTTAACCAACTGAGCCACCCAGGTGCCCCACAAATGTTCTCTTTAAATAAGAAGAGTTTCTCTCAGTGATTTTTGGCTTTAACATAAATAAATCATTTATTAGTGGATTAGATTACAAAAATTAAATCCTGCCATATGAAGGTAATGCTACATTTTCACTGATACACTACCTACCTTTCCAGCAGCTCTTGGAGGCTCACAACGTTTTTTACATGAAGATGCCACATGATTTCAAGCAACGAAGAATCCTGAAGAAAATACACATACCGTGAGTCCATCACGCACACACTTCCCTACGATGTACAGGTTCATACTTAACCACTGTGCTCTATGCAAGACTAGAGTGGGGTAACGAGCACAGCCTAAAATACACACTTGATCCACTTTGGCTTTAAAACTCACCAAGGGGGGGGTGGGGCTCAGTTGGTTAAGCATCTGACTCTTAACTTTGGCGCAGGTCATGACCTCAAGGTGAATGAAATCAGACTCCACGCTGCCTGGGATCCCTCTCTCCGCCCCTCCCCCACTCGTGCAGCGCTCTCTCAAAATAAACAGTAAGAAAAATAAAAACGGAAATGAACTCACCAAGCCTTCAGGCACTCACCATTACCACCCTCCATCCCCTCCTCCTCCCCCGCCCAGCTGTCTACTTTAGCTGCATCCCTGCCTTTCTGCCAGAACTTGTCAGTCTCTGCTCCTTAGGAGTCTCTGTGGCCCCTTTACAGCTTTCAGAACAAGACTGAGACTCCCGGATGTGGCACAGACCACTTGTGCCCCAGCGGGTCTCTCGTTCTCTCCCATCCCAGGGAAGCGCTCCCTTCTGTGGCAGACACCCCTGCCCTCACCCCCTGGACACCTTACTCAGGTCTCCCACCGCCTACTCTGTCCTAGTCTTCACCCAGGAAAATGGCACCCTCCCTTCACACCCAGGCAGCTGCCAGCTCTCTTAGAAAGCCTTTCCAAGGGCTGTCCGGGTGACCTGGATGAGCATCTGACCTCAGCTCGGGTCATGACCTCACATGAATTCAAGCCCCGCCTTGGACTCTCCACTGTCAGCACGGAGCCCACTTCAGATCCTCTGTCCCACTCTCTCTCTCAAAAATAAACATTAAAAAAAAAAAAAAGCAAGCAAGCTTTTCCTAGGGGCACCTGGGTGGCTCAGTTGGTTAAGCACCTGACTCTTGATCTCAGCTCAAGTTTGTGGGTTCGAGACCCACATGAGGCTCCACTCCAACAGTGAGGCACCTGCTTGGGATTCTCTCTCTCTCCCTCTCTCTCTCTCTCCACCCCTGCCCCAGTGGCACATGCATGTACTCTCTCAAAATAAACAAACATGAAAAAAAAAAGAAAGCAAGCCTTTCCCTACTACCCAATCATGCAGCTGTCCACTCTTCCCTGCTCACCTGTGGACACCTGTACCGTCACAGTTAGTGTGCGTTCAGCTGCCCTCCCTGTAACTAGTTATCAGTGAGCACAGGGACTATACCAATTGCTGACAAATCAGATGAACTCTACAATGAATGCTGGATGAGAAGGTGGGGGGAAATCACGGGGGCACCATTACCTGGGTTTCAAACAAAATAACAGATAAGAATCTTTTTTTTTTTTTAAGAATACTTTTTATGGGGCGCCCGGGTGGCTCGGTTACTTGAGCGTCTGGCTTCAGCTCAAATCATGATCTCACGGTTTGTGGGTTCAAGCCCCACGTCGGGCTCTGTGCTGACAGCTCAGAGCCTGGAGCCTGTTTCAGATTCTGAGTCTCTCTCTCTCTCTCTCTCTCTCTGACCCCCACCCCCTTGCTCATGCTGTCTCTCTCTCAAAAATAAATAAAAACATCAAAAATATTTTTAAAAATGAATACTTTTTATGGGCTCCTGGGTCACTCAACTGGTAAGCAACTAACTCTTGGTTTCAGTGCAGTTCATGACCTCATGTTTCGTGGGTTCAAGTCCCACATGGGGCTCAGCACTGCCAGCATGGAGCTTGCTTGATTTTCAATTTCCCTCTCTCTCTGCCCCTCCCCTGCTTGCTCTCTTCTCTCTCTCTCAAAATAAACTTTGGGAGGAAATAAAGAATAATTATTAAATTATATTTTTCTAGTATTTTCATAATTATACGTGAGAAGAGAGAACATCATGTGTCTGTGGCACATTCTAGTAAACAGTACTAATGTTCAGTGAATACTAACAAGTAAGCAACTGAAGGCACTTCTTTCCACCCACAGAGGCCTTTGGTGAATGCATTTACCCTCCCCCCACCCGTGATTACGAGATGCTGGGTGGGACCCCTGGAAACAGCCAGGGACTCTCGTGGCTTCCCCCAAACCAACTGACTCCTAGCGAAACCCCTAGAGCTGTCACGGCCAACTTACCTGTACTTCCCACAGCTCCTGACAGAAGGAGAGACGGGAAAACATACTGTGTGCTAATAAATACTGAGCCACCTCCAACAAGGAAGACAGTTTCTTCTGAAAAGAGAGATTAAATCTTTAAAAACAGTAATAATAAGCAAATATTTGACACAATATTAAAGAAATGCTACTTTCCACAACAGCTTCAGAGCAACGAGTACGCAGTTTGCTCATCCCGCTGCGTCTCACCCTTTGCTCTGCGTTCAGCAGCACCCCATGCGAGGGCTCGCCGCCAGACACACAGATCTGCGCGACGCTGGAGGCTACCATCCGGCTGGACAGCACTGCCACAGGGACGCCCAGCATCGAGGCTTCATCCCGCAAAGCCGAGCCTTAAAGACATAACAAAACACGAGAGATGCGCTACAAAATCTAAAACAGAAGACCCGGGGTTTAAAAAGCCTTTTAGGGGGCGCCTGGGTGGCTTAGTCGGTTAAGCGTCCGACTTTCGCTTAGGTCATGATCTCGCGGTTCTGGGTTCGAGCCCCGCGTCGGGCTCTGTGCTGACTGCCAGCTCGGAGCCTGGAGCCTGTTTCAGTCTGTGACTCCCTCTCTCTCTGACCCTCCCCTGCTCACGCTGTCTCTCTCTCTCCTAGAAATAAATTTAAAAAAAAAAAAAAATGTTAAAAAAAAAAAAAGCCTTTTAGGCTGCAGACTCTCAGAAAACACTTTTCTGAAAGGGAGCAAGATCTAGAGGGAAAAACAAGGCACGGAATTAAGAGCATCTCATGACTGCCTAAGTGTCAATCAACAGATGAATGGATCAAGAAGATGTGGTTTATCTATACGATGGAATCCTACATGGCAATGAGAAAGAATGAAATCTGGCCATGTGTAGCAACATGGATGGACCTTGAGGGTGTTATGCTGAGCGAAATAAGTCAGGCAGAGAAGGACAAATATCATATGTTTGCACGTATAGGAGGATTAGGAGGAACTTAACGGAGGAACAAGGGGGAGAAGAAGGGGGAAATGGTGGGGGAAAGGGAGAGAGGCAAACCATGAGAGACTCTTGAATGCTGACAAAAACTGAGGACTGATGGGGCGCCTGGGTGGCTTAGTCGGTTAAGCGTCCGACTTTCACTTAGGTCATGATCTCGCGGTTCGTGGGTTCGAGCCCCGCGTCGGGCTCTGTGCTGACTGCCAGCTCAGAGCCTGGAGCCTGTTTCGATCTGTGACTCCCTTTCTCTCTGACCCTCCCCTGCTCACGCTGTCTCTCTCTCTCTCTCTCTCCTAGAAATAAATTTAAAAAAAATAAATAAAACAAAAAAAAAAGTTAGCCTAATTGATGTTCAACTGATAAATTATAGGCAAGGAATAGGATCTCGAGTAAAGATCATCTTGGCCCACTTTATTTAAAAAAAAAAAAAAAAAAACTGAGGGACATGGAGGGGACACTTGTGGGGATGAGCACTGGGTGTTATGTGGAAACTAATTTGACAATAAACTATTTGTAAAAAAAAAAGAGCACCTCATGACTAAAGCGACGCATAGGGTAACAACGGGCAGCATTCGAAGCCCTTGGCTGCACACGCCGAGGGCTCCGTGTGTCACAAACAAGGGGGCTTGCCACACTCTCTTAGAACTTTATCACACTTTTCCAAAGGAGCACAATAAACTGGCAACTGCGGTGACTCTTGCCATGAGTTCCTATCTTTGTAACTGATTACTTCAGTGTCAAAAACAGACCCGCTTCCACTGACTTGATACTGATGTTTGACTGGAAAGCGGGTCACTTCCAAATGCTGTGCCACACATTGGTGGGTGGCAGAGGCCACAGACAGCCACCAGCCTCCTGAGTATCCAGCCTCTGGTCTGTATTCAATAGTGAGAACTCCAACCAGCCGGAATACAGGTGATGCCTACAAGCAAACTGCCATCTCATTTATCTGACTTCTAAAACTAGGGGGTTTTTGTATTTTTTTTTTTTTAAAAAGGAAACTGTAGCACATGCCCATTATCTTCAGGGCTCTGAAAACATACCTGTATGTAAACGAAAACAATTAATAATAGTTATAAAGAGGGGCACCTGGGTGGCTCAGTCGGTTAACCAGCTGACTTTGGCTCAGGTCCTGATCTTGCAGTTTCTGACTTTGAGTCCCACATCGGGCTCTGTGCTCACAGCTCAGAGCCTGGAGCCTGCTTCAGATTCTGTGTCTCCCTCTCTCTGCCCCTCCCCTGCTTGCTCTCTGTATCTGTCTCTCTCAGAAATAAATTAACATTAAAAAAATTTTTTTTCAATAGTTATAAAGATTGCAAATGATGATATTAGAAATCATCAACTATAGGGGCGCCTGAGTGGCTCAGTCAGTTGAGCAGCCAACCTCGGTTCAGGTCATGAGCTCACCATTCATGAGTTTGAGCCCCACATCAGGCTCTGTACTGATAGCTCGGAGCCTGGAGCTGCTTCAGATTCTGTGTCTCCCTCTTTCTCTGCCCCTCCCCTGCTGCCACTCTGCATCTCTTGCTCAAAATAAAAACATTAAAGGGTGGGGCGCCCGGGTGGCTTAGTCGGTTAAGCGTCCGACTTTCCGACTTTCGCTTGGGTCATGATCTCGCGGTTTGTGGGTTCGAGCCCCATGTTGGGCTCTGTGCTGACAGCCAGCTCAAAGCCTGCAGCCTGTTTCAGTCTGTGACTCCCTCTCTCTCTGACCCTCCCCTGCTCACGCTGTCTCTCTCCTAGAAATAAATAAAAAAAACATTTAAAAAAATAAATAAAAATAAAAACATTAAAGGGGCGCCTGGGTGGCTTAGTTGGTTAAGCGTCCGACTTTCGCTTAGGTCATGATCTCACGGTTCGTGGGTTCGAGCCCCGCGTTGGGCTCTGTGCTGACTGCCAGCTCGGAGCCTGTAGCCTGTTTCAGTCTGTGTCTCCCTCTCTCTCAGCCCCTTCCCCACTCGTGCTCTGTCTCTCTAACGTAAATAAAATTTTTTTTAATGCACAGAATTGTTGAATTATACTGTACACCTGAAACGGATATAACACTGCTATATATGCTAACATAAGTTAAAAAAAAAAAAAATAGAGGGGTGCCTGGGTGGCTCAGTTAAGTGTCTGACTTCGGTCCTGCTCATGACCTCATCGTTCATGAGTTGGAGCCCCACAGCAGGCTGTGTGCTGTCTTCTCTCTCAAAAATAAACATTAAAAAATAAAAAGGAAGAAAAGCCATTCCTTTCCAAATTGTCTCCATGGGAAAAGTGTCTGCTTTTATTTACAAGGCTTTAACCTTTTTTATGTAACAGACATTTCTTATGTATCATAGAAACAAGTATCATAACCACAACCTCCAACAGAAAAAAAGCAGTAAAAAAATTCATGAATTAAGGGTCTTATATTTCTGTAGTCAAAGGAAAGAGCTTTTTATACAAGTTCTTAGGCCATGGTCCAAAATCCATACAAGAAAGTGTGTGCTGAGCCTGGTTCCCAGAGTGACACACAGTATATGAAATTCAAACCAATTATGGCAGTGAAAGTCAGTGTCATTTACCAATGCCCTTTGAATAATCACTTGTCAAGGTAAGTCTATTTGTTTAAGGTTATTTTTAAAAAATAAATATTTTAGGGATGCCTGGGTGGCTCAGTTGGTTAAGCATCTGACTTCGGCTCAGGTCATGATCACACAGTTCGTGGGTTCGAACCTCGCATCGGGCTCTATGCTGACAGCTCAGAGCCTGGAGCTGCTTCGGATTCTGTGTCTCCCTCTCTCTCTGACCCTCCCCTGC
The DNA here is from genome assembly GCA_017311185.1 of Proteles cristata cristata. Classification (NCBI taxonomy): domain Eukaryota; kingdom Metazoa; phylum Chordata; class Mammalia; order Carnivora; family Hyaenidae; genus Proteles; species Proteles cristata. The sequence continues at coordinate 228,142 of JAESUZ010004361.1, read as the reverse complement.
TCATACTGTCTCTCTCTCTCATTCTCTATCTGAAGTAAAGAAATAATAAATATTTTAAACAAATTAATGAATATTTTTCTGAAGTCATTTCATAATAAAGTGTTAATAACCAGAAAATAACTGAATTTTTTGTTGTTCCCACAGAACTTCCCTGAATCTCATATTCCCAAATTAGAATATCCTGAAATATTCTCAAACCTAGAGATATTCTTTTGGTTTCCTGCCTGCCCTCTCCAACCCAGCACAACCTGTTTTCGCCACTTCTATAAAGGAGACCCACATTACTGTCCCATGTTTTTCCAAGGACACTTGGGTTCCTACTGCTTCTGAGCCCTATGTGGAGTGAAACATTGTTTTTTCTTTTAATGTTTGTTTATTTACTTTTGAGAGAGCACAAGCAGGGGAGAGGCAGAGACAGAGGGAAAGAGTCCCAAGTAGGCTCCGCACTGTCAGCACAGAGCCCGACATGAGGCTTAAATCACGACCTGAGCTGAAATCAAGGGTCAGACACTTAATCAACTGAGCCACGCAGGCACCCCAAAACACCGGTTTTAAATAACAGCCTCATCACACGCCCCAACCAAGGAACAAAACGTGACTTGCAATCCACAACTACACGTTAAGTGGCGAATCATGATTAGAGGCATTTAAATTTGTATTTATTAGAAGCAAATCAAGGACACTTTATATAAAGCTCTTTCATAACTCCATATTTAAGAAAATTAAATTCTAACTTACCTATGAATGAACTAGAAAGATTAGTACAGGCCTCCGGATCAATCAATTGATTGAGACACAGCGTCTTACATGGTGCACCTTCTATCTAGAAACCAAACACAGAAACTCTATTTTTAAAGTTCCACCTGTGTGTGCATAAGAACAATTTGTGTATATAATGCTTGCCTACTGTACTATTCTTAAATATTTCAAGGTAAACATTTTTCAAAAGGGAATCTTAGCAAACTTTTGTGAGAAAAACTAAATTCACTCTGACCTTAAATTTTATCTCCAGAAAGATAAATGCTCACAAACTTTTTCTCATCAAGTCATTTACTGGGTGCTTCTACCAGATATTCATAAGGCTTTTTTGGGATCTCTAAGATTATTATGCCTTGGCTGGGTGCAAAACACCCAAACTGGGGTGCCTGGGTGGCTCAGTCAATTAAGCATCCAACTTCGGCTCAGGTCATGAGGTCACAGTTCATGGGTTCCAGCCCCGCGTCGGTTTCTGTGCTGACAGCTCGAGCCTGGAGCCTGTTTCAGTTTGTGTCTCCCTCTCTCTCTGACCCTCCCCTGCTCACACTGTCTCTCTGTCTCTCAGAAATAAATAAAACATAAAAAAAAAAAAAAAAAAAAAAAAACACCCAAACTTAAATCTGCCCGCGAAGGCTGAAACAATTCTCTCTTACCTCGAGCAAAAGGTCATTCAAGTTTAGATGGCGTCTCAGGAGGCGCACAGCGGATTCCTGTACCTTCTGTTCTGTTCCAGGGCCATACGTCTGCCTCTTGACCCTTCCCGCTAAGGGGGAAAATCAGTTCCACAAAATTAAAGCACGCCTTAAAAACACATGGAAGGAAACGTGGTGACATTCTACACCTCCTGAACTGGCGCACCTCGGGGACACACTACCTCCATGGTATTCTCATGAAAAGTGTAAATCTAATCACGAGCAAACACCGGACGCACCAACTGAGAGACGCTGTATAAAACGAGGGACCAGTACTTCTCCAAGTGCCCAGGTTAGCAAAGACTCAGGAACGGCCGATGGGAGGAAACCTAGACAATCCTATGTGGGCTCGTGGAGCAAAAAACGGGCACGTGGAAAACCTGATGAGCCCAAGTCCTGGGGCTGCTGCCTGACAGGTTGCGGTCCCGGAGCCAGGCTACGGGGAGCCCCTCACCGCCACCCCGCCCCCCTCGCAGAACATCTTGCGAGAACGTCTTGACATCGCCTTGGAAGGGCCCGGGAGGAGGCAGGCCCCTGCCCCGCGACCGCAGGGGGAACCGGGCCAGGGGGCGGAGGGATGGGAGGGGGCAAAAGAGACGGGAAGTCGAGCGAGACCAGGCCCAGGGGTCGGGGGGACAAGGCAGGGGGCACAGGGCTCAGCACCGGGGGCGACAAGAGCCGGGGGTCGGTGACGAGGGCTGAGGTTCCGGGGAGCGGAGAGAAGGCGGGAAGTCTTGGGGTCAAGAAGAGGCCGGGGGGCGGGCTGACGGAGGCTGGGGAGGTGAGGGGTCTCAGGCGCGGACACCGCGCACGCCCGCAGCCCGGGTGCGCTCTCACCCAGCAGCTCGGCCCACGTCCTCCTGCGGCGTCCCAGCCCCGAGCTCGAGGCGGAGGGCTCCACCTGCGACGCGGCCATGGCGGGAAGCTGCCCTTCGCTCGGCGGCCTCCGGCGTCCAGCCCGCGCGGCCTCCCCATTGGCTACGGCCCCAGCGGCCTCCCCATTGGCCGGCGGCTGCCAGGCCTCCCCATTGGCTGGCCGCTGACAGGCCACACCCCGTCGGGGCAGAGGCCGCGTGCCGCGGCCATCTTGGTGGTGGCAAGTTCCGTGATGCCTGGCGGAGGAGGAGGTCGCTGTGGAGTGGGCTGCTAGGGGAGGCGACTCGAGACGGCGTCACGTGCGAGAAGATCGTGGCAACCTTGTGCAGGTTTCCTGCCGAGAATGACCGATAGTTCGTCACGAAGAAGAATCCCGCAAAGCCAAAACCGAGGAGACTCTAAAAAGCGCGGGGCCGCGTTGTTCATCCCGGCGCCCGGCTTCCCGCCAACCTGGGAGGCGGGCGAATCCGTGCGGGCTGCGCGCTGCCCCGCGGGCCCGCCTGCGGCCGGTGCGCCGGAGCGCTAGCGGTGACGTCCGTTTGACCTTTTAAAATTTATTTATTTCTGAGAGAGAGAGAGAGAGAGACAGCGTGAGCAGGGGAGGGTCAGAGAGAGAGGGAGACACAGAATCAAGCAGCTCCAGGCTCCGAGCTGTCAGCACAGAGCCCGACGCGGGGCTCGAACCCACGAACCGTGAGATCATGACCCGAGCCGAAGTCAGCCGCCCAACCGACCGAGCCCCCCAGGCGCCCCTATTTGACTTTAATTTGAATGTCATTGGCCGCAGGTGTGAAGACTCGGAGGCGAGCAGGCCCGGGGTGGGGGCGGGACCGTGCTGCGCCCCTGCCTTTCCCTCGTACTGTGTCTGACATTCATGGGTTGTGCTGAGCTGTAGTTAACTTGTTTTCACGGCTGTATAGTATTCCCTAGATAAATAAAAATATATGCACACATATAATTGATTATATAATTTATTCTCCATAAATTATGATGCTTTGAGATTTTCAAAGGCTTTTCTGGCTGGGGAGAGACTGCCCCCCACCCCGGGCCCCCGGAAGCCGGCCGGAGATCAGCGGACTGTGCGACCCGGAGCCACCGAGCCCCGGCTGGCCCCAGTCCCCCGAGGCTGTACTGTGCTGCGAAATCAGATGACCAGGTGCCGCCGCTCTAGCCCAAAGGCCACCAAACTATTCAAACTAGCTAAAGGTGCCCAGCCTTAGCTTCCCTGTGAAAACCCGGACAAAGACCGTGAGCTTTATCAAGCTTTATCTCCTCTCTCCTGTTTCCTGGCCACCTTGGTGGTCCTCGTGTGGCCTTTAACAGCCTGCCTTCTCCTGGGTCTAGGACCTGCGAATACGATACAATTTCTTTTTTCCTGAGCCTCTTCTGTCTCCTCTTGTGACCGTCTCATAAAGATTACAAAATAGATTTTTTTCCCCCAGGTAAACCTATGGTAGCTTAAGCTCAGCTTTGAGGCCTTGGAGCCTGGTTTGTACACAGCACGGGCTGGGGGACCGGCGGTGGACAGAGGGTCGTGTGACCTTCACGCTGGTGAACAACAGGGACACGGGGCACAGGGTGGTGCTGGCTCGTTCCTCTTGAGGGTGAAGCGTGGAAGGGCCGAATAACAGCACAGGGTTCTCTTAACACCTCGACTTGAAAGAGCACTTGTAGATTTGTTTAAACAAACTTTACCAAATAATCATGGTTATGCATACATGGAAAAAACAAGGGGAAAATGCTTTGAAGATATCCTGAGCCCTGACTTCTGAAGGGTGAACTAGAAAATCAACTTAGTTACCCTGAGTATTAAAACCCAGCTCTTCCTGGGGCGCCTGGGTGGCTTAGTCGGTTAAGCGTCCGACTTTCGCTTAGGTCATGATCTCGCGGTTCAGGTTCGAGCCCCGCGTCGGGCTCTGTGCTGACTGCCAGCTCGGAGCCTGGAGCCTGTTTCAGAGTCTGTGACTCCCTCTCTCTCTGACCCTCCCCTGCTCATGCTGTCTCTCTCTCTCCTAGAAATAAATAAAAATATATTTAAAAAAAATAAAAAATAAAAAAATAAAACCCAGCTCTTCCTTCCTATGTAACCCTTCCCCCTGAGTATCCCCTCTACTTCTGACATGTCTGGTCCCCAAAGGTGTGAGCATCCCCCCCCCACCGCGAAGCAATTCACTGTGACCCCAACTGGGTATACTGCAATCCAACTAAATTCTGACACTATTTATGGGGACAGTATCAGATCCCACGAGTGAAAGGTTTGGTCTTATCAGTCTACGCCCTACTGTAGATGATTTACCAAGCAGTAGGTCCCCAGATGGGCCACAACTTCTGTCAACAAATCCGGGACTCGCACGACCTCCTCCTTAATTTGCCAGAGTGGCTCATGGGAGTCTGGGAAACACCGTTACCAGGTCATTAAAGGCTGTGAGAAAGGAAACAGACGAGCAGCCAGCTGAAGCACTACCAGGGTGAGGTCCGGGGGAGTCCCAAACACAGGCCACCTGTCCTCATGGAATTGGAGTCCGTCTCCCTTCAAGGGTTGTGTTTCCCAGCCAGGAAACTCTTAACACTGCACTTTTGGGATTTTACAGACGCTTCATCATGAAGGGGTGACTGATCATTAGCTCCGTTTCCAGCCCCTCCCCCCTCTCTGGAGGATGGGGACAGAGCTGAAAATGACCACCTTGTAATCATTACTGGTCTTTCTGGTGACCAGCTGAGTCACCCGGGAAGCCACCTAGGTCACCCCATCAGAACAAAAGCTGCTTCTAGTGTTCTTATCACCCAGGAATTTACAAGAGTTTCAGGAGCTCTGTCCCAGGACCAGGGGGCAGAAACCAACGTGTATTTTCTGTCCTGTCCCAAAGGATTAGAAGAGCTGAGTCACCTCTCAGCTGAGTCTCAACATCCAGGTTTTCACACAGTATCACTCAGTCAGCCACGCCGCCCTGCTGCGATGCAGGAGGCCCCCAAACAGCACCCCACTGTTAATTCCTGGATTGTCTTCCAAACTTCTGGGTGCAGGCTATGACCTGCGTCACTGCTCGCAGGCCCGCCGCAGATCTGGAGCTGCTCAACTTGAGATAAATGCCCACAAAGTTCCACGGAGAATGACACAAACTGGGCGATGCTTGGCTTGTGCTGTGCTTGGCAAGAAATGGCCACAAACGCTTCCCCCCTCCCCTCCCCCATGGAGAGGTGGAGTGTATTTCCAGCCCTTTGGTTTGGGCGAGCCAATGAGGGACAAGTAACATGATACAGAACCTCGAAAGGAGCTTGTGCTTTAGAGTTTGGAGCTCTGAGCTCCCCAAGGAACACACCTGATCCCGCGGCCGAGGATGAGGCTACGGACGAGAAAGGTGGGTGCCCGCCCACAGCATCCCAGCCCCTGGCGGGCAGCCTGTCCCACACCAGAGCCCCGGAAGGAAGCCAGCAGAACGCCAGTGATGAAGTGGCAGTGAGGCCGGCTGGGACTAGAGCAATTATGGGCTAAGGAACCTGTTGTTGCTTGAAGCCCCTAAGGTCTTGCGATGGTTTCTTACAGAGTAACAGATAATTGATAAAGCCCTTTACACATGATCTACCACAGGAGCAGGAACCGTCAGTATCATTCCAAGTGCAGACAGGAAATGCGCTCACAGGTTAAGAGATTTGCCCAAGGACACACAGCTGAAACGTGGCACAGACAGGAAAAGAACTCAGGTCTGTCTGATCCCCAAACCCAAGCTCTTAAACTGGAGACCTGGACAAGTGTGGCGAAAGCCTTATAATACAAGGGGAGAGAGAGCCTCCTGGGTTCGCGCTCCACATAACTTCTCCTCACCCTCTGCCCTCCCAAAGGGAAAGCACTGGGAGAAAAAGAGAACCCTGAGAAGCCAAACTAGCTGGCTCCTCCCTCCTGTACTGCCTTGCATCCTCCATGCCTGGATTTCTCGCCTTTTCCTGGAGCATAAGGAGACTCGCCCTCTTGTCATGACAATGTCTACATGGAAATGGCCCAGAACAGAAGGAAGAACGTGAAGCTGAGTGTTTCCTTGACATCGCCCAGGGCGCCAGGAAACACCGGGAACAGGACTTTCTTATAGACCCTGAAGCCCAGGGCAGCCCCAGATCCACATGGGGTATGACCCAAAGGCTCTCACTGCACAAGAATCCATAAAAGCCAGTGCCCTGGGCTGCTCCCCAAAGCCCCGGGGACAGGAGAGGCCATTAGGTGGTGCACACACACACCCCCCACCGCCCAGCAGCCTCCGGAGCACTAGATGTGGCTGCTCCCCACACTGGCCACCCCGCCTCTGGCAAGTGTACCTTCTTTGCCTCAAAGTGAATCCTGCTTTGAACTGTCCATCTGTCCCTGGGCCATACTGACTGCTCGGGCTCATTTAGCACAACTGAGACACACAGGAATAGGAAATCAGAGCCCACAGAGTCCCCACAAGGGGCTCTGTCAGACCCTTTACACTCTGCAGGCCGAGTATGATGGTGCGAATTAAAACGGCTAGAAAGTGCAGAGAACAGACCAGTTCCTAAAAACGCAAAGATTCCTTCTCAGAAGACCCTAAGATAAGCCTGGGGGTAAGAGCTGGTGCCCCGTCAGGAAGCTTGTGCCACAAGCTGTGCCCCCCTCCACCCTGGCCGTGGCTCTGACAGAGACCCCAGGGCATGCCAAGAGCGTCTGTTTTAAGCCCCTTTAGATGAGTTGAAGGGGGAGTTTATAAAGTTGGGGGAATATCATTTCCACTTGGCCATGAGTCAGTTTGAGAAAAGTTTTTCTCTTTTTTTTTTTAATGCTTTTATTTATTTCTGAGAGAGACAGCATGAGCAGGGGAGGGTCAGAGAGAGAGGGAGTCACAGAATCTGAAACAGGCTCCAGGCTCTGAGCTGTCAGCACAGAGCCCGACACGGGGCTCGAACCCACGAACCATGAGACCGGGACCTGAGCCGAAGTCGGATGCTTAACCAAATGAGTCCCCCAGGCGCCCCTCCTAATTTACCCAAGCTGCTGACAGGGATGGAGCCCTGAATTATTTTAGGTTCACTTACTTGAGAGAGAGGAGAATCCCAATGGGCTCTGTGCTGTCACCGGTGCTGATGAGATCATGAGATCTTGAGCTGAAATCAAGAGTCAGATGCTTAACCAACTAAGTCACTCAGGTGCCCCTGATTATTTTAATTAGAACAAAATCAGGGGAGCGTGGGTGGTTCAGTTGGTTAAGCGTCCAGCTTCGGCTCAGGTCATGATCTCACGATTCGTGGGTTGAAGCCCCACATCGGGCTCTGTGCTGACAGCTCAGATCCTGGAGCCTGCTTCAGATTCTGTGTCTCCCTCTCTCTCTGACCGTCCCCTGCTCGCACTGTCTCTCTCTCTCTCTCAAAAATAAATAAAAAACATTTTAAAATTATTTTAAAAAGAATAAAATCAGACTTATTCATGTTCTCCTAATGCTTGTCAAACTCCAAAATATAAACACAACAAATCCATATTCTTGGAAATCATCAAAAAACGTGCCCTAGGCAGCTGAAGTTTTAAAGGAGCTTTATGCAAATCACCAGCTCGGGACACAGTACCTAAGAGCCAGGGGGCTGCGCTCAGATCCCTGGCGCATGGCCACGCGCAAATCCCAGGCCTAGGCTGTCTGTCCTTACATCATGGCCTGTGACTTGCCCGAGGCAGGTCTTGGGTGCCTGCATCTAGGCAGGTAGTGCTGGTATGTGCAGGAAGGCCGGTGTGTGGTGCCAGCGCCCACGTCCAGTTTCCTGTGACGACACCAAAATTCTGCGTTTCTATCATTATGGGTTGCTGGGAGGCAGGAAAGAGTAGCCAAAGGTGGTGCTGCGATGCACTCTTATCCGGAAGCTTCAGGCGTTAGAGCTGAGGAGGGAGCAGAACTCATAAGAACCGTAAGTACCCAGACCACCGAGAGTGAAAACAGATCAACGAAGACCTTCAGGCTCAGTTTCCCTATTTGTAAAACTGGCCCGATAGCTGCCACAGCTCCGTCATGGTCTGCACACTCCGGCCCTGTGTGTAAAAGTCCAGAGTGCGACGTCCATGGTCCAGAGTGACTGTTAGTACTCGGTCTGGAGCTGAGGACTGGCTGAGACCCGCGGAGGGGACATGCAAGCGAGGAGACCTCCTTTCACCCGAAACGCTCCTTCCCCTAGAGGATCGGGGCGTTTCCCCGTCTCCGTGGCGCATGTGAGCTTCTACGTGCACTTCCCAGCAGGATCAGGCTCTAAGGAGTGATGTGGGCAGAACCACTACCAGTCACACAGCTGATGAGGGAGCGTGAGGCCACCAGGTGGGGGACATTCCCGGAACACTCCGCGCTGACCAAGCACAAACGGAAAAGAGAGAAAACCAAATGACGGACTGATAGTGCTCACAATCACGCAGGACAGGAGTCTCCTTCGGTTTACAAGTGTCTTGGCAAATTACAGGGGCGGCAGTCGTATCCACAGCCTAATCCAGAAACCTGTAGACTCAGCTTCCTGGAGCCCGACTGTCGCCCTCCCCACAGTGATGTGGGGACACAGGCTGGAAGGAAATGGCGGGTAAAAATGAGTTTCTTTATAACCTGCAGCCCGTTGACAAATATTTAAGGCAAATACGAGGAAAACATTTCCCCAGGGACGCCCCTCCTGTCAGAATGTGAATGCCTTACTAGAAAGAAAACAACCTTAGCTTGAGAACAGCTGGGCCTCCCATATCTCATGAGTCTTCTTTAACGTATGAAAATTCCTTTGGGAACTTCCTCTTGCTTGACTTTATCTCCCCCAACTCCATTCTGTATAAACATTCACCCCCCTCACACTTAGAACGCAGCTGCTTGTGCTGGTCCTGTCTGCCCGCTTTGATAAAATCACTTTTTGGCACCAAAGATGTCTTCAAGAATTCTTTCTCGGCCGACAGCTCTGAACTCTACATTCGCTCCAGAACCTCATCACACTCACTGCTTCTCAGGCACAGCATAGGAAGATGTGAGATCTTCGTTTCAAACATGGAAAGGACAATAAATAAACAAATACATAAATAAATACAAATAAAAAAATTTAAAAAGGGGCGCCTGGGTAACTCAGTTGGTTAAGCGTCCGACTTTCGCTTAGGTCATGATCTCGCGGTTCGTGAGTTCGAGCCCCGCGTCGGGCTCTGTGCTGACTGCCAGCTCGGAGCCTGGAGCCTGTTTCGGTCTGTGACTCTCTCTCTCTCTGACCCTCCCCTGCTCACACTGTCTCTCTCTGTCTCTCTTCTCTCCTAGGGAAAAAAAAAACATTAAAAAAAAAGTGAAGAGCCTGAAATTAAGTCCTCCATTAAAAGCAGCCTCGGGCTGCACATAGCCCTGTTCCAGGAAACCCTTCAGCTGAAGCCACCCTCGGACCACCCTCGGATCAGCCAATCAAAAGAAACGTGTAACATTCCTGTGGTCTGAGTCAGGGCTGGGAAGTGCAGGTAGTTGACTCTGTACAAAGTAGCCAATCACTCACCGCTTGCATAAACCCAAGGTAGGCCCTTTGAGCTCACCTTATAATTGGTCATTTTCAAAGGATTCTCAAAGGTCATGATTGGGCCCCACCAACAGTAACGGACGCCTCACGGATACTGAATGGTGGAAACTATAACCATGGGTGTTGTGCAATGATGACTGGTGCTTATGTGATGATGCAAAACATACAGCGTGTGCACTGCAACACCCCCGTCCCTCACCCCATAAAAACCCTGCTCGCCATTGTTCGGGGCTTCACCCTGCTGCCGCTGCGCTGGTAGACGGGTGAGCCCCTGCTCGAGCTTGTAATAAAGACCCTTATGTACTCGCATCGGTGACGGCTCCTTGGGCATCTCAGGGGACTCGCGATTCGGGCACAACAAAAGGTGCAGAGAAACACCGACTTGTCTACACCCCAGACAGCCACCCATTAATATTTCACTGCACATCTGGGGCGCCTGGGTGGCTTAGTCGGTTAAGCGTCCGACTTTCGCTTAGGTCATGATCTCACAGTTTGTGGGTTCGAGCCCCACTTCGGGCTCTGTACTGACAGCTCAGAGCCTGGAGCCTGATTTGGAGTCTGTGTCTCCCTCTCTCTATGCCCTTCCCCCCACTTATCCTCTGTGTCTCTGTGTGTGTCTCTCTCTCTCTCTCTCTCTATTAAAAAAACCTGCCTGGGGGGCGCCTGGGTGGTTTAGTCGGTTAAGCGTCCGACTTTCGCTTAGGTCATGATCTCGCAGTTCGTGGGTTCGAGCCCGCGTCGGGCTCTGTGCTGACTGCCAGCTCAGAGCCTGGAGCCTGTTTCAGCCTGTGACTCCCTCTCTCTCTGACCCTCCCTGCTCACGCTGTCTCTCTCTCTCTCCTAAAAATAAATAAAACATTAAAAAAAATTAAAAAAACAAACAAACAAAAAAAAAACCTGCCTGGGATTCTGAGGAGTGACTGATCATACAGTTGAGAGTTTGAGGAGGTGAAGTCAAGGGGAAGTTTCCAAAGGGATTTTCATCTACTAAAGACTCACAGGACACTGGAGGCCTAGCTATTGTCAAGTTAAGGTTGTTTTCTCCTCTAGCAAAGCATTAACATCAAGATAGTAGAGTTCCTGGAGAAATGTTATAGTCTGCCTGGCTCAAATAGGTGTCAATGGGCTGCAGGTTACAAGGAAATTTACTTTATCTGCCATTTCCTTCTGTCTTTGTTTCCCCACATCAAGACCTGAGTCACATCAAGAGTCTGAGCCACCCAGGTGTCTCCTTTAAATCCGTTTTAATTGCATCAGGAGGTTGGCCAGCCCCTGTTCCAAGCAGAGAGGTCCTTCCCCGTGGCTTTCCCTTGCACCTTCAAGGACTACAGACTTATCTTTATTGCCTCTGGATAAATTTCACATAGCAAAATTGCTGGATCAGGACCACACATACATTATTTTTTGCTTTTTAGTTTTTGGCCTGATAGGGTCCTTACCAAGTGAAAATTCAGGTGTGCAGTAGAAGTGCTATGAGCCAAACCCAGCAACCTCACTGCTGAGCTCCGTAGTCAGGGGGTCTTCAGCTCCTTTATGAAATCCTGGGATTCTAGGATACAGAATATTAAAAATATGTTCATTACAGGAAACCATCAAAATCCTAAAGGAGAACACAGGCAGCAATCTCTTTGACCTCGGCCACAGCAACTTCTTACTAGGTAATCTCCTGAGGCAAGGGAAATAAAAGTAAACATGAACTGTTTGGACCTCATCAAGATAAAAAGCTTCTGCACAGCAATGGAAACAATCAACAAAACTATAAGGCAGCCTAGGGAATGGGAGACAATATTTGCAAATGACATTTCTGATAAAGGGTTAGTATCCAAAACCTATACCCCCAAAAAAACAAGTAATCCAGTTAAGAAATGGGCAGAAGACATGAATAGACATTTTCCCAAAGAAGACATTCTGATGGCTAACAGATGCATGAAAAGATGCTCAATATCACTCATCATCGGGGAGATACAAATCAAAACCACAAGGAGATACCACCTCACACCTGTCAGAATGGCTCAAATTAACAACACAGGAAACAACAGGTGTTAGTGAGGATTTGGAGAAACGGGGACCCTTTTGCACTATTGGTGGGAATGCAAACTGGTGCAGCCACTCTGGAGAACAGTATGGAGGTTCCTCAAAAAAGTTAAAAATAGAACTATCTCACAATCCAGCAATGGCACTACTAGGTATTTACTCGAAGGATTTAAAAAAATACAGATTTGAGGGGGCACATGTACCCTAATATTTATAGCAGCATTATCTACAATAAGCAAACTATGGAATGAGCCCAAATGTCTACCGACTGATGAATGGATAAAGATGCGGTGTATACACAATGGAACATTACTCAACCATCAAAAAGAATGAAATCTTGCTATTTGCGAACACGTGGATGGAGCTAGAATGTATTATGCTAAGTGAAATAAATCAATCAGAAGAAGACACATACCATACGATTTCACTCATATGTGGAGTTTAGGAAGCAAAACAGATGAACATATGGGAAGGGGGAAAAAGAGAGGGAAACAAACCATAGGCAACTCTAACTGATAGAAAACAGGACAAGGGTTGATGGAGCGAGGTGGGCTAGATGGGTGATGGGCATTAAGGAGGACACTTGCTTTGAGGGCACTGACTGGGTGTCGTATGTAAGTGATAAACCACAGAATTTTACTGCTGAAACCAATATGGCACTATATGTTAACTAACTAGAATTTAAATTTAAAAATTGAAGAAAATAAGCATGTTTATTTGATGGATTCAAGGGTTAAGTCTTGATCGAATTATCTTTTATTGCTTTACTCATGAAATTCTCTTTTTTCTAAGTTTATTTATTTATTTTGAGAGTGAGCAGGAGCAGGGGAGGGGCAGAGAGAGAGGGAGAGAGAATCCCAAGCAGGCTCCGTACTGTCAGCTCGGACACGGTGCTGGATCCCATGAAGCATGAGATCGTGACCTGAGCCAAAACCAAGAGTTGGATGCTCAAGCTGACCGAGCCCCCTAGGTTGCCCAACTCAGGGAATTCTTGAGAAGAATTGGCTTTTATTTATTTCTTCTCTCTCTCTCTTTTTTTTACCTTGAGCACGTGGTGGTATGGAATATAATTACTGCTACAGTTTGGTGGCATAGCTATGATCTGCACTAAGGTGCCAGCAGTTTTACTCCCTATAGGGTTAAATGGTGGCCCCTAAAAAGATCTGTCCATGTCCTACCCTGGAATCTGTGAACGTGACCTTATTTGGAAACAGGGTCTTTGCAGATGCAATTAATTAAGGATCTTGAAATGAAATTGTCCTGGATTATCTAGGTGGGTCCTAAATCCAATGACAGGTAACCCCTCATTGACTGCTATCCCCTTATCAGTGAGAACACTGTCTAGCACTTAGAAGTGGATACATAAATATTTGTCGAATTGAATAATTTTTAAAAAGAATCTGTTGTTCAATTTTATTTTTAATAAGAGACATGGAAATCACGCCACTCTTCACCCATCAGAGATTCAAAAGTTTAATCATACACTGTGAGCTTAGGGGAGCAGACCCGTCCACCACTACCAGTGGGAAACCAGCCCTGCCTGAGAGCTGCTTTAACAATAGTCATCAAAATACTGAATGCGGATGTCCTTCAACTCGGCAAGTCTATTTCCTAGGATTTATACCGAACACATATAGAGGCACCTGGGTGGCAGTCAGTTAAGTGTCCACTTCAGCTCAGGTCATGATCTCATGTGAGTTGGAGCCCCACATCGGGCTCTGTGCTGACAGCTCGGAGCTTGGCGCCTCCTTCAGATTCCGTGTTTCCTACTCTCTCTGCCCCTCTCCCGCTCGCGCTCTTTCTCTTTCTCTCTCTCAAAAATAAATGAAAATTTAAAACAATTATACTGAACACATATAAAAGGATGAGTGTCAATTGTGCTCCCACAGTGTCTGAGGTACTTGGAACGGCAGCATTAAGAAAATCCCAGCCATCATGAGCCTCTGCTATGTATAAGGTTAGTCACTCAAGGCTGCAAACATCCTATCTGCCCACCAGTAGGGAACTGGATGGGGCGATTACGGTGTCCCCACAACGGGTTGCAGAAGCTCTTCACACACTGATATAAACTCCCCACACACACACACACTGATGAGTGAAACAGCGGAGCACAGGACCAGGTGTACGATGTGCCACACTGTGTAAAAAAGGGGATGTGCATGTTTGTAACAGGCACGTGGCATTTCTGGAAGGACCAATAAACGATCAGTTTCGGGGGCTGTCTGGGGCCAGCGTGGGGCCGAAGATCTCTCAATCTTTCAACATCAAACTATGTCAAGTTAGCCAACACCAATTTGCAGTTATTTCTATGTTCTTACAGAGTTCAGGCCCCACACGGGCATTTGAGGCTCATCCTATTATCAAGATCATGGTCACCTGTGATGTAACATGTTCTTCACTCCAGGCTGTGAGGAGGACATGGTACAAGAGAGAGGTTCATATAGCAACTAGTGTTTGAGTAATAATTTGCAAAAGGAGTCCTGAACTCCTTTTCGACCATGCTGCACTATCTGTTTATACCATAATTGTAAATGACCTTGGATGTCTTCAGTGGGAAACAAATAGTGTCTTCAAGTATTTACTCCTGATCCCCTCTCCTTGTCCTGTGACACACAGAACAGCCCTGTCTGCTGTCTATAACCTCCTAGGGTTTCCTCGGTCATCTTGGCTTAGCTCTGGAACTTTCGTGTCCCATCCTGTGGTCTGGATATCCTGCTCCTCTCTCCCTTCTGTTTCTCTGTTCAGGCTCAGCTCTGTTAACCTCTATGTCTTCACAACCACTAGCCTTGAAGGAAGGCCCAGGCCCAGAGCCATTCCCTTGGAGGTGTCCTGTGCTCCCTTTCAGAGATCAAGCACAGCCTGGCTCTGTCTGGCACCCCAGGGGATCCATGGCCTTTCTCATTATCCTGAAATAAACCTAATATACAAAATCATTGCCTATTGAATTTCAGCTTTTCCTCCCAGACCCCTGAGCTCTGCCTGCCTGCAAGGAGCATGACAAAGAGGACATTCAGGGGCCTCTGAATTGTGGCAACGGGGGGCCTGGGTTCTCACTGCCCTCAGTGTGTGCATGGGTCCCTTGGGAGAAGCCGACCTGCTTTTTAATCGGAAGTGGAGTAAGGTGCGGGCAGAGACAAAGTGCATTTCGCTGACCACAGGTGAAGCGGTTCACCTGTGTCTAGGGGAGTAGCGTTGCCCATGCACCTGACTCGCTCTGAACTTGGCCTCAGAACACTCAGCGCATTCTCATGCTGCCTTCCCGGCCCCTGGAGCCCTGCGCTGCTCTCCTGGAATCAGGTAACTGTAATCCACAGCGCACCTGGGAATCCAGCCCCAACTTATTTTTTTGAACCTCAGGAGCCTAAAACTAGGACTCTCTCTAGCTTCTGTGTCTGCAAAGATGCTCAGACGTACTTTTTTGTTTTTTAGTTTTTTTAAACATTTATTTTTGAGAAAGCAGAGAGGTGGGGGAGACGAAGGACAGCAGCTCTCTGACAGCAGAGAGCCCAATGTGGGGCTCAAACTCAGGAACCATGAGATCATGATCTGAGCCAAAGTCAGGCACTTAACCGACTGAGCCACCCAGGTGCCCCTTTTTATTTTTTTAAAAAGTTTATTTACTTATTTTAGGGGGCACAAGCATGAGTGAGTGGGGAAAGGGCAGGGAGGGGTGGTGGAGAGAAAGAGAGAGAGATTGAGAGTCCCAAGTGGGCTCCACACTGCCAGTGTACAGCCCTACACAGGGCTCGAACTCAAGAACCATGAGATCAGGACCTGAGCTGAAGTCAAGATCAGACACTGAACCAACTGAGCTGCCCAGGCTTAGAATTACCCTCAGAGTATAATTCTTAGAGCTTTTTGATCTATGGCCAACCTCAGTTATGAGCCACGTACCCCTCTGACTGCATTCCCACGGTATGGCCATGATCTACATATGGTCCCCCCAAAGCATCAAATACAGCCCATGGTTAAAAAACAGCATCAACAGTGGGGCTCCTGGCTCACATCAAGGACCTGCAGCTCTTACCCATTTATAGAGACTGTGTTTCCTTGTGTGCTATTATCTGCTCAAAAGAGGCAGGGAGGCCCGTGGGTGAGGTTTCCACTGGTCCTTCCCAGCCAGGAGACATTAGTGCCCGATGCTCCCTGGTGCTGTGAACATGTACAGCCTACCCCATAAAGCGAACATTTGGGGAGCATCTTTGCTTATGTGGTAAAGTGATAAAATAATTCTCTAGTTCCAAGCATTGGTAGTTGGTCAATGCACTCAATGTTTCTATCCTGTCCCCAAGCACAGCAGCCGAGACAGGCAGACACAGAGTCCAAAGCAGGCTCCAGGCTTTGAGCTGTCAGATGTGGGGCTTGAACCCGTGAACCGTGAGCTCATGACCTGAAATGAAGTCAGATGCTTAACCGACTGAGCCCCCCAGATTCCCCTTCACTAGATCTTTTAATCAAAACCATGGGCTGGAGGAGCGCCTGGGTGGCTCCGTTGGTTAAGTGTCCAACTCTTGATTTCTTCTCAGGTCACGATCTCATGGTATGTGAGTTGGAGTCTCAAACCTGGCTCTATATGTCAGCGTGGAGGCTGTTTGAGATTCTCCCTCTGCTCACCCCTGCTTCTCCCTGATTGTGTTCTCAAAAATAAATAAATACACTTTAAAAAAAAAAAGTATGGGCTGGGCTTGGTACTCCCCTACAGGAAGGACATGGTAATCTTGGCTTTGACTTTGACTAACAGGTGGAACTCGTCACTGTATCCAGCGTTCCCACCGACCAGGTCAGAGCCAGTTGCACCTTGATGCTAGAGCCCAGAGCATCCGGTGTCTCTTCTAGTGGATTCGCGCCTCATTTCTCATCCCTGGCTGAACAGCTGCTCTGTGGCTCGTCTACAAAGCTGGACTCCCTCTCACTGTACCACTTAGGCTAATGTCAGGCTTCCTCCTCACCATAGACCCATTTCTATGTCTCATCTGATACTTTCTGGGAGGCTGGGGGCCTAAATGACCTAGAAGAATAAAAGATACGGTTTCTACAAACATCTAGAGAGTTGACTGATGCTTCCGCTTCCTCATTGTGCTCATGGCTAAGGGACAAAGCTTCAAACATCACTCTTTAGGCATATGGATTTGAAACCAAAGTGAACGCTTTCCATTATGCTATTTTGCATAGTCAAAGCATTGTAAATCTTATAATTTAAAAAGAAATTACTCAGGCACTTGGCTGGCTCAGTCGGTTAAGCGTCTTACGTGGTTTTGGCTCAGGTCATGATCTCACAGTTTTGTGGGTTCAAGCCCCATATCAGGCTCCATGCTGTTAGCTTAGGATTCACTCTCCCTCCCTCTCTCTGCCCCTCCCCCAATTGCACTGTCTCTGTGTCCTCAAAATAAATAAAGTTTAAAAAAAGGGGGCACCCGGAGGTGCCTGGGTGGCTGAGTCAGTTACGATCAGGTCTTAACTTGCAGTCTGTGAATTTGAGCCCTGTGTCTGGCTCTGTGCTGTCAGCTCAGAGCCTGGCGCCTGCTTCGGATTCTGTCTCCCTCTCTGTGTCCCTCCCCCACTTGTGCTCTCTCTTGCTCTCAAAAGTAAATAAATAAACATTACAAATTAAAAAAAAAATTCAGGGGAGGCACCTGAGTGGTTGAGCATACGACATCAGCTCAGGTCATGACCTTCCAGTTTGTGAGTTTGAGCCCCACGTCTGGCTTGCTGCTGTCAGTGCAGAGCCGGCTTTGGATCTTCTGTTTCCTTTGCTCTCCGTCCGTTCCCCACTCTCACTCTCAAACATGAATAAAACATTAAAAAATTTAAGACTTTTTAAAAATAAATACAATTTAAAAATAAAAATAAATTACTTAAGGGGTTCCTGGCTGGCTCAGTCAGTAGAGCATGTGACTCTTCGTCTTGGGGTTGTGAGTTGAAGAGATTAGTTAGAAAAGAAAAATCTTTAAAAAATCTTAAAAATAAATAAATGAATAGCTTAAGAACAAAAAAAAAGGAAAAAAGATAAATAGAACCTAATTTTTTTTTTTTAATGTTACTTATTTGAGAGAGGGAGACAGGATCAGAAGCAGGCTCCACACTGTCAGCTCAAACTGTGGGGCTCAAACTCATGAACCATAACCTGACCCGAAGTCAGACACTTAACCAACTGAGCCACCCAGTCTCCCCTAGGACCCACTTTTATAATTTTCAGCCAAATCCCTATGTTCTGAATCTTGCTGGTTAATGTCTCGGAAGGTGCTCAGAGATTCCTGAAAGAAGAGTCAGTGTCAGACCAGGAAGGGCACTGACATCCTACACAGGTGAACTCAAGGGCCGCTAGGGTCAGCTAGGTATGAGTCATCATCACTGCGTGAGGCCCCCCCTCAGCAAGGCCCAGGCTCATCAGATGAGATCCTACAACCATGAGGTCAATTAGGGAAATTTGAGGCCCTTTGAAGAACAGGGAAGGAATTTCTTGCTACAACCTAACCAGCTTCCAATTAAAGCGACAATCACCTTCCGCTCCCCAGGAGGGGAGGAGACAGCCAGGCTGTGGTGGAAGCAACAGATCCTGGTTTCTGAAGAGTTGGTGGTGAGAGCTACGTGACCAGAGGGGTTGCGAGTGGAAGTCTTTACTCCCCTGGAATCTGAAAGCGGAAACAGACCTTGTGTGGGCCCACTGCGTTGGGTCGGATCACATACACCCGGCTCTGTGTGACATGCGTCAGGGACTTCCCTGAACCACTGTGCAGATGCTACTGCTTGCACATAGAATAAGACCCTTCCCTGAAGGTTTCTTGGTGCTGCTGTCCTAAGACAGCAGTGAAATCTCTCACCTCTATTGCCACCACGGTGGGTGGGGTGGGGAGTAATGAGCAGAGCCCCAGACAGGAAGATTAACCTGAGTCCTAGGTTCTTTGAGCAACTTATTCAGGAGATGGCGTATCTCCTCCACTCCATGTCTCCGATTTTCCTTCTACAAAGCACCAATGCTGTTATTTTTGGCTGTGTAAGCTTGGAGAACTGAAAGTTGCCCAGCTATTGAATGTAAAAACTTTTTGCACAATTCATCCTTATCAAATTCCTACCTGTTTGACAATTAAAAATTCGGATGGGGGGCGCCTGGGTGGCTCAGTCGGTTAAGTGTCTGACTTCAGCTCAGGTTCTGATCTCACAGTCCATGGGTTCGAGCCCCGCATCAGACTCTGTGCTGACAGCTCAGAGCCTGGAGCTGCTTCAGATTCTGTGTCTCCCTCTCTCTGCCCCTCCCCCGCTTACTCTGTGTCTCTTAAAATAAAAACATAAAAAAAAATCCAGATGGGATGATCTGACAGTAGGGCCCCAGGTGACAGCCTACACCCAACACCAAGCTCCATCCTGTTTCCCCAAAGTGAAATTGTCACCTTGCTGCGGCGATCCCTCTTCCCAGGGACCCAGGCTTGGGACGGGTTGCCTTACCGCCCTGTATCTTCCAGTTGCATTTGGGCCCTGCTCTCCTGCCCTGATACAACTACGGCTCAGGAGGTCTGGGGATTTGCCGAGTAGTTAACGCGTGAGCCTGGGTGCCACCCCTCGCGTGAGTGAGCGGGCTTGGGGTGAAGGCACAGCTTGCAAATGAGAGTTACGCCCCTGTTTATTTTTCAGACCCTCGAGCATTTAATTCAGACTTAGGTCTCCTGCTACAAAGCGTTCTTTATCAAGTACTTCACAGCGCGGGGTCTCCCTGGCTCACATCACTCGACAGTAAGTGACCTCTGGAGCTCACCTTGCCAGCCGGCCTCTTCCGCAGAGGCCACTGCAGGCATCTGCTCCTCCGAACCAAAGTCAGAACTGTGTTTGTGCCGGGTGGGGGCGGGGGTTCACTGGCCTCTTCCCTGCCTCCCGCGTTCCAGCACCTAAAGTGCCCCAGGCCCCCAGTCACTGCAGGGTCTCGGACCGGATGCCTCCCTGCACCTGCGTCAGAGCCCCGGGAGGGCGCCCCCTTCCAGCCCCGCCTGGGCGCCCCCCGCCCCCGCCCCCGCCGGCCCCGCCGGCCCCGCCCCTGCCACCTCCTCCCCCCTCAGGCCCCGCCCCGCCCTCCCCTCCCGGCCCCTCCGCCTCCGGCCCCGCCCCGCCCGCCCCCCGGCCCTGGCCCCGCCCCCCCCCTCCGGCCCCGCCCCCGCCGCCGTCCGCCCGGCCCTCCCCTCCGTCCCCGCCGTCCCACCCCGCCGCGCCCCCCGGCCATGGCCCCGCCCACCGCCCCCGGCCCCGCCCCTGCCACCTCCTCCCCTCCGGCCCCGCCCCCGTCCGCCCCCGCCCCTCCCCCTCCGGCTTCGCCCCCGCCCGCCGTCCACTCCCGGCCCCCGCCCCCGGCCCTGGCCCGCCCACCGCACCCGGCCCCGCCCCCTCCTCCCCCGGCCCCGCCCCGCCCGTCGCCCCCAGCCCTGGCCCCGCCCCCGGCCCCGGCCCCGCCCCCGGCCCGCCCGCCGCCGCCCCCCACTCGCCTGGCCCTCGCGGACCCCCGCCGGGCGGCAGCCTTCCAGCTTCCTTCCCGCGCCGGCCCCGCCCTCACCTGCGGCCGCTGCGCGGGCGGGGCCGCCCGGGGATGACAGCAGCGGCCCGCGGCGCGGACCCGCCCCCGCGCTCGGCGGGTGCGTCGGCCGCCCCGGCGCGGCTGTTATGGAAACCGGCCGGGCGCGCGGACGGCGATAATGGGGCGGCCATGGCCCGGGCCGGCAGCTCCGGCGGCGACGCGGCCGCGGGCCGGCGGGCGGGGGGCGCGGGGCGGCCCGAGCCGTGGGAGCTGTCCCTGGAGGAGGTGCTGAAGGCGTACGAGCAGCCCATCAACGAGGAGCAGGCGTGGGCGGTGTGCTTCCAGGGCTGCCGCGGGCTGCGGGGCGCGCCGGGCGGCGGGCGGCGCATCCGGGACACGGCCGACATCCTCCTGCGCCGGGACGGCTCGGTCAGCGCTCGGCGGGAGCCCGGGGCCGCGGGTGAGGGCCGGCGGGCGCGCGGGGGTGTGGCCGGGCCGCGGGGGGAGCGCGCCGGGGGGGCGGGGAGGATGCGCCGCGACCCTCCGCCCTCGCCTCGCCCCTCCCCTCCCCTCCCTCCTCGTCCTCCGCTGGTCGTGCGCCCTCTCCCTTCCCCCCTCCCTTGCTGGACCCGGCACCCCCTTTCCCCACGCCCCTCTCTGCACCCTCCCTTGCTGGAGCCGGCGCCCTCTTACACCCTCCCCCCCGCGTCCTGACCCCGCGGGAGCCCCTTCCCCCCCTTCCTCTGCCGGACGCGGAGGTGCCCTGCTCCCCGGCCTCCCTTCCCGGGACCCTCCGCCGCGCGTCCCTCGGCGTCAGGGCGGCGGCTGCCGCTGGGCCGCCTGCGTGCGGCTCGGCCTGTTTTCCTTGCGGGAGGAGGATTTTGGCCTTTGCGGCTCTTGGGTGCCTTCAGTAGCCCCAGCGCTGCCTGCCCCCCACTTCTCCCCACCGGGCAGCCCCTCCTGCTTCGGGGTGCGCAGCCCTCAGCCTTCGTCTAGTGACTCCTGACGCGGAGCGGCAGACGCCTTAGGCTGGAAAGGGAGAGGTTTCCTCGGAGCTTTTTTTTCGTGGAGATGAGGGTCTAAGGAGGAGGCTGTGTCTTCCTTGGAATCTGCTGAATTCACCAACTTCCCGGGTTTAACCGCAAGGAGAATGTGTAAATTTTGACAGCCTGCTCGGTTTTCCTGATCTTTATCATCCACAAATAACAAATAACTAACTCCTTGAAAGATACTTGAAGTCTGTTCAAAATAGTGAGTGTAAGTGATTATCAGTCTTTTGCTTAGGAAAAAAATAATATATTTTCTTCTCTGGAGAACCGGGCTACTGGTCTAGAGCGTATGGTGATTAAAAAATATATTTTTAATGTTCATTTATTTTTGAGAGAGAGCTTGAGCAGGGGAGGGGCACAGAGAGGGGGTCGCAGAATCTGAAGCAGCTCCAGGCTGTCAGCACAGGGCCCAACGCGCGGCTTGAACCCACGAACTGTGGAGACCATGACCTGAGCCGAAGTCAGATGCTCAACTGACTGAGCCCCCCAGGTGCCCCTAGAGTGTTGGGTGATATTAACCCAAAAGCTAAAAAAAAAAAGAAAGCTCCTACCCTGTAGGGATACACAAAGACCTGCATCGTGCGCGGGGCGAGAGCAGGCCATCTCTAGTCCTGGAGACAGGGAGGGTCTGTCGGACCCGCCCGGGGTCCATCACTGTATTTCTCCGCAAGGTCTCAGCCCTGTGCCCTGTGCCCTGCGCCTATGTCTCTGCCATGAGACGTTTGTAAGTTTCTGTATTTCGTATACAAAGCACCAAGATATTTGACGGGTGAAAACAGTGAGCTGACACTCAAATAGTATCATTCCCATTTTACCAGTTAAGCTGAGGCTCCGGCTTCCCCAAAGCCGCACAGAAAGAGGCAGGACTGGGTTTAGCCTGCTGCTCTTGATGTTTGTGTGCGAGGTCTCTGTGGGTGGGCCTGAGAGTGCTCGCCCAGGCTGGGCGCGGGGGTCTAGACTGCATATTCACAAAGAGCTTTCCTCTTGAAGTTGCAGTTTCCTCCAGTGCCCCTGTCCATCCCTGGAGATGACAATACGTGGGGTGCCTGAGTGGCTCAGTGGGCTAAGCAGGTAAGCCTCTGCCTGCGCCTCAAGTCGTGAGCTCATGGTTCCTGGTTCATGGGTTCGAGCCTGGCATCGGGCTCTCTGCTGTCGGTGCACAGCCCTCTTCAGATCCTCTGTCTCCCTCTCTCTGCCCCTCGCCCGCTCATGCTCTTTCTCTCTCTCAAAAAGTAAATGAACATTAAATTTTTTAATAAAAAAACAATATGACTCAAGATGTGGCCACCACAGAGGGGGACAGGACTGCCTGGTCTGACCCTCTGATTTTAAAGATTGGAAAAGTGAGGTAGAGGGTGGTAGCTGGTGTGAGAACCGTGAGTCCAGCTGCGCTTCTTCCCGGTCCTCCAGAATGCCCCTTGATGGCTCGTCTCGTTGGTTGTCCCCAAGCTCTCTGCAGTTCCCAGGATATCAACTCTTACTTCCTGCGGCCTCCACACCCGCAGCCGGGCCGGAAATCCAGGCTGGGGCTTCAAGCTCACTCTTGGCCACTCTGTGGAGACTTACTAGCCCAGGACATCAGGAAGCCCAATGCCACTTTCCATTCCATACAGTCTTTGGTTTCTGCTCACAAACATGCCTCATAAAGGTGGACAAGGGTTATGACTTGTTGCCTCTTTAAAGATAAGGGTAAGTAGATTACCCTGAACTTTCTTTTCAGTCTTGTTGAGCTTTCTTGAATCAGCTGTACCTTTAGACCAACTGCCCTCAAAGGTGGCTAACCCAGCATTTCCCTGAGACTTGAGCGAGTGGTGAAGTCACTGACGGATATGTGTTTATTTCTTGCTGTAAATTGCAATTGGGAAAATCAGGATCTTTTAACATTACCTCACTTGGGCCCTCAGTACAAAGTTCTGGTAAATCTAGCATTAAGTAGATGTTTAAAATAACTTTAAAGGAGTCAACAAAAATAAACTACATTTGGGGGGATGATTAATGTATGAGCATACCTCCCCCCCAACAGCTAAGTGGAGAACAATTCCTAACCTTTAGCCTGCAGACTTCATAACTGCTTGAAGTACTTTTTAAATTTTTAAATGGGGAAAATGTGTTAAAATGTGAAGTTATTTTTTTTAAGTTTAGTTTATTTATTTTGAGAGAAAGAGAGAGCACACACGGGCTGGGGAGGGTGAGAGAGAATCCTAAGCAGGCTCTCCGTTGTCAGCATGAGATCATGACCTGAGTCTAAACAAAGAGTCAGTTGCTAGACAGGGGAAGTTATTTTTCAGAGGCCATTATTAAAACCTCTTGATGGGGAAAAGAATACTTTTTTTTTTTTTTTTTTTTAATTGCAGTAAGCAGCTGTCAGGCATCACTGAATGCTTGTGCTGAGCCATTCCCTGAGGCACAGCTGATTCCCTAAATGCAGCTTGGTCAGCGATCCAGTAACCCTGGAATGCTTTTAGTGGCTCTGATCCACCCGATGCTGTCCTGGGCAGCCCCCCAGGGAGAGTGACTGCTTCCCTACGCCATGTTTGGCTGTCACCTCGCTGGAAAGAGCACCTGCCTTTGTGGCCTCCCACTGCTCCGGAAAGGCTTCAGGCCTCGGGCTCTCCACCAGCACGACTCCCTTGGGCAGGCCAGGCCAGGGTTGGAGTGTGTCTGAGATGCGTGTGAGCTCATCGCCTCCCACCTTCCCCATCCTGTGGATGCTAATTTACACACTGCCCTATTTTTCTGATTTTTTTTTTCTTGTCAGTTTTGATACTAAAACTTTCCACCGGCCCCTCCGTCTCAGCTTGGGTCCCTCACGTGACCTGTCCACCAGCCCCCCCCACCTGCCCCTCCAGCCCCTCTGTGCTTCTTCCTCTTCTGCCTGCAGCTCAGAGGCCGGGTGCCCCCATTGCCCCCAAAGCATTGGCACCTGCCCCCAGGGTAGGGTCTCAGAGTGGCCACCTCTGCACAGACCCAGGGCCCTCCCAACTCGTCTCATTTTTATCCCTGAAATGGACAGAAATGATTGATAGTCTGTCCTGCATTGGATGCTGGTGTCCTGTGTCTTGAATTCTATGAGGCTTGGAATTCTTTTTTTTTTTTTTAATATTTTTATTTTTTTATTATTATTTTTTTAATGTTTTATTTTATTTCTAGGAGAGAGAGAGAGAGAGACAGTGTGAGCAGGGGAGGGTCAGAGAGAGAGACACACACAGAATCTGAAGCAGACTCCAGGCTCTGAGCCGGCTGTCAGCACAGAGCCCGACGCGGGGCTCGAACCCACGAACGGCGAGATCATGACCAAGCGAAAGTCGGACGCTTAACCGACTAAGCCACCCAGGCACCCCTTTTTTTTTAATTAATTTATTTATTTTAATATTTTTAAAAAATGTTTATTTCTTGTGAGAGAGATCGCGAACAGGGAGGTGGTGGCAGAGAGAGGCAGACAGAATCCCAAGCAGGCTCCATGCTGCCAGCACGGAGCCTGATGTGGGGTCGAACTCAGGAACCATGAGATCAGGACCCCAGCTGAAATCAAGAATCAGATACCCAACTGACTGAGCCGCTCAGGCACCCTGGGCTCGGAACTCTTTCTTTCCCCTTCAGCCTAGTAGCTAGAGAAACCGCAGTGCTGAGAGCGCAGAGCCCCACCGCTCCGTAAAGTGCTGTGCAGCCAGCACGAGCCTGAGGGGAGGACGACCAAGGACCGGTGAGGCCACAGGAGTACAGAGTCCTGGGCCTGGGTGGTACGCGTGCACGGGCTCCGCGCACACGCGCGCACTGGGCCTGGGTGGTGCGCGTGCACGGGCTCCGCGCACTCGGGCGCACTGGGCCTGGGTGGTGCGCGTGCACGGGCTCCGCGCACTCGGGTGCAATGGGCCTGGGTGGTGCGCGTGCACGGGCTCCACGCACACGCGCGCACTGGGCCTGGGTGGTGCGCGTGCACGGGCCCACCACACACACGCACGCACAGACACGCATCCTCACAGGTGTGCCCAGACACATACAACACATGCGCACAGTCACACGACACACACACTTGTAGCAATGCCCGCCCCCCTTGTCCTCTCGGCACATGTACGTGGGGCTGCCTGCCCCTGTCGATGTTCTTTCCGGTCTCCTGGCCCAGCGCGTGCGCGTCCTCTCCCAGGAAACGGAGTGGGACCGTGGCCACTGGGAACGGCTCTGGGCCGCTGGCCTGGGAGATGCCCCTAGTCCTCCGGCTTCAGACGTTCCAGCTGGGCTCTATGGGCCTCACTGGGGTGGGTCCCCCTGAGTAACTGAGGACTGTCTCTTTAGCTTGCCTGTATTTTTTCAATTATTTTTTAATGTTTATTTTTGAGAGAGAGAGCACGCGCGTGTGTGCACACGTGACTAGGGGAAGGTCAGAGAGCGGGAGACCGAGGATCCTAACAGGCTCCAAGCTGTTGGCGCAGAACCCGACTCAGGGCCGAACCCACGAACTGCAAGGTCATGACCTGAGCCAAAGCTGGGTACCGAACTAGCTGAGCCCCCCATGCGCCCTGTTACCTGTGTTGTTTTAAACGGCTCCTCATCAGATGAATGTGGATGAGTGAATGGTACCGTCCGGTGACGCTGGCCCCTGACGTGCTGGGTGGATGTGAGAGCTGGTTGGAAAAATGAAATCCTGCTTCCCTCGTCACAAATCTCATGGTCAGAATAATTTGGGCTGAAACTCTCTGTCAGGTCCTGCCTATATGACTTCTCTTCCGGATCCTTCTCCGCACCAGTGCTGCCTGTGCGGCCCACCCTGCTGTCACACTGGACCCTTGGCATCCGGGGACTCTTTGTGAGGGTCACCCAGGCAAGACAAGGTGTAGAGATGAAGCGCAGCCATCCAGGGACAGGCGGCCCTTTGCTTTACAATCCAGGGTGTCACGCCTGACGTTCTTAGGCTCTTGCGGGAACATGCTTGCTGTGCTGTGCTGAGTTCGCTGATGTTTATGCCCCGACGCTGTTCTGATCCCCATTGCACAGACGAGAAAACTAGTTCACAAAGCAACCATCTGGTCACCCAGTGGGGGAGGGGGAACAGGACGGGAGTGCGGACTCCAGCCTGGCCTTGGGAAGTTACCCCTGGTCTGTGCAGGGAGTGGGGGAGAAGGCCAGCACCTACCTTACGGGCTGTGCTAGCCTTGGGCCGGGCTGGGCATGGGGAAGCACTGGGCGCCCCAGGCATGGCCGTGCAGCTCCTGCTTCTGGATGCACCTCGCCCAGACCCATCCCGGAGACAGCCGGCCAGGTGCACGTGAGTGTGCCTTCACAGATATTTAGGTCGTAGTGCTCGGAACAGGAAGGGGCTCTGTAGAGTGCACCTGGCCAGGGTCCCCCATGTGCGTTTCTTGGTGACGTAAAACATTGTCCTTGCACGTGGTGATGTTCCTGGCCTCTCCTTGTGGGGGAGGGTGCGAGCACTGGGAAAGACACCCGCCCGTGTGTGCTGTGTAAGCCAGGTGTCTGTAGACAGCATTCCTGACCTCTGAGCAGATATTCCCTCACAGGAGGCATCCCCCAACGAGCCATGTCCCCTGTCCAGAGGTCTGTGAGACCGCTGGTGCCTGGGGCTGGCGATCGCAGACGACCAGGATAAGCTCAGCCTGCGTGGCCGCTTTGGCTGGCCCCATGCCTACCTGGCTGTTTGTAGGCTCTGCCCTGTCCTTTTAGGAGAGGCTGAAGCTGTCAAGAAGGTGTCCTTGGGGTCCCCGTGCACCCTAAAGATTGGCTCATTGAGACACCTTCAGGGCCCTGGTCACCTCCAATCCACCCCCACCACCCAGGTCTTCACAAAGAAGGGGCTCTCTGTCCCCTGTGATGGAATCAGCTGTCTTCTCAATTGGGCACCGGGGGTGACTTGTGGGGGCCGGAAGTGTTTGAGTGGCTCCCACAAAGGAAAGATTGTGGTACCGGTTGGTCTGGTCCTGGGATGTGGCCATTTAAACAAATATGCCAGTGAGTGTCAGCTGCGGGAAGGCGCTAGGGTTTCGCTCTGATCCTCTTAGGCCTCTCAGAGGGAGTTTGGCCTCCAGTAAGCACCCGGTCCAGGAGGAAACTTGGCTGGAAATGACAGCCCAGTAATTAATTAGGCAGATCAGCCTGTGCGGAGGCCAGCGCTCCTGTCTGTCTCCAGCTCCGCCTGGAATCCCCCGGTTCAGTGTCTCCTCGAGGGCAGAATCGTTTTCGAGCAGGGCGTAAGGGGCCCCTTGGGCTGCAGTAAACAAGTTACACAGCTCACTGCTCAAAACAGCTCAGATTCATTCTGTTACAGTCGGAGAGTCAGAAATCCAGGATCATTTCTTTGCCTTAAGGTCAACTGATTAGCAACCTTACTCCCAAATACTACCCCAGTCCCCTTGCGATGTGACATGACACGTCCACAGGGGAGTGGACTGTGGACAGGTTGGGGGCCCTTATTTGGCCCACCAAGGAGGGGGAAAGTCACGTGGGTAGAATGGTCACTGTTCTGCCACCTGGATTCCATCATCAGGGGCATCAGAACACGGCTTCTGGAATTATGTTCCATCTGATGCTTTACAGGGACTGTTCTCACTTGAGTCCGGTGGTGGCTGAGTTAGACACGGATCCTCAGGTTGCTAGGTCCCACCCCGATGAACCTGATACTGCCTGGGTCTGGAGTGAGCCTAAGATCTGCATTTCCAACGAGTTCCCCGAGCTTCTGATGCCACTGGTTCCATGACCCCCTCGCTCTGTGACCACCAGTCGGCTGTGTGTGGCTTCCCCAGGCCACACCCCAGGAGAGGGCCACCCACCTCCACTGGAACACCCCCAGGGCCGAGACTCCTTCCATTCACGGGACGGATGGTCGTGGGAGGGGATGACTCACGATCTGGGTGTTGGCTGCAGAGTCAGGCGAGCCGAGGATTGGATCTCAGCCAGGTGACCTTGGCCAAGCTCCGCACCCTTCCTGGGCTCCACAGCGGGGTGACAGGGAAGGCTACGTGGGGTGATCCCTGAAGAGCATTCAGGGAGTTCAAGTGAGCCATCCTTAGCCAGGCGGGGAGAATGTACTCTGCTCTTTCAAGGCTGCTCCCCGCGTGCCGTGACCCTCAGTGGGGCCTTCCGGGCCGTCCCCGATGTCCCCCGGACACTGGCAGGCACTGGGTGCGGAAGCTCTGCAGGCGCTGACCTTTCCCTCACCGGAGCTGTGTGAAAATGCAGAGGGTTAACTGGGCCCTTATTGCTTGGGTTGTGGGAGTTCTCTGGCCAACGCACATTTCCCCGACCCGGGTCTTTCTCGGAATTGATCCTGGTGATGTTGGTCCTGGGTTTGCCTGCTGGGCGAGGAAACCACACCCTGTGGTGTGAGTTCATGGAGAAGCAAGTTGATGTCGCCAGAACCTGTCGAGGTGGGCACTGGCGGAAGTGAGTTGGAGGCGGAAGAACACGCCACACACACCAGGGAGCCTTTGCCCCACAGAGCTCACTGTTTGCTAAGCAAACACACAACTTCCCAGTTTTGAGCAGGCATTTTCCTCTGAGCTTTACGTTTGCCACGAGCTTGTTTCTAGATACCAATGCTTGATCTGAGGCATGACTTAAAGTTTAAAAATGTGTTTCTTTACAATGGAACAAGCATTTACGGAAGCACATACTAGTGTTTGTACTAAAAACACTACTTTTTTTTTTAAGATTTTATTTTTAAGTAATCTCCATACCCAACATGGGGCTTGAACTTACGATGCTGAGATCAAGCGTCGAACGCTCCACTGACAGCCAGCCTGTTTTTGTTTAGTCTTTACGATCACCTGTGTGGCAGGTGGTAGCAGCTTCGTCGAGGGACCCTAAGGAGGCTCAGAGAAAGCCAGGGACTTGCTCCGGGACACACATTCCGTGTCTGTTTGCTGCAGACCGCGAGCTCCTGTCCCTGATTGTGAGAGCACGGCAGGTGCTACACCCCCACTCCCTCTCACACATGCACAGAAATTAATTTCTGAACACCATAGACCACGGTCCAAAATCAGAAAGTGTGACGGGAACGCGGTTGGAGTCTCCTGCCAGCCTTCTCACAGTGGGAGAAACCTCAGATACACGTTTCCGTGTACACCAGCATGTGGATAAATACAGCCCCTTCCCAACCCAGGCGGCGGCCCTCTGCTCTTCCCCTTAACTGAGGGCTCCGACTGTCTCCTTACCAAAGACAGCCCCTCCGTTTTGGTGGCTGTCCAGTGGCCCCTTATGTGGACATCTCATATCCTTAGGGGATCTTCGCTGGTCCAGGGACTGACTGTTAGGAAGGCGCTGGGCACCTGAGCAGACCTGCTGAATCAAGGCGTGTACTTGTATTTATTTATCTATTTATTAAAATGTTTTCAATGTTTATTTTTGAGAGCAACAGAATGCAAGTGGAGGAAGGGCAGAGAGGAAGGGAGACACAGAATCCAAAGCAGGCTCCAGACACGGGGCTCAACTCCTGAACCTCCACATCATGACCTGAGCCGAAGTCGGGCACTCAACCCGTTGAGCCACCCAGATGCCCCAATTATTATTTTTCATTTTGAGAGAGAGAGCATGTGAGTGGGAGAGGGCAGAGAGAGAGATTCATCTTAAGCAGGTTTCACGCTCAGCTCCAAGCCCGATGAGGGGCTCAGTCCCACGACCCCGGGATCGTGACCTGAGCCAAAACCAAGAGTCAGCTGCTCAACTGACTGAGCCACACAGGCGCCTCAGGGGTGTAGTTTGGGGGGATGTTGCAGGTAGCCTTCCCTTTCCCACCAGCGCTGACTGTGAGCCCTGCAAGGGGCTTGGTCTACCCATCGGACTACATGGGGTACTGAGGGCCCAGCCTGACATCTGGAAAGGCAGGAGCCCCCTGCTTGAACTTGGACCCTGCCCTTTGTAGAGTCTGCATTCATTGTCCGTAATTCAGAACCTGGGGGAGGGGGAGGCAGCCTGGGGGGGCCTAGTGTAGCTGACGCTTTGGCTGGCCTCCCCCCGACCCCCACATGTGTGCAGTCTCCTTTTGGGGGAATCATCTCCTCCATGGCCACCCCGGCCTGACCCCAAACCTAAAGAGAGTCACAGGCAGG
Organism: Proteles cristata cristata; assembly: GCA_017311185.1. Lineage (NCBI taxonomy): Eukaryota > Metazoa > Chordata > Mammalia > Carnivora > Hyaenidae > Proteles > Proteles cristata. The sequence goes on along the minus strand of JAESUZ010004361.1, from coordinate 197,673 downwards.
ATGCCCTTGGTCTGGACCTGGCCGGGAGGTCCTGGAGGTCACAGTGATGCCGTGCACACCCTCACGGGATAGTGTGCCCTCGGAAGTGTCTGCATCTCTTACCTCACCTGTTCTCTGAGGTGACCCTGTGGGTTCGATTGGGCAGGAATCGTCTCCATCTGTAGGTAAGGAAATGAGGTCAGAGAGGCAAGGCCCTCAGTGGCTTAACCATAGGTAGGAGTCTGGGCTGAACCACTCTCCTCCTTCCCAAGCTCCCACTGGGGGGGTGGGGTGAGGCCGTGCTGCCACTCGCCCCACCTGCGGGGCGGGGGAGCACTCTGTCTGGGGACTCCGGCCGCAGAGCCCTCCCAGATCGTCTGTCATCTTCTACTGTGACACACGGTCGTTTCCAAGAAAACTCCCTAGCGTTTCGATTTCTCCTCGTTTGTCATTTTATACACAAGAAATCGCAGTGACTTTTCTTTTCTTGCGCGCATCTCGGTGAGAGTGCCCTTCCGTGCAGGGAGAGGGAAGCGCCCGGCAGAGGGGCACCGCCCTGGCCGCTGTGGCGCACACGCTGCGCGTCCCGGGGGCAGCCCCACCTCATCCTGACGCTGCTGGGCCTGCTGAGAGCGCTCCAGTCCCAGCCGCCTCCATTGCTTCTGTCTGGGTCTCTACTTTCCTCCAAGACAGTTTTTTTTAATGTTTATTATTATTATTATTATTTTTTAATGTTTTATTTATTTCTAGGAGAGAGAGAGAGAGGGAGTCACAGACTGAAACAGGCTCCAGGCTCTGAGCTGGCAGTCAGCACAGAGCCCGACGCGGGGCTCGAACCCACGAACCGCGAGATCATGACCTAAGTGAAAGTCGGACGCTTCACCGACTGAGCCACCCGGGCGCCCCTAGTGTTTATTATTTTTGAGACGGGCCAGGAGGGGCAGGGAGAGAAGGGGACAGTATCCCAGGCAGGCTCCACGCTGTCAGCACAGCCCAGTGCGGGGCTTGAACTCACCAATTGTGAGATCATGACCTGAGGGAAAACCAAGAGTCAGATGCTTAACTGACCGAGCCTGCCAGGGGCCCCAAAACAGTTTTTAAAATAAGTAAAAGGTGGGGCACCTCGGGGGCTCAGTCAGTTAGATTTCTGACTTCAGCTCAGGTCGTGATCTCACGGTTGGTGAGTTCGAGCCCCACATCGGGCTCTGTGCTGACAGCTCGGAGCCTGGAGCTGCTTTGGATACGGAGTCTCCCTCTCTCTCTGCCCCTCCCCTGCTCACACTCTGTCTCTCTCTCTCAAAAATAAATAAATATTAATAAAATAAAATAAGCAAAAGGTGGTTTGCACAATGCTATGTGATCAGCTTGGTAACAAAGTTACTGTTCTCCATGAACTTATATTTGGGTGTTCTGGGTGGGCAGTGCTTGGCGGGGAGGGGGCTGTCATTTTTTAGCTGTGTGGCTTTGTGTAATTTTCTCAATCTGCCTGAGTCTCAGTTTCCTCATCTATAAGGAGAGAGTCAGGGCATTAACCTGCAAGATGTGACTGTGGATTGAAGCCGTAGTACATCATTTGTTAGCTGCCCTGAACCTCCCAAGGAGACAGCTTTCTCATCAAAACCCAAAGACTCCCCAAGTCCTTACAACTTAAAATACAAGTAGATTACTGAACACTTATTTTTGTTAACATATGGACTATTTAAACCAGGACGTAGACATTAGAGTTATTCCAACGAGAAGGCTCCCCAGTGACCAGAGGGCTGCATGGTGTTCAGTCTGTAAAGGGCACTGAAGGGCTGGCTGACCCCTCCCCTTGGCCCTCAGGAGAACTCAGGGCCCTGGCCTCTTCCAGGGAGCACCTTTGTTCTGAGTCTGATTCCTTCTACTTTCCATTGCCTCCATCCAATCCCAGCTACAAACGGACATTGAGCTCCGAAACACAGGCCACAGTCTACTGCTCGCTGCTCACTTTCAATTCCATTGATGCTGGAGTGGATTGTTTTCCATTATTTTAATGGATCAGCTCAACACAGACTCTTTATCTTTGGCAATCTTCCTAGTTCTTAATGGCATTTTGAAAATATTTGAGGAGTTAGCAGGTTCACTTAGCAGAGAATTTTATGGTTTATGGTTTTTTTGTTTTGTTTTTTTATACCCTATCTGATTCCAAAAAGAATTCAAGGCAATTCAAGTTCATCCCTTAGCGCAGATTCTGCCTGCATGCTTAGTGCAAGGAAGCGTGCAGAAATAGGTGGGTTTTCTCTGTTTCACCCAGCCTGGCATCCTGAGGGACCCAGGGGGTGATCTGGAGAGCAGCTGGAGCAGATTCTGGGATTCTGGAGTCCCTTGGCCTGGCCTTACCTGGTCCCCGCCGTCCCCCCCACCCCCCCAATACTAGTTCTGACAACTTCTGGGCAGTGAGCTCACCGTTCTGGACCTCTGATTCCTCATCTGTGAAATGGGTAACAGAACCACCTACTTCCTGGGGTGTGTACGGATCACAATGAGTGAGCATTTGTGAACATGTTAATTCAGTGCCTTGTGTTAGTAATAAACAAAATACACAGTGCGGAAGTTTTAGCACCTGGGCTTCAACCCAGAAACTCTGATTCTCTGATGGAGGCATGGACAGTCTGGGGCCAAATCCCTAAATCTACAGGTAGTGGCCAGATGCTGACTTCCCCACCTCAGCTCTTAGGAGCTCCAGAGCAAAATCTGTTTTCTCCTTCGAGCCTGGGTTTCTCATCCTACTCTGCTGTGATCTGGGGGCACGAAGCTTCTGATGTGAGGCCTTTCCTACGGAGGAGGGGACTTACCTCATTCCCTCCTGACTCCTGACTCACACCTCCCTAGGGGACCCCGTTGGCTGCTCCCCCACTGAGTGGTCACTTTGGGGTGTGACTGCTGTGTGGGGTGTGGGCCGGGGGTGGATCACTCTCCGGCCCCTGCACCTGGGTGTCCAGGCCCAAAGATGGGTCTTCAGTGTCTATTCAAATGAGTGGCGGCTTGGCCTGCTGAAGCTTTCTGTTGTTCCAGTGAGAGTTTGGAGGATGTGCGTAGCTTCCTGAGGGGAAGGTGGTGGGCGACCTGTTGGGTCCTGGGGGTACGGAGGCGCGTCTTGACTGCCTGTTCTCACCTTTTGCAGAGTCCACAACGATGGTGTTGTCACCGGCCAGCTCAGAAGCCCAGGTACCTTTAAATCAGTTTTTAAGTTTACTTGATACACATTAAAACTAACATGTGTCATATAATGTAGATTAGAAAACGTATGAAGTTACATGATTGTTTCCATGAGGTAGGACACAGACAAAATACTCAAAGACCTTAATTGGAGGGACTTGATGAAGAGAGTGAACAGGCGAGGACGGAGAGCCCGAGGGCGGTGCAGAGCCCGGGTGGTGCAGAGCCCGGGTGGGGGTGCAGAGCCCGGGTGGGGGTGAGCCAGAGCCCGGGTGGTGCAGAGCCTGAGGGCGGTGCAGAGCCCGGGTGGTGCAGAGCCCGGGTGGGGGTGCAGAGCCCGGGTGGGGGTGCAGAGCCCGGGTGGGGGTGCAGAGCCCGGGTGGTGCAGAGCCCAAGGGCCGTGCAGAGCCCGGGTGGTGCAGAGCCCGAGGGCGGTGCAGAGCCCGGGTGGTGCAGAGCCCAGTGCCAGGGAAGCCAGAGGGGGAGGGGCAGCGATGAGCCCTCATCCCCCACGCCTCTTCCGCCCCTGGGCTCCTAGCTGTGCCTCCCACTTCTCAGGGGGAGGGAGCAAAGGTGAGGTGGCCTGTAGGGTGTCAGCCGGAGCGGGTCTGGGGGGCAGACAGGGCAACCAGCCCAGCGGCCAGTGTCCAGGAGCCTCCACCCGACCCAGAACTCAGGTCCCATCAAGAGACTTCTCTCTGTGCCTCCCTGTCTCACCCACCTGCGCCAGAGTCCATCCTGAATGTGATGTTTATCATTCCACTGCCTTTAAGAAATTTTTATGCAAATATGTATTTATGTATTAAACACAGTGTTAAGGGTGTTTTAGGGCGGGGAGGGGGATGGTCACAGGCCAGAAGAGGCTACATATTCTGTTGTGGATAATTTAAAAAGATTAGTAAAATCATCCCAGAGTTTTCCTCGTTTTTTTTTTAATTACCACATGCTCACAATTTTTTTAGTGTGTATTTTGAGAGAGAGAGAGCGAGCACTCGAGGTAAGATGGGCAGAGAGAGAACCCCAAGCGGGCTCCACACTGTCAGTGCAGAGCCTGATGCAGGGCTCGATCTCACGGTTCCATGGAATCATGACCTGAGCTGAAGTCAGGAGTCAGACACTTAACCGACTGAGCCACCCAGACGCCCCCAGATGCTGGCAGTTCTTAATAACGTCAGTGATAAGGGCGCCTGCGTGGCTCAGAGGTTAAGTGTCTGACTCCGGCTCAGATCATGATCTCACGGTTCGGTTCGTGAGTCAGGCTCTTTGCTGTGAGCTCTTTGCTGCTTCTGATCCTCTGTGTCTCCCTCTCTCTCTGCCCCTCCCCTACTTGTTCTCTGTCTCTCTCAGAATGAATGAATGTATAAATAAATAAACTTTTTTAAAAAGTCTTTAAAAAAAGTGTCAGTGATAAGATGCCCTTCCCAGCAGCGTACCGCCTGCGGTCATCTGGAGCTCAGTGGTGTTGTCACTGTATGTTGCTTTCTGTAATTTGCTTTGGAAAAAAACAACGTGTTTTCAAACTCCTCTCGATTCCCGGCAGGGCTGGCTGCCCTCCTTTTCACCACTGGAAGTGTTCTGGATGCTTTGTTTATCCGCAGCCTTTCAGATGGTGCTCCCAGGGCTGCCCGTCTGCACAGAGTCCCCAGGTGCGTGTGTATCCACCACCTGCCTTTCCAAAGGAGACCTGTTATCAGTTTTGAAAGTATTTCCAGGGTAGATACACACAAACTGTATGTGGGGGTCGGATCTGGGTGGTTGTGCCTGGGGGCCCGGAAGTGAACCGTGAGAGCCCCACCCCAGGCCCACGGGTGCGAACGCAGATTCCCACTGCTGGCGTCCAGGGACGGCCGCTCCTTCCCTCTGCAGCCCCTTCAGTTCGGATCCTGTAACTGGGCAGGGAGGGCTTGAGGTTCGGAGACTGGCCGGCTGCCCAGATTTTTCCTTATGGGAAAGTAAGGGCTCTTTGCCTTTCAGGGAAAGTTTCCAGTGTCTGGGCTGGGGCACAGAGAAGCTTTTAACAGCGGGGCTATCAGATAAGAGGCTCACGTTGGAGTTAACCCTTTACGTCTAGGCCGGCTATGAGAAGAAAGGCAGAGGCACGGCTGGCTTGGGTGCTGTGCCGTCTGGGGCAGGGGCTTTCCTATCGGCCCCTCTCTCTGCCCTGTGGTAGAGCAGCCTCCACTGCAGAGACCAGTGCGGAGCCACCTCGAGAGGAACGTGGGTTGTGAACCTCCCCCCATCGGCCCGCCTCCCCCCACAGGCACCTACCTCTGGGCCAAGGAGGGATCAGGCCCCGGAGGCTCCTACCTCGTGCCCTCTAACTCATGATTTTGGGGTGGTGACTTCAGAGGTGGGTCTGTGACCCCCGCCTGCCTAAAGCGGAGATAGGACAGCCCCCAAGTGTAGACTGGGGGCTTGTTGACGATAGGCTGGAACTTTGCTCCATCGGAGCCTTGTTCTTCCTAACAGGTCCACCCCTCCCCCACACCGGCCCCTCTGGCTCAGCGTGTTTTCTAGGGCACTTTTGCAGGACGCAGAAGGCTGCCCTCCGTTGGCTCCGCGTGTCCTCCGTCAGCTCTGCTCAGGCTGCCCCCACCCCTGGGCTCCCTGTGGTGGTAACGCAGGGAGCGAGAGGAGACACCACAGGGCCCCCCACACCCTCCAGCCCCATGGACTTGGGGGAGAAGGTGAGGGCGTGGCTCCACCTGCCACAGAGGCCTCCCATCTTGGCATAAGGCTTAGAGCACAGGCTGCCAGGGGAGCCCGAGTCCCAAGTCCAGCTTTTCCACTGCCAGCAGTGCCCTGAGGTCCGGTGCCTCCGTCCGTCCGTCTTGTGCATGGAGTTGTCCCCCGTAGTAAGTAACAAAGGGCTCAGAGTAGTTAATGACATGAGAAGAGCCACTGTCATTTTGTATCAGTGTCATAAACGGGACCGTGGAAATAAGAAAGGCACGCAAAGCCGAGGCAGGGTCCATGCACGTGCCCTCATCCTCTGTGCTCAGCAGCCTGCGTGCGAGCAGGTCCCGGCGTTTGGGGGCTGCGTCCCTGTGAGCGGGGAGTGTCGGGTGCAGGTGGTATTTGAACAGAGAAACGAGAGACGCTTGCAGATGGGCCTCCAGAGAACACAGATTCCCCAGTTCTTAATGGAAGTCCGTGAAAATAGGGTTTCCTGCTGAGTGAAACTGAGAAACGCTGAATGAAGAGGTCTCTCTGTTGCAAGGCTCACAGATGTTTAATGTGCTGATACACTTTTAAAAGAATTAATTATGGAGAATTTCAAGCACATATAAAGTAAACAATAGCATCATGGGCCCGTCCATGCCTGGCTGGGCTCCCGCAGTGACTGACACTTGCTTTGGGCATAGCTTGACCCTCTCCCCTCCCTCACTCAGATACCCAGAGGTTTTTTTTTTTTTCTTTTTTGTCTTTTTCAGGTTAAATTTACATACTTTGAAATTTCTATGGAGTTTAAATCTTTAAGTGAAAGGATGTCATTTATCATGAGTTCAAGTGTCTATACTTTATAATTTGTAAACTATTCTAGCAGCATTTATTAAGTATGCTAGTTTTTCTCCTTTGATTTAAAATATATTGATATATTACATTAAAAGCTAATATTTAATTAGGTTGTCTATTCATTCATTTGTTTATTTAAATATTTACTTTTGAGAGAGAGGGAGCACACAAGGGGAGGGCAGCGAAGCGGGGAGAGAGAGGACTCCAAGCAGGCCCTGCGCTGTCCGCGGAGAGCCTGACGCGGGGCTCAAACTCACGAACCGCGAGTCATGACCGGAGCCCAAATCCCGAGTTGGATGATTAACTGATCGAGCGACCCCGGTGCCCCAGATTGTCTCTTTTTTTAAATCACGTTGACTGGGGTGTACTTTATATTCAGTGAGCTTGATTAGTTCTGGCAAATACAGCGCACGTCCTGCAAGCCGACCCGTCGCCCCAGAAGTTGCTATGCCCCTTCCGGTCCCCACCTCAGCCCCCAGGTGACCTGCTTTCTGTGGCTCTAAATCAGCCTTGCCTCCCCTTAGCGAGGAGACTTCGGCCCCTCTGCTCTGTGTTGACCGTGGGTGTGGGATGAGCGCTTGCAGCGTGAGCCCTCGTGTGGCGGCCTGGGGTCCCGCTGTAAGGCCGGGCAGCGTGCGCACCGCCTGCTGGTTAGACATGGGGACACCCCAGGTGCGGCTGCTGGGGCCTCTAGGACCAGCCTGTGTGGACGGCTCTTTCCGTCTTCCTGCCTGGAAACCCTGGGAGAGGGTGGCCCTCGCCTCACGTGGCGAGAGCGTATTTGATTTTAGGAACTTCCACGGGGGCTGTGCTGTTCGGGGAGCGCCCGGGCCACGTGTGACGTGCTAGGTCTTCTCCTAGGACGTGGCCTCTGGACGGGCAGCGGCTGAGGCCGTCTCGCTGTTAGAAGCGCGGGTGCCCTGCCTTGGGGAGGTCGCCCCGTGATGCCTGCGGCTGCTCTCCCTCCCCCAGCGCGGCCTTCGCGCGTCCCAGCCCCCGACCCCCTGTCACTCTGGGCCTGTCCTGCAGATGGTGCAGTCACTCGGCTTCGCCATTTACCGCGCGCTGGACTGGGGTCTGGACGACAGCGAGGAGCGCGAGCTGAGCCCACAGCTGGAGCGGCTCATCGACCTCATGGCCAACAACGACTGTGAGGACGGCGGCGGCGGGGCGGCGGACGAAGGCTACGGGGGCCCGGAGGAGGAAGAGGAGGCCGAGGGCGGCCCCCGGGCCGTGCGCACCTTCGCCCAGGCCATGCGGCTGTGTGCGGCGCGCCTGACGGACCCCCAGGGCGCCCAGGCCCACTACCAGGCCGTGTGCCGGGCGCTGTTCGTGGAGACGCTGGAGCTGCGGGCCTTCCTCGCCAGGGTCCGGGAGGCCAAGGAGGTGACCGAGAGGGCGTGCGCTGAGGGGGTGCTGAGGCTGCGGGGGGGCTTCCTGAAGGCCGGGGGGCGGGGCTGGAGCAGGTGGCAACCCCAGGTGGTACCTTCTTTCATTACCCGCCCCCCCTCGTCCCTCTGTCTCTGCAACAGGAAGTGGAAACCCTCAGCTTAGGGCTCTGAATAAGCCAGCCAACCCCACTGTACTCAGTGCCGACACTGCCCTAAATGCTTTGGAGGTTTTAACTTCACCCTCACACCTACTTCGAAACCGGTTTTGCACAGGAAGGAGCTAAAGCTCAGAGACCTGAAGGAACCGTCTCCCAGCCTCTGGCCCCAGGACCTGTTTCCTGTCGCCTCCCAGATCCTCATGTTTGTATCTCCCGGCTGGGCTGGCTGTCCTCTCCTGTGCCGGTTTCTTCTGGAAACAGGTGCTAACTGGCACCGCTTCCTGTAGCTCAGTGCACACAGGTGCTTGGAGTCTGGGGAGGTGGGAGATGCAGTGACAGTGCCTTTTACAGATAAGCAGATGGAGACCCTAAAAGGTGTCCCCTTGCCCCAAGTCAGAGCTAGGACAGGCGGAGCTGGGAGCTCCCCAGGCCTGTCCCGTCTCTTCGTGGTCTCAGAATTAGTAGCTGAAAGTCTTTCTTCAACTTTCCAGCTTCCCCCTTGGAAGGAGCTGACATATTTCCTTGAAGCAGGGGTCTTGGCACAGGGGACCCTGCCCCCATCAGCAGACACGGAGGAGAAAATGCAGACTTTGTAGACGTTAGGGGATTGTGCTCCGCTCTCTCTCACGCAAATGGCAGGGGGCGTTTTATGAAACTGATGCTTGTCCCTCGTTTCACCCTGACCAACTTCCCTGAACCTCCGGGTCTGAGTGGGCTCTTGGGATTGTTCTGATCGATGGGCCTGGGACCCAGCACGGGACAAGTCAGAGACGCCGCTTGAGCCGCTGGGCCCTTACCTGCAGCCCCGTGAGGCTGGGTAGTTCCTCTGGCCAGTCCACGGCTCCCCTCCCCACTGCTTGGCGTCTTTTTCTTCTAAGGCAGAGGTTGGGGACGGGTCTTACTGCGCTCTTGCTCTAAAGTCATCTGTTCTGTTGCTAAAATCAGTCCCTTCACAGAAAACAGAAGCTTTCTTTAGCGGGAGCAAACATCTCTAGACTCCCAAGCAGCTGACCAAGGTGATGTTCAGGGACTCGGTGGTGACAAGGAGTAGGAAGCGGGTCTGTTGGCGGGACGCACCTGGGCTGGCGTTGTAGGAAGAAACGGCCTGTTCAGGGACAGGAGGGATGGGACACGCACCCTTCGCGCCCTTTCCCCACAGGGACTGCCAGGTCACACACGGGTCTGTTTTTAGAATCACACCCCTGTATAGTTCTGAGACTTGGCAGCATTTTCTAGAGCGTCCCAAAGCAGTTTAGCAAGTAGCCTGGGGGAAGCCAGGGAAACCAGTTCTGTCCTAGTAGGGAGGGCGGGGTGGGGGCCGTGTGCTAAGGGTTAGATGCTTCTCCAGGGTAGGGTTGCTGGTGAGAACAGAGGCTCCGGCTGCTGCCAAGATCCAGGGCAATGAAGACACTGAGTCTAGCAGCTTCCCAGATTCTCAGCATAGAACAGTTACCAACAACCCTTAATGTCCTTCGTTGGCCCTCACCACGATGCCGGCATTTTCCCCACTTCATTAAATACACACCCGTGTCTGTTTTCCGGGACTTGCTTAGTAACTCACCCTCTTACCCTTACACCCATCCATCCACACACCCATCTGCCTCTCCATCTCCACACCCACTCATCTATCCATCCACCTACCCATGCATCCATCCATTTATTCATTCTTCCAACCATTAAGACTTAGCATCCATCATGCTGTGCTAGGGACAGGAATACTAAGGAGAGAAAAAACAGAAACATAAGCAAGGTTCTGGCCTCATGGGGTCAGTAGTACGGACAGCAGTCAAAGAAGCAGATAAATGTAAAACTCCAGCCGGGATCGTGTGTTGAGAAGCCACGGTGGATGTTCGAAGAGGGTGGGTGTGTATGTAGCCTGGGCAAAGAGGCTAAGATGCCCTGTGAGCTGGAGCCGAAGCAAGGCTGGGAACACTTCACAGGTGGGGGCCGTGCTTTCTCCTGCCTCTGCGGCCTCTGCGGGCACATTGCCTCACTGGGCTGTGCGGGTCAGGTGAAAGGGTGCAGGTTCTTTTGCAAACCAGAAAGTTCTCTGTGGTGCTAGGTGAGTATTATACTCTCACCCTTGCCTTGCTCAGCAGAAGCTGCCAGAGACGGTGATGGGATACCAGGTGTCCCACGTGGTTCCAAGGCTAATGGCTTGGTTTTTCTAGATCTTTCCGAGCCCAAAGCTTTAGCCGAAGTGCCCACGTGTCCCCTTTCTAGCTGGTGGAAGAGTAGCCCACTGGTGGGGCAATGTCCCCAGATGGACAGGCCAGCAGGGCCCTCATCCCGAGCCTCCCATTCTCTTACCTCTCGGATGAACAGATGCTGCAGAAGCTTCGGGAGGATGAAACGCAGGCAGAGGAGCCACTGGCGGAGCTCGACACCCTGGGACGCACGGACTGGGTAAGAGATGGCTCCGCTCCCGCCCTGGAGCGCCGGGCTTCGCCCCGCACCCCAGCGTCTGTGCCTGGAGGGCCGGGGAGCCCCGCTGCGCTAAGGGCCGTCTTCGTCTTCCTGGGGCCCAGGCCCGACTGTGGGTCCAGCTCATGCGCGAGCTCCGCCACGGAGTGAAGCTCAGGAAGGTGCAGGAGCAAGAGTTCAACCCCCTGCCCACCGAGTTCCAGCTCACCCCCTTCGAGATGCTGATGCAGGACATCCGCGCCAGGAACTACAAGCTGCGCAAGGTCATGGTGAGCCGCCGGGGCTGCTGAGCGGGGCGCGTCAGTGTGCACAGGCAGACACGGCCCTTATTCCCGTGGCTCACTGGGCACAGTGTGACACCAGGGACATAGAGTGACAAAGGCCGGGGGAGAAGGGATGCGCGGGGGGCTCCAGAGGTCCCGCGGGAGCAGCTGAGACTGTGGGATTGTCCCATTGTATGCCTCCATGGCCTTTGCCTGGTGCTGGCTTCGCTCGACACGATAAAAGAAAAATTTTTAATGTTTATTATTTATTTTTGAGAGGGAGAGAGAGTAAGTAGGGAGGGGCAGAGAGAGGGAGACACAGAATCTGAAGCAGCTCCAGGCTCTGAGCTGTCAGCACAGAGCCCGACGCGGGGCTTGAACCCACGAACCGTGAGATCATGACCTGAGCTGATGTCAGATGCTTAACCGGTGGAGCCACCCAGGCGCCTCAGTCAACAAATTTTGAACATGCAAGTTCATTTCAGTCTTCTGATGACCCTGTCTGGGGTGCCCCGGACTTCATTCCCCCATGAAGACTCTAACGTCCGGGAAGCTAGCGGTGGTGACACGGCTTCCCTGTACCTGCCACGCAGCCCCCTCCCACAGCCACAGCCCCCGTGGGTGCCGAGCACTTAGCCTTGGCTGCCTCCCTGTCCTCGCCGGCAGGTCGATGGAGACATCCCTCCGAGGGTGAAGAAGGATGCCCACGAGCTCATCCTGGACTTCATCCGCTCCCGGCCTCCACTGAAACAGGTACCAGCTGTGCGTGGCCTCCATTCTTGGCCTCCCCTCGCCCAGGGCAGAGCGGGGTCTCCACTGAGGGAGGCTGCTGGAAGGGTAGCCCTGAGACGGACCTGCCCCACCCGCTCGCGGGGCACTTTCCGGCCTGCTTCGTGCTATGCCAGCCGCCAGGCCTGCAGTGTGTCCGTGTCACGGCCTTCCATCATGGAGCCACGCTCCCTCCAGGTCTCGGAGAGAAGGCTTCGCCCCTTACCCCCGGAGCAGAGGAGCCTGCATGAGAAGATCCTGGAGGAGATCAAGCAGGAGCGGAGGCTGCGCCCGGTGGGGGCTCGGCGCTGGCGTGGCCGGGGTGAGCATGGGACCCCGCCCTCCCGCCCCCCCCCTGCCCCCTCACTGTCCTGCCCTGCCCCACCTCCCTGCCTCCCCCAGGGTTTGGCTCTCTGCCCTGCATCCTCAACGCGTGTTCTGGGGACGCCAAGTCCACCTCCTGCATCAACCTGTCCGTCACGGATGCCGGGAACAGCACCCTACGCCCACGGCCCCGGGTCCTGCTCAAGGCGCCCACCTTGGCTGAAATGGAGGAGATGAACACGTCTGAGGTCAGAGCCCACAGATTCCTGGAAAGAGACCAGGGAGGAGGAGGAGGGGCCGGTGAGGAGGGCTGAGCGCAGCACTCTGCTTCGGAGCCGGCGTCCTGTGGGGCCGGGCTGTCCCCGGAGCAGACTTGGTGGGACTTGGGAGCACTTCCCCGTCTGGTGGCTGTGACGGGAAGGGGCCCTCGGGCCACCTATTCCCACAGTGCAAAAAGGGCTGGAATGGGCGCGCGTCATGGTCCAGGAGCTGGGGAGCTGAGCAGCCCCCGGGCTGATGTGAAAAGCCAGTGAGTCTCGCTGTGGCTGTCCCTGTCCCTGCCCTGCCGCTCGGCCTAGGGAGGCCTAGGGCAGCAGCTCTCCTGGTGGCCGCACCTGTCATCACACCTGTCACCTCAGCACTTCCTCAGGGAAGGGTTTGGGTTTTGAGGTACTCGCCTTCCACTGTCCTAGAGGGGAGTCAGGCTGGGCGGCGAGGAGAGGGTGGCCCCGTGGCCTCAGTGGGTCCAGCAGCAGCCCGGGTCCTGAGCCTCAGTCCAGGGACAGGCAGGAGCGCTGGTGGTCAGGGCTGGCTCTGGTGTGTCCACAGGAGGAAGAGTCTCCGTGTGGCGAGGTGACACTGAAGCGGGACCGCTCTTTCTCGGAGCATGACCTGGTCCAGCTCCGGAGCGAAGTGTCCTCTGGCCTGCAGCCAGGCACTCAGCCCCAAGGAGGGTCGGCACCGTCCCGGCCCCGCACGGGCAGCATGCACGCCTGGAGGCCAAGCACCCAGGAGCAGGGCAAGTGGTGCCTCTCGCCCCCTTCCCCCTTGACTCTGCCCTGTGGGCACCGTGTCCTGACCTGGTCCCATTGTCTCGGTGAGCAGGCAGCAATCGGAAGGTACAGGGAGCTCGTACCTGCAAGAAGGGCATTTAAAGTTCAAGCCCAGAATTACCTCGTTGCATCAGGCAGGCATCCCCCACTTTCTTAACTTGAAAACTTTCTTATTAAGTTGGCAATCCACGTTGATAATAAAAACACTTTTTAAAAAACTTTAACACATTCCCCTAATTCTAATACTTAGGGATCATTACTAATAATATATTGGTATATGAAAAGAAAACTGGACGAATGGAGGATGGATGGATAGGTAGATACTTGGATGGATGGATGGACGGATGGATGATGGTTGGATGGATAATGAGTGGATGGTGGGTGGGTGATGGATACATAGATGATGGGTGGACGGATGGATGGATAGACAAATAGCTAGATGGAGAGATAGATGACTGGCAGATCCTTCTAGTCTCTTTTTTTCCGATCAGGGAAAACTTGTCCTCGATGAACCAGACGGGCCATACCACACACGCCACTCTAGACCTGACTTGTCACTTTCTTTCCCTGTTGTTCAGCACAAAGGACAGAAAAATTCTGCTGGCCACACAGGGTTGGTTCGTCCCACGGCTGTCGGGGCCGTGCGCCACTGCTTCCCAGCACCCGGGCCCAGGCCGCCGTCTCAGGGCTGCCTGGAGCCGCCCCGTTGTCCTCTTGGCAGTCTCACGGTGGTCCAGTTTGGCAGCTGATTCACTTTCTGGAGTGAAGGGGGCCAGGCCAGGCCAATTCCGTACCCCACTGTCCCCCCACAGCTATGCTGAAGACTCAGAGCTGCCTCTGTCTACCTCCTCCGTCCCTCTGCAGGAGGCGCGGTGGGCGCACTGGCGAGGTCTTCCCGCATGACCGGTGCCATCTGCTTTCACTTTTGGCTGCCACGCGGCTCCCGATGTTGAGTCATTAACCGGGATAGGATATGGGCCCCACAGGTGTCCCTTGGGCCTGCCACACTGACGTGCCCCTCGTGTGGCGGACACGCTCTCTGGTGACCTGGCTGACTACTGCCCCGGCGGTCCCCTCCTGCCTGACCAGCCCTCCCCACCCCCCGGGCGCGGCCGCCCACGCCTGGCTGTCCTGACCCGCCTCCCTGCTCCTACCCCTAGGTCCCGTCGCTGCGAGCACCCGGGCCCAGCCTGACCCCAGCTCTCTGCCGCACAGTGACCCGGGCTCCGCAGGGGACCGGCCAGAGGCTTCTGCAGCCCCAGACGCCAATCACCTGTGGCTGGTGAGTGAGGGAGACATTGTCGGGGGTGCTGGGTGGGGCGCCTCTCCCCTGCACCCGGCCCGCAGGGGTGGGGCAGCGCCCTCAGTGGGTGTGGCCAGGTGGGCTCCGGAGCCACCAGATCTGAGGTGGGCCTTTGCTGCCCCCTCCTGGGACTTCTGGGCACTGCAGCCCCGAGGCCATAAAAAGGACCTTGCTGAGGGGACCGGGGACGCCTGAGGTTCTTACTGAGTGTGGGGTTAGGACAGAGGAGAAACGGAGTTCCGTGCCTGGAGGCGTGACCTGTGACAGAGCACTTCATGGGGTCCTGACTGCACTACAGCCTCAGCCTCTCCATCGGGGCTTCCTCAGCTGTGAGCTCTGTCTGACTTGTGATTGTGAGGGGCTGCTGCAGCCTTGGCCTGAGCCGTGGTGTATGATTTTATCCAAGGCACGACAGGGGTGAAGTGCCTGGTGAACACAGGGTGTCCAGATGTCCATGTTGTCACCATCATTTCCTTGACGTTTTGTCAAGAGGGTTAAATGAGAACAGATGTTAAAATTGCTTTGAAAAGCGCCATCAACTGTAAGGTAGTGATACTACTGATGCTCCCCAACTACGTTCTGTATCATCTATTGCTGCCTAACAACAAACACTCACCTCGCACAACTTCTGAGGGTTAGAAATCAAGAAGTAGCTCAGCTGGCCTGGCTCAGAGCCTCCCTGCAGGATGCACTTAGAATGTGGCTCCGCATGTGGCTGTTGCTGGCAGGCCGAGGTTCCCCGGCACGTGGACCTCTCCATAGAGCCCTTGGGTGTCCTCACAACATGGCGGCTGGCTTCCCCCAGAGCTGGCGGTCTGAGAAACAGCAAGGCAGAAGCCCAAGTCTCAGAACTGACTCGTTGTTATTTCCGGCTTGCTCTGTTCATTACAAGTGAGTCACTAAGTGCATCCTCAGGGGAGGGGAGTGAAGGCCTACTTTTGTTTACTTTTTTGTGTG
Source organism: Proteles cristata cristata (assembly GCA_017311185.1). Classification (NCBI taxonomy): domain Eukaryota; kingdom Metazoa; phylum Chordata; class Mammalia; order Carnivora; family Hyaenidae; genus Proteles; species Proteles cristata. Next base: position 182,358 of record JAESUZ010004361.1, on the reverse strand, counting down.
AGGAATAAGAACCAAGGTTTTTACTTGCTCATTTCTTGCATTTGAAGTATTCCCCGACGACCCCCTCAGCCTGAGACTCGTTGCCATTGTCCTTAACCGCCACACACTGCAGCCACTGTATGGGGCTTTCCTGTCAGTTTTACAGAGGCCGACCCAGGCCCCTCGCTTCTTGCCGTAATTAGCGCGCCTTAGTGTCCAGCACAAAGCGCCTCCACCACATCGACAGGCACTCAGAGATGCACTTTGGCGACTCCTCAAATTCCACTTGCTAGGCCATCGTGGAGGAGGGTGGTCTTTAGCCCCTCTCGGAGAGCAGTGATGCCTTCCTCAGACATGGTGGTGCCTTATGGGTGGAGATGAATCTTGAGTGCACTTGAGCCTCTGCTTGACATAGGGGCGCCAGGGAAGGAGGAAGGCCCACTTCTCGAAGGGAAGTCAAGGAACTGGGTGACATGTATATATTCCTTTAATTACGTTTTCAGGGTGGAGTGGGATATTTTAAACACCAAGTCCCGTAAGTATATTCTTTTTTTTTTTCTTTTAAAGTTTATTTCTGGGGAGCCTGGGTGGCTTAGTCGGTTAAGCGTCCGACTTTTGCTTGGGTCATGATCTCGCGGTTCGTGGGTTCAAGCCCCACATCGGGCTCTGTGCTGACTGCCGGCTCAGAGCCTGGAGCCTGTTTCAGTCTGTGACTCCCTCTCTCTCTGACCCTCCCCTGCTCACGCTGTCTCTCTCTCTCCTAGAAATAAATAAAACATTTAAAAAAAATAAAAAAAAAGAATAAAGTTTATTTCTTTATTTTGAGAGAGAGATCACAAGTGGGTGAAGGGGAGAAAGAGAGATGGAGAGGGAATCCCAAGCTGGCTCCACGCTGTCAGCATGGAGCCCAACATGGGGCCTCAACCCAGGAACCGTGAGATCATGACCTGAGCCAAAATCAGGAGTTGGACATTTAACTAACTGAGCCACCAAGGTACCCCCATAAGTGTACTCTTATTTAAAAAAAAATTTTTTTTTTGAGAGAGAGTGCACAAGGGAGGAACAGAGAGAGAGAGGGGGATAGACAGAGGGAGAAGAGGATCCAAAGTGGGCTCCCTGTTGACAGCAGAGCCTCATGCAGGGCTCAGACTCACGAACCGTGAGATCCTGGCCTAAGCCAAAGTCAGACGCTTAATTGACTGAGCCACCCAGGTGCTCCCATAGGTGTATTCTTAGCACATATCTCAAGAGCACTTTCCGAGAGACATCACATAACCTCAGCATCCGTCTCTGCCCTGAACGTGCACTCACAGCCAATCTGCTGAGCAACTTGCTGGTCTCTGCTCCCAGCACGAGATTTCTCAGCCACCTGGCACCTGTCAGGCTTAGAGCGAGTTATTGCAACATAAACAGCACCATTAGGTTATTGGAAACAGAAATCAGAAGCCAGAGGCCCTGATGCTTCAGGCCGGAGTGAGAACGTGGGGTTCGACTCTCCCCCAGTGCCGGACTGGAGCATGTGTTCACCAACCCTAAATGGGCTAACCCACTGGCAACGTGAAACAGTCAAGACGCGCATCCAACTTCCTTGTGTGTGGGCCCCTCGTGGGCTGCTGGCCCTCACGGTGCCTCATCCCAGTAGCTAATAATTTGGGGTGCCAGGCCTTGAGCTAAGGGCTTTATGTGTTATCTCGATGAAGCTGGACTACAGCCCCACTTTACAGGAGAGGAACTGAGGAGTCTCTCCGGAGGGTGGCAGAATAAGGCACAGTCACCGTAGTGGCCCGAGGGGTAGGTGGCTGTGGCAGGTAGGACACACCACCTACAGATGGGAGACTCGGAGCGCCAGCGGTTGGTGAGCGGCGTGCAGGGGGCACCTGGGGCCTTCAGCCGCCAGAGGAGAGAGAGCTCGTGGTGAAGGGGTTCGAGAGGACCGGAGGTGGGCCTGGGGACCCCAGGTGGTTGTGACTGGCTGCAGGGTGTGTTTGCAGGCGGGAGGCAGATGTTTCCAGTCTGGAGAGTACCGTGAACAGAAGGGGGGATGGCTGGCTAAAGGGGATGTGGCCATCAGTGGGCTGGGTGTGGGCCAGGTCACAGGAAGCCTCCCCCGCAGGCGCAGGACCCCATCAGAGAAGTCATGGATAGCATGCGTGGGTCCCAGGAGCAGAGAAGCTGAAGAATGGGGTTTTAGGAAGTTGCTAGGTTTGGGTAGACTGAGACCCGGAAGATTCCAGAGTCCTCAGAGAAGAGAGAACCTTATGGGCAGACTCCTGAAAGGCCTCATCCCTGAAGGCCTGAGGAGCACTGACCCCTTGACTTTTTGATCCCTAGGAGTTCAGCCACCCCGTGGAGAGCCTTGCTCTGACCGTGGAGGAGGTGATGGACGTGCGCCGGGTGCTGGTGAAGGCTGAGATGGAGAAGTTCCTACAGAACAAGGAGCTCGTCAGCAGTCTAAGGAGGGGGAAGGTGAGGGGGCCTGGACCCGGCTGCTCCCTCGGGAGGCGGGAGCCCTGGGCTGAGGGCGGGCCAGGCAGCCGGACCTTGGATGCTCGCTCCCCAGGCAGGATGGACAAATTCGGGCCTTTCTTACAGATCTGTTGCTGTTGCCGAACCAAGTTCCCACTGTTCTCCTGGCCGCCCACCTGTCTCTTTTGCAAGAGGTGAGCCCGCGTAGGCGCCCTGGCCGCGAGCGACACGGGAGGCGGCGGTGAGGGTTCCCAAGCCAGCACCGTCTGGCAGAATTTTGTTACCGTGGCGACGTCTTTTCCTGCGCCACGGCTAGTATGGCCGCGGAACCTTAATTTTTAATTTAACTTTGATAGCTAAGGGGCTTCCACTTTCTGCCCAGGTCGGGTCACAGAACAGGCATATGCCACCGGAAACAAACAAACAAAAACCCCAGAGAACAGGAAAGAGTGGTTTTCAAGATACTGAATATCAGGCAACAGCAGGGGGCTGTGATGGCCTCAGCTGCCTGGAGGTTCTAGGTCATGGCCCAGAGGCCGCTCAGCTCCTTGAGTGGAGGAGGTGAAGCTGAGAACCCAAAGAGACCAAGGCAGCTGGAGGTGTCTGTGCAGATTCCCAGCAGGGAGAGAGCTGTCCCCAGGGCAAGCCTCAGGCCTGCAGGCGCTCTCCCCGCAGTAGTCAGTGGGGGACTGATCAGCACATGCAGGCAAGGAAGCTACTGAAGGCTGGGAAAGAATCACCCTGAAGCAGGGACTGGCAGACTCCAGCCCACAGGCCAAATCTGGCCTGCTACCTGCTTTAGAAATGAAGTTCTATTGGAGCAAAGCCACACCCATTTGTTTATTATTCACTGAGCCATATAAAAAATGTTTACTATCTGACCCTTTACAGAAAAGTGTATTGACCCTAAAGTGCTAAAGCTTCGAAGGAATAGTCCTAGGAATAGTGTGTATTCCCACCAGCCATGGTGGAAATGTTGTAATTCATGGGCCACTGAAGGTCCTGTCCCACTAGTAGGGAATAAATCCCCCCAGACTGACCATTTTTCCAGATCTAAAAATTCCAAAAAGCAAGACCTGGAATAGTTTGGAAAGGACCCAGCCATTCCCGAGTATCTTCTCCAGCACTCAGCAAGATAAAATGTCTAGCATCCAGTCAAAGATTATCAGGCATGTCAAGAAACAAGAAAACACGACCCACGATAGAAAAATCAATCAAAATCACCCAGAACTGGGGCACGTGGGTGGCTCAGTCGGTGACTCTTGATTTCGGCTCAGGTCATGGTCTCATGGTTTATGGGATCAAGCCCTGCACTGGGCTCCGTGCTGAGTGTGGAGCCTACATGGGATTCTCCATCTCCCCCTCTGCCCCTCCCCTCTTGCGCATGTATGTGCTCACTCTCTCTCACTATTAAAAAAAAAAAAAGACACCCAGAATTGACACAGACATTCGAATTAGCAGATAAGAAGGACATTAAAAGTTTGGAACTGTTTCATATGTTCAAGAAGTTAGAGGCATGAAAGATAAGAAGACACAAAGTTCTAGACCTGAAAACTAGGCTGTTTGGATGCATGCATGGAATTACACTGCAGGAGATTAATAGCAGATTGAACATTCAGGAGAATGTGCAGAAGAAAAAATTAGTGAACTCAAAGACCAAGCAATAGAAACCAGCTGAAATGAAAACACTGAGAGAAAACATTATTTTTTTTAGAATTTTGAAAAAGTTTTACTTATTTAAGTAATCTCTACACCCAACATAGGGCTCAAACTCACGACCTCAAGATCAAGAGTCCCATCCTTTAACGCCTGACCAAGCTAGATGCTCCAGAGAAAAAGTAATTTAAAAAATAAAAATGGTCTCAGTGAACTGTGGGTTAGTGTTGAGCCTAATGTAGATGTAATTAAAGTCCCCAAAGGAGAAGGGGGAGGACCGAAAAAATATTTGAAGATATAATAGCTTAAAATTTTTTTCAAATTTGATAATATAAACCTACTAGAAACTTAATCCCAAGCACAAGAAACATGAATTAAATCACACCAAGGCACATATTAATCAAATTAATCAAAACCAGTAATAAAGAGAAATTCTTTTTTTTTTTTTTTTAATATTTTTATTTATTTCTAGGAGAGAGACAGCGTGAGCAGGGGAGGGTCAGAGAGAGAGGGAGTCACAGACTGAAACAGGCTCCAGGCCTGAGCTGGCAGTCAGCACAGAGCCCGACGCGGGGCTCGAACCCACGAACTGGGAGATCATGACCTAAGCAAAAGTCGGACGCTTAGCCGACGAAGCCACCCAGGCGCCCCAAAGAGAAATTCTTAAATGAGCTAGCAAAGAAAGACTTCTCACTGAAATAATGTGAGCAAGAGGACAGTAAAACAGCATTTCTGATGGACTGAAAAACTGTCAGTCTAGAGCCCTTTACCAAGAAAAAATATGCTTCAAAAACAAAGACACAGGGTTCCTGAGTCGTTCAGGTGGTGGAGTGTCTGACTCTTGATTTCAGCTCAGGTTGTGAGCCCAGCACAGGCCTCCATGCTCAGCGTGGAGCCTGACCGAGATTCTCTCTCGCTCTGCTTCTCTCCCCAGCACACACGGTCTCCCTCTCAAAATAAAACAGGGGCGCCTGGGTGGCTCAGTCGACTGGGCATCTGATTTCAGCTCAGGTGATGATCTCATAGTTCCTGGGTTCGAGCCCCGTGTCAGGCTCTGTGCTGATGGCTCAGAGCCTGGAGCTGCTTCAGAGTCTGTGTCTCCCTCTCTTGGCCCCTCCCTTGCTCTCACTCTCAAAAATAAATAAACTTAAATAATAAAAGAAATGAACAAACAAAGACACAAATAAAAACATACGCAGAAATACAAAAAAAAAAGAATTCCTTACTAGTAGAGCCACACTGAAATGTTCAATGAGGTCCTTCACATAGAAGGAAAATGATACAAACAGAAAGATGGAGAGCACCAGAAACAGCAAGTACTAAGACGACATATGAGATTATTTTGTTATAACTCTTTACAAAGTAAATAACATCCAGCACCCAACAGGATGAATGAAATTCAGTGCCTGGTATCCAATCAGCGATTAGCAGGCATGCCAAAAAGTTAACAGCAATGGGGCGCCTGGGTGGCTCAGGTGGTTGAGCGTCCGACTGGCTCAGATCATGATCTCGCGGTTCGTGGGTTCGGGCCCCGCGTCGGGGTCTGTGCTGACTGCCAGCTCAGAGCCTGGAGCCTGTTTCAGTCTGTGACTCCCTCTCTCTCTGACCCTCCCCTGCTCACGCTGTCTCTCTCTCTCCTAGAAATAAATTAAAAACATTAAAAAAAAAAAGTTAACAGCAATGTACTGTAGGGTTTGTAACGTATCTATAGTAAGTATCCGAACCATAGCATTAAGGCCGATCGAAGTACGCTAGAGGAGACTTCTTGTACTCTACGTGAAGTGACAAGGTGTTATTTGAAGGTATAGTTAAGGAGTGTAGAAAAGTCTGAAAACAACCACTAAAACAATAAAACATAGGAATAGGGTGGAATCATAAAAATAGCCGATTAACACAGGAGGCAGAAAAGGAAAAGGGGACAAGGAACAGACCGCAAAACAGCCCTGAATCCCACGGTGTCGTGGCTCCCGTAGCTGTGGGAGGTCTAAACACCTGGGCTCCCAGGCCGTCTTCCCGATGGAGCGAAGGAAGCCGGCCGTGTGCTGCCTGGAAGGCGTGCACGTGCTGTATGTATGTGTGTATGTACTTACGTGCAGGTGAGTGAGGGGCAGAGGGCAGGGTGGCGAGCGAGCGAGGGAGGGCTCCCCCAAAGCAAAGCTTATGTTGTTGTTTTGTTTTGTTTTTTAATTTTTTACTGTTTTATTTATTTCTAAGAGAGAGAGACAGTGTGAGCAGGGGAGGGTCAGAGAGAGAGGGAGTCACAGGCTCTGAAACAGGCTCCAGGCCCTGAGCTGTCAGCACAGAACCCGACACGGGGCTCGAACACACGAACCATGAGATCATGACCTGAGCCAAAGTCGGACGCTTAACCGACTGAGCTACCCAGGCGCCCTGCAAAGCTTATGTTTTAGCCGAAGTGGGGCTCAAGCTCTCCTGATGTGGGACTCGAACTCACAAACTGTGAGATCATGACCTGAGCCAAAGTCAGATGCCTAATGACTGAGCCACCCAGGCACCCAAGACATGTACTTTAGTTTTATTTATTTAAAAATTTTTAAATGTTTGTTTATTTTTGAGAGACAGAGTGTGAGCGGGGGAGGCACAGAGAGAGAGGGAGACACGGAATCTGAAGCAGCTCCAGGCCCTGAGCTGTCAGCACAGAGCGATGCGGGGCTTGAACCCACAGACTGTGAGCTCGTGACCTGAGCCAAAGTTGGATGCTTAACTGACCGAGCCACCCAGGCGCCCCTGTAACCTGTGCTTCAAGTAAAAAGACAAAGTTGGTTAGGAGAAGAATGGAGAAAGACATGCCATGCCAACACTAGTCAAAAGAAAGAGGATATATTAATAGTAAAGTAGACTGACCGCAAGGAACATTACTGGAGATACAAGAATCCCTTTCGTAACGACAGAGGGAGGAAAAAACACTTCTGAACATTTCCTAGATCTAACACAGAGATTCAAAATATGTGAAGTAAAAATCTGATGAAGTTGCAAGGCAAAACACATAAATCCACTTATAATTAGCGATTTCAATAGTCTTCTCTCAATAATTGGTAGAACTTGTAAACAGAAAAAAAACCCTAAGGATATAGAAGATTTGAACGACACTGTCAGCCTCTTAACCTGAGGTCTGCAGAGCGCCCCACCGACCGCAGCATTCCTCTCCCGTGCACATGGACGTTTTCCAAAGTAGACCTTTTCTGGGTCATAAGACAAGTCTGCAAACGTGGAAGGATTCAAGTCACGGAAAGTTAGTTCCCTCACTTCAGTGAAATAAAATACAGTTAGCCTCGATTCTTCTCGATGACAAAACCATTTTCAAACATCCATGCGAGAGAACGTGGTCGGTCCCTTGCTTTAAAAATGAATTTGGGGGCGCCTGGGTGGCTCAGTCGGTGAAGCGTCCGACTTTCGCTTAGGTCGTGATCTCGCGGTTCGTGGGTTCGGGCCCTGCGTCGGGCTCTGTGCTGACTGCCAGCTCAGAGCCTGGAGCCTGTTTCAGTCTGTGACTCCCTCTCTCTCTGACCCTCCCCTGCTCACGCTGTCTCTCTCTCTCCTAGAAATAAATAAAAACATTAAAAAAAAAAGATTAAAAAAAAATAAAAATGAATTTGGACCACTTGTCCTAACGTGGAGAAGAGCCCCTGATGGATCTCTACAGAACAGTATACGTAATATCCCAATGCATTAATTTTGGTTTTATTTTTAAATGTGTATCTTTGTCCCTCACACTTAGATCTAGAGAAGGGCCAACCCGGCATCAGGGTGTGCCGCTGAGGACAGCTTACCGTCCCCTACGGCTCCCTCTAGTGTCGCAACTCTTACGAGAAGGTATTTGTGTGTTAAGTCAGCCGTGGGGCGTGAACAGATGCCAGTCACCGTGGAGACTGAGCCGCTCCCCTACGGTCCCTCCCGTTCAGATGGTGCTTCGGGGGCAGGAAGTGTTAGGCACGTGCGAGCGCAGAGGGCATGAAAAAGCTGCAGACCAAAATATTTCAGAGGAGACGCTAGCAGTGAGGGGCAGCGGTATTTTGGATGTAGAGCTAAGTAAATAGAAAAGCAAGATTTGGGGGGTAAAATGAGTAAGACGCCCAAGTAACGGGTCTAGCAGAGGGTCAGGCAGTTGGGCCCGGCGGGATGGTCTCTCTGTGGCTTCCTCACTGCTCACCCTGCTTCCCTCTTCTTTCCCTCCAGGGCTGTCTGCACTTCCTGTAGCATAAAGGTGAGGATCGTCCGGGGTCTGAGCGAGGCCCCCCAGTACCTGAGGTGTCCTGTGGCTGACTTGGCTTGTCACAAGTCGAGGAGGGCAGAGCCAGGGGATAGAGGGTCTGTTGTCTCCTGTCGGCGGGTCACACGTGCACCAGCCACTTCTATCTCCCTCCACACAAAACCCATCCCTACAGTTTCCAAGACTAGTTTTTTAAAGACCCTTGTAGGTGGTCTTTTTTTTTTTTTTTTAACATTCCATATTAGCAGGCTACTGCCAAGAAAAACCCTTCACTTCTCCTCTAAGACTCCCACTTAAAAAAAAATTTTTTTTTAATGTTTTATTTCTGAGAGAGAGACAGTGTGAGCAGGGGAGGGTCAGAGAGGGAGGGAGACACAGAATATGAAGCAGACTCCAGGCTCTGAGCTGTCAGCACAGAGCCCGACATGGGGCTCGAACCCACGAGCCGTGAGAGCATGACCTGAGCCCAAGTCGGACGCTTACCTGAGCCACCCAGGCGCCCCCCCCCCAAGAAATTTTTTTAATGTTTATTTCTTTTTGAGAGAGGGACAGAGTACAAGTGAGAGAGAGGCAGAGAGCGAGGGAGACACAGAATCTGTAGCAGCTCCAGGCTCTGAGCTGTCAGCACAGAGCCTGATGTGGGGCTTGAACTCAAGAACTGAGAAATCATGACCTGACCTGAAGTTGGACGCCTAACTGCCTGAGCCACCCAGGCGGCCCAGGACTCCTACCTTCTGACACTACATCTTCCCTGAGTGTTTCTGGAAAGGCTTCATAGCCGTCAAGGCGCGTCTGCATACACGCAGGTGTGCACACATAGAAGCGTAATGACACTTAGAACTCTGTCACCCCGTTACGCCTCAGCCTAGAAACAACGGCCTGCTGGAAAAGCCACCACTGTCCCCAAACGCTCTGTGTTCTGCCCTTTCACCGCTGAGAACCCTCAGCTCGTCATACCGCGTATTTACTGTGCACAGGGTGCACCGGAGGTCCCGTTCGGTATGGCCGTCTGGATGAGCGGAGTGTGCTCGGGCGTGGGTACCGAGCAGGAGACACATGCCTTCAGATGGCAGGCATGGAGTGCGTCCAGAGAGCGTACACAGGGCAGGTGGTGACCTCCAGACACTCCCCTGCCGCCACCCAGGCCCAGAGCAGGCAGCTGTGTGCGCACCCACCTGCCCCGACTGTCTCTGTTGGGTTGCCTTGTCCAGTCTTCCTCTGTGTGTTGTAGATGAAGATGCCTTCTAAGAAGTTTGCACACATTCCTGTCTACACGCTGGGCTTTGAGAGTCCTCGGAGGGTGTCAACTACCAAAACTACACCGACCCAGAGAAGAGATGCCTTCCAGTGCGTTCCTTTGCCCTTTGCGGACGTCAGTGGCCAGGCGTTGACAGTAGTACAGGAGCCAGGGTGGCTGGGGTGGCTGGGGTGGTTAGCGGGGACACTCCCAGGACACAGAAATCCAAGGTGGACACTGAACCAGGTGGTCAGATCCTCTTGAGGAAGAGCTTTGTGGGGCCGGGGGGAGAGCATGTGTGTGGGGAGGCTGTGGACATGGACAAAGAAACCGGAGCCTCCCCTGATGGCTCCATCCTCTGCTCCAGGTCCCTGCAGGGGCCCCAGTGGCCGAGTGTGGAGGAGGCGTTCCCGCACATCTACACCCACGGCTGTGTCCTCAAGGACGTCTGCAGCGACTGCACCAGCTTCGTGGCAGATGTGGTGCGCTCCAGCCGCAAGAGCGTGGACGCCCTCAACACCACGCCCCGCCGCGCCCGCCAGACCCAGTCCCTGTACGTTCCTAACACCTGGACGCTCAACTTCAAGTGATGGCTCTCCGCCTCCCCAGGACACCTAGCCAGCGGCTTTTCAAGGCGGCCAGACCTCTGAGGAGGAGCCAGGCTAGTCCTGGACGTGGCTAGAAACTCCCTATCCTGAGGCGCAGCTGCCGGCCTGCCTCCGAAGTGTGCATGTACATATATACATATATAGATACATTTATATGATATATACACACAGCCTATATATTTATATACATCTGTCCTGGCCCTAGAGTTTATTTGGGGTCAGGCTCACTCCAGGACCCTCCCTGGGGGAGGCTGTTTCCTTCTGGGAGTCGGGTGGGATAGGGCCCGGGATGGGAGTGCGGTTTCTCACTCGGGAAGCAGGGCAGGCTGGAGATACGACAGTGGATTCCAGATGATGGGGCTCTGGGAAGACCCCCACCCCGTTTTTGTTCTTTTCTCCATCCCAAGGATGAGAACACAGCAGTGTCCCCTTCCTGGGTAGCTGTCCAGGTTGGGACAGGTCACTTGGGTCCCAGGCACACGGGAGCATCCTGCTGGCCTCTGCCCTCTGGGCAGACACCTGGGCAGCAGAGGCCACTGGGGAAGACGGTGATCTTCTCCTGGCGGGCGTCACACCCTTCCAGTTGGAAGGCCCAAGGCCAAGCTCACTCGTTCCCTGCCCGGCATCCACGCTGCAGCCAGTACACCACCTGCCTGGTGTTGCCACCCTCACAGACTCAGAGGTCCAGAGATGGTGCTGGGCCTAGGGCGCTGGTGACGCCGGGGTCCTGGCACAGGGAGGAGCTCTGTAAATCTGTACCCGTGGTCACTCCTGGCCTAATAAAGGTGATCTCGGAGTCTTCTGTCTGGGGTGTGGAGTGAGGACTGTCGAGCCACAGTGGTGGGCACATTCTCCTAGGGCAGAAGCTGGGCTCTGAGGGGCCACTTGGGCACACACGAGCATCTCAGCATGCCCATCATGAGATGAGGGTGCTCAGGCCCACTCCAGTCTATGACGTCCAGCTTCACAATCCAGCCATCTTGGTCCTGTGGCCAGCAGGCCTGCATACAGCTCATCCTGATACCTGTAACCCACCAGCCGGAGGGACTCTTTGGCCTCACCCCCAGATCGCTCTTCTTGTTCTCTGGGCATTTGATTTCTTTAGGGTTTTCACCTAGGTTTTCTGCCTGCCACGTGCACCTGGGAGGTGGCTTCTGTCGTCATCCTACCTTCCAGGTAAGGAAACCAAGGCTCCGGAGGGGGGAAGGAATTTGGCCAAAGATACACAGCTGCCCTGGGACCTCCATTCATGCCTATCAAAGGCCAGGCTCTAACGTCTGCCACATTGATGGGCCCACAGGAGGCCCCGAGGCACAGGACTTGTGACAGGTGGGCCTACGGGGGAGGGTACTTCATCAGCTGGGGTCCAGGACATTCAAGGACACCAAATTACAACAGCCAGTAAAAACAACCAGCTCTCACACTGGTTCTGGGTACTTCATGGGCAGGGAGTATTATTAGGCACAGAAAGGGTAAAGAATTGCCCGTGGTTCACACAGCCAGCAATGTGGAAGCTAGCATTTGTGCAGCACCCTGTCCGTGGGCAGGTGTTTCTGAGAGGTGACCACCATCCTCACTGTTCTAATTCCACAGGGAGGAAACGGGCCAGGCGGCAGTGCAGGCCCAAATTCCCAATAGGGGAAACCAGATTTCTAGCCTATACAGGAATATTTGGAAATAAAAACCCGGACTGGGACGGCAGGACTGAGCTGCAAGCTTGAAGGTGAGTCAGACTGGAGCGAGTGCAGGGCCTGCCACCTGCGAACACTGCAGCCCACGAGCCACGCCCGGTCTCTGTCCTCACCTCAGATTGTGACAATCACAGGTCACTTTCTCTAGAACTGTTTGCAACCAAATACCTTACTGAGGACCTCGCCTTTGGTAGCACAGGGAGAAACTTAAATTCAGGGAGCGCACCATTCAAGTTGGTCCTCATGTTGCCATCTCATTGTCACATGGCTGCACTCTTGTGGAAAGCAAAGGAGAAAGCACCTCCAGGCTGAGACTCCCTAAATTTCCATCCACACGTGAGGCAAAAGCCTGTATAAATTGGTTACGTCACTTTAGGGGTGACACAAAATCTATTTAACAACTAGCCTGGCCCTGGACAATCAGGATGGACAAGAGTGGTGTTCTGGAGGGTTCCACCTAGGTTGAACATAACCTTTTAATGGTGGGATTTGGGGACGTAATGATGGGAGGTAGGGAGGTAAATTCCAGGGATCTCCAGGGGAGTGGATGGAGGAGGTGGGCATGTGGGGGACTGAGACAGCAGCTAAGTGCCATCCAATGTGAAGCAACGCAAGATCCCGATGAACAGTACAGGCTGGCGGAGCAGCCGCACACCTGTGTGTACGCCGTCTCCCTCGGTCCCCGGAGCCTCCATTCCTAGTCTGAAAGAGGTAACACGCAGTCTTAGGACCGAGGCGGGCTGGGTGAAGCTTACCCGTCAAGGGAGAGGGATCTGAAAGGGCATCACCCATCCTGTTCCCGCTTCCCTTCCTTGGTCCTTGCCAGTGGCCTTCCTCATTTGAACTCTAGACCCGCAAACCTGCAGCAAAACCAAGTCCTACCTGGGCCAGCTGCTCCACGAATCCCAGTTTCCTTACGTCTAAAAGGTGGGGTTACCCTCCTCCCAGGATGTAAGAATTTAGTGCAGTGCCATCCGCATACTCCAGGCTGCCCGGTTTCCGGACACTTACGGTCCGTCTTGCTCCCCCGGCATTAGAATTTCAGGGGTTCTCAATCTTGCCTGCACACTTTAATCCCCTGAAGAGCCTTTAAAAAATAGCAAGCCAGGGTAGCCTGGGTGGCTGTTGGTTAACCTGTCTGACTTCAGCTCAGGTCATGATCTCTCAGTCCTGGGTGAGGGCTGTGCTGGCAGCTCGGAGCTTCCATGGAGCTGCTTCAGATTCTGTGTCTTCCTCTCTGGTGGTCCCTCCCCTGCGCGCTCTCAAAAATAAACATTAAAAATCTTTTTTTTTTTTTTTTTTAAATCAGTGCCTGAAGCCATATCGGAATTTCCAGGGCTATGTCCCTGATCTTTATTGCAAAAAACTCCCCAGGAGATCATGCAACAAAGTAAGGGTGGCCAGCCTCCACCTTAAACCACCGATTCCCACACGTGAACAGAATTACCTGGGACGCATTAACCACCACAAAGGGCAAACTCCCAGGACCGCCCCTAAGATTCGGTTCCGTCTAGCCCGAGAAAGGGGAGGTCTAGAAGTCCGCAGCTTTGGGAAGCTCCTCGCTTTGGATTGCTTACTTTTAACAAGGGGGAAAATGCGCCACCTGCAGCCGCGGAGGCAGACGGAGAGCAGTCGCGTGCCCAGCGGGCACTGGGGCCCTCCCGGCCCGCCGGCCGCCGCCGGGTCCTCGCCACGGCGGGACTGCTCGCGGCAGCACGCCCGCCGGCGCGCCCCCGCCTCACCCAGCCCGGCCTGCGGGTCCCTCCCGCCCAGCCAGCCCGCGGCCAGCGAGCAGGGCCTCGGTCCCCGCGTGCCCCGCGTCGGGCCCGACCCCTGTCCCGGGCACGCCTCCGGAAGACCCGGGGACACCAGGCACCGCCGCGGCCGGGCCTGACGCGCGGAGACGCCCAACTCGCGCGAGAACTCGCCGGGACGCGCCCGCGCTTTCTTAGACGCCACTGGTGACGGAGAGGAAGTTCCGGAGCCGCAGTACGCAGACGCGGCAGCTCGGGCTCGCGCCAGCGCGCCGTAAGTGCGCAGGCGCGCCAGCCGTTTTCTTTTCTGCTCTTCCTTCTCCCGGTCTCCAGACGTCAGAGGCCGTTGGGTCCTATGTCGCGCCGGGCCCTCCGGAGGCTGAGGGGGGAACAGCGCGGCCAGGAGCCCCTCGGGCCCGGTGCCCTGCAGTTTGCCCTCCATGATGATGATGATGCGGAAGAAGAAGGCCCAAAGCGGGGTACAGGAAGCCGGCGCCCCCGGGGCGCAGGGAAGGAAGGCGTCTGCATCAACAACCGGTTCGAGCTGGTGAGGAGCGGGGCTGCCTCGGGTGGGGGTGGTGGGAGAGGGCGGTGTGCCGGGCGGGTCGTGGCGTCACGGGGCGGGTCGATGCAAGGTCTGGGCTGCGGTGGGGGCGGGGGCCAAAGGCGAGTGGGTGGAGCAGGCGATGCGGTGGGCGGGGCTACATTGGTTTTAGGTGGGGCCATTGGGACCTGGGCTGCTTGGGTGGGCGTGGCCGTGGCGTTGGGGGCGGGCCCGCAGCGCCGTGGGCGGGGCCTCGCCTCGATCGGGGAGCGTTTGGCTTCAGCCCAGGGTCGAGCCAGGGCTTGCAGGGACATTGCTGACTTTGTTTACTTCTCACAACCCAGGGCTTGGCGCTTTGCTCGTCGCTAAGTCCCCCACAGCAAGTGTCTGACAGAAATAACACCGTAGATGTGCGTGGAAGGAGTAAGCGCCCATCAGGGTTTCTTTAGCCGGATTCAGTCTGGGCTTTTCCATGTGCGCTCATCGCCTCATTCTTACTTCTTGTATCTGTGTGCGGACGGGTAACTGGCTTCTTGGCTCACCTTGTATCCTCTCCACGGTGTGCCCGAGTGGTTGGACAGACAGCAGTAGGTCTGAGGATCACGGAGAAACCAGTGACTCTTTGTAATCTCTTTCTTGGTCTTACGATTGCTCCTTTATGTGAAGTTGGCAAGTTGGCAAGTTAGCAACCTCGTGAGATGGCGGGGCGCGTGGGCTGCCAGTGTCGGAGTGTGGTTTAGACATTACTGACCTTCCCTCTTACGGTGAGAGACAGCCTCACCCCGTAGTCTCTGGCGAGGTGGGACGAGTCCTCTCTCTCCTGATTCCCCACGGTGCTCCTCCACTTGTTCTGATTCTGAGACCAAAAGTAACTCCTTCCCCTCTACCCTGTTTCTTCTGATTTCTTTTTCTTTTTGGCATTTTTGTCATAAGAAATTTCAGACATGCACAAAATTGAAAGTAGTGCTGGCCTTCCTGTGTCCATCTCCCAGCTCCCCCAGTTGGAAGCAGGGCCAGTTTTGTCTCCCCGTCACATCATGTGTCCTTAAATTTACCAGTCATTTCTCCGGCTTCTCTCAAAATCCTGAAGTCTTCTTTCTCATCTCACTTGTTCACGGGCTGAAATCAGTTTGTGCCAAGGGCAGCCGTTTCCACAGACGTTTTATCTGGTTGTGCTTTCTCTTTCCCATATTCCCCAGATTTAGTCCTTAACACCAACAGCTATTGTTTGGAGGACATCACACGTTCCACGGGCTGGAGGATGTTACGTATCCCAGGTGCTGCTGGTGTGTCATCTGATTCACATAGCCTGGGAAGGAGACCTATAGAGCCTCTTGTGCAAATGACCTACTAAGTGACACTTGAAAAGTAAACCCAGGCTTTCTGACCTAAAATCTGTACCCTAAACCACGTCATGGTATTTACCTCTGAAGCAAAGTTAATGTTCCTGCTGAAGAAGAAAGGAGGGTAAATGAACAGGGGGCAGAGTGTTTGGGAGAAATGAAAAAAATGGCAGGTGCTTACATGTGTGAATGGAGGAAAAGAATTCTGTTGTGGACCTCCCCGTGAAATCATGTCGGAGGGATTCAAGATCTGCAGCTGCTAAGGCTCTGCTGTTTGTGTGTTCCCTTCCACCAGCTCAGATGTTCTTCCTGCTCGTGGGATTCAAACATCCAGTTCAACATCTGTCACCTCTTAGACCTTTCAGACATCTCAAACCCAGTGTGTCCTACTGTTAACTGCTCTTTCTGCCCTCAGCTCCCCTTTCTTCAACCCCCCCCCATGACCCCACACTGGCCTAGTTTACCCCATGAGCTCTCCTCCCTCATTTCTTTATAATCTTGCCTGCTCTGCTCTAGCCAGAGTGATGGATCCCCTTTGCTGTCTCCTCTGCCTTTAACGCCTTGTATTCAGGTGTTTCGTGTCTCGCTTCTCCTTCCTCAGGATTCGCTCAGATGACACCTTCTCCATCTTGCCTACCCTTTCTACCTGCTTTAAAAGGGGAGTTACTTGCACATTCCGGTTCCTCTTTTTCTGTTCTTTCTCAGTTTTCCCTAGCAATTATCATAGGACCTACTGTACAGATTCTCTGTTGGCTCTTTCTATTTGCTGTTGCTTTCTTTCCTTGCTCCCTGCTGAAATGTAAGCTTTGTGGGAACAGAGACTTTGGCGTTCCCTAACATGTCCCCACCACCCTGCGTCTGGTGCCCAGCTGTGCAGAAAATTTACTGCGTGAGTTAACATTTGACCAGCAGGTACTATCTCCAGCTGGAATGTATGTATGCAGGCTTTAGAGTCAGAAGGACCTGGGTTTGAATCCCAGCCCCACCTCTTCATAGCTGTGAGGACATGGACAAGATATCTAACATAAGCGTCAGCTTCTCTGTTTCTTGGGGATGATGTCACTTAACTTTAAGGGGTTTTAATGAGTGATAAATGAAGTAATATGTGTAGCCTTTAGCCCATACTGGGTATACAGTCAGCACTCTGCAAATGTAGATATTAAATGAAATTGAAAACCAAGTGAAGTAGGAATGTGACCCAAAGTGGTTTACTTAGAAACCTTTCCAAGGGGGCAGCAGTGCTCCCCACTCTCCGTTGTTAGTTCATGGCTTTATCCTCACAACTAGCCCTTGGGTGAATATTTTTGGCTTTAAATTAGAAATCATCTCTCTCCCTTTTTTTTTTTTTTAATTGTGCATATATGTGGACCTGCACATTTCAAACCTGTGTTGTTAAAGGGTCAGCTGTACTTGTATATGTGTCTGTTTTTATGTACAATGTAATGGTCACTCCCTGAAAGAAGTATCTAAATTATAAAATCAAGTAAAAAAACAGACTTCTTCCAAAATAAGTTGCAGTGAGGGGCGGCTGCGTGGCTTAGTTGGTTAAGCGTCCGACTTCGGCTCAGGTCATGATCTTGCGGTTTGTGGGTTCGAGCCCTGCGTCGGGCTCTGTGCTGACTGCCAGCTCAGAGCCTGGAGCCTGTTTCAGTCTGTGACTCCCTCTCTCTCTGACCCTCCCCTGCTCATGCCGTCTCTGTGTCTCTCTCCTAGAAATAAATAAAACATTAAAAAAATTTTTTTAAATAAATAAAAATAAATTAAAAAAATTTTTAATGTTTTATTTATTTCTAGGAGAGAGACAGAGAGACGGCATGAGCAGGGGAGGGTCAGAGAGAGAGGGAGATACAGAATCTGAAATAAGCTCCAGGTTTTGAGCTGTCAGCACAGAGCCCAACGTGGGATTCAAACCCACGAACTGTGAGATCATGACCTGAGCTGAAGTCAGATGCTCAACCGTCCGTTGCCAGAGGCCTACTAACGAAATGTTAAAGGAAATAACTTCATTCTGATGAAAAATGATGCCAGATGGAAATGTAGATGTATGTGAAGGAATAAGAAACGCTACAAATGTTAAATAGGGTAAATATGTGATGTTTCCTAGTTCTTGAATTTCTTTAAAATCTAATTGGTTCTTTAAAGCCAAAATAATAGTGTATTGTCAGGTTTATAATACATAAAAGTAGGATGTGTAGCAGCAGCAGTACTAGGAAGGAGAAGAGCTGGGAGCCTGCTGCTATGAAGGGCGTGGGTTGTGTGTGCAGCGACACAAGGTTGCATAAAAGGTGCTTATTTGTAAATTTTTTTTTTAATGTTTTATTTATTTCTAGGAGAGAGAGAGAGACAGCGTGAACAGGGGAGGGTCAGAGAGAGGGAGTCACAGACTGAAACAGGCTCCAGGCTCTGAGCTGGCAGTCAGCACAGAGCCCGACGTGGGGCTCGAACCCACGAACCGCAAGATCACGACCTAAGCGAAAGTCGGACGCTTAACCGACTAAGCCACCCAGGCGCCCCAAAAGGTGCTTATTGTAAACCTCGAGCAAGGACTGCAAACGTCAAGCAGACACAGACTCATGCTGACATAAACATAGACAAAGCAGATCAATGCTACAGAATCAAGAATTCAGAAATGGATTTGTGCTTACACAGCCACTTGAGTTTTTTCAAAAGCAATTCCATGGGCACCGTTACATCTCTGTAACAAATGAGGGTCTAATTTTACTAGCCGAATGGAGAAAAATGAACTTCAATCCCTACGCTCCCCTCACACACAATAACATACTGAGTGTGGACCTTGGATCTACACAGTGAAACTATAGTACTTTTAGAAGAAAGTGCTGAGGACATCTTTGTGACTGTGACATAAGCTAAGATTTCTTACACTGGGTGTGAGAAGCGCAAACCAATCACAAGAAACTATTGAGAAAATGGACTTAATCAAAACTTAATTCTGCCCATCAAAAGATGTAGTTTAAAAAATGAATAGGCAGGAGGCACCTGGGTGGCCCAGTTGGTTAAGCGTCCTCTTGATTTCGGCTCAGGCCATGAGTTTGAGTCCCGTGTCCGGCTGTGTGCTGACAATGGGACCCTGCTTGGGATTTTCTCTATCTCTCTCTTTCTCTTCCTCCCTGGTTTGTGCGTGCTCGCTCACGCTCTCCCTGTAAATAAATAAATCAATATATAAACAAACAAACATGAATAGTCAAGCTACAGATGGGGAGAAGAAGATCACAAGACATGTATGATGGAGGACTTGTATCCAGAGCGTGTGTGAACAGCTCATAAAAGCCAGTAATAGGGGTGCCTGGGTGGCACAGTTGGTGAAGGATCCAACTTCAGCTCAGCTCTGTGCTGACAGCTCAGAGCCTGGATTCTGCTTCGGATTCTGTGTCTCCCTCTCTCTCTGTCGTTCCCCCAACCCTCCCCCCGACTCTCTCTTTCTCAAAAATAAACATTAAAAAAATTTTTTTTAAAAAGGCCAATTTTTCAACACGCAGAAGATTTGAACAGGCACTTCACAAAGGACTGGCTGATACTCACACGAAAGAACACTCAACATGATTAGTCACAAAAGGTAAATGTAAATTAAAATTTTAATATGATGCCACTCACTAGAGTGGCCAAAACTAGAAGTACTGATGATGCCAAATGGTGAGAATGTGGAGCACGCAGAACTCTCAGGAAGGAACATAAAGCTGTATAGCCACCTTGCAAATAGGTCTGACAATTCAACATAGATCTTGTATCTTATAACCCAGTGATTCCACCTCTGCATACGTACCCAGAAGGCTTCTGCATAAACGCTCACACAGTATCTTTCATCCAAACAGCAGCAGATGGGAAGCCACTCAAATGCCTTCCTCTGCCTGATGGATAAGCTAACGTAGTAGATCCACACAAAGGAGGACTGGGGA
The DNA here is from genome assembly GCA_017311185.1 of Proteles cristata cristata. Lineage (NCBI taxonomy): Eukaryota > Metazoa > Chordata > Mammalia > Carnivora > Hyaenidae > Proteles > Proteles cristata. Next base: position 162,935 of record JAESUZ010004361.1, on the reverse strand, counting down.
CCAGTAATACGGGCACCTACAGGGTGAGCCTCAAAACGTTACACTGTGAATGGACACAAAAGAAGACATACTCTAGCCCTTTCTGCACCAAGTTCTGAGACAGGCATAAGACATCTATGGTGGAAAAAATTTTAGCAGTGTTTGCCAGAGTCAGCAGGAAATGGTAGTTGGAGATGGCATGAGGCATATATTTCTGGGGTTACGGGAACATTTTATATCTTGGTTAGAGTGTGGGTTACAAACCCATGCAATTGCCGAAACTCCCACCATACATCCATTTCAAGATATGGAAAACCACCCCCTGCCCCCCCAAAAAGATAAAATTCCCACCCAGTGTTTATTGAAATATTGATCAAGGCTTATCCCTGTGGAGTAGCAGGGAACGTGTAGTGAACAAGAACCCCTTGAAATTGTTAGCCATTCGAGACCTTGAAACTGGTGAAAGTACCAGCGTTTGGATGCCAAGTAAGATTTATCTCAGGATGGTGGGTGGAGGCCCTTTGAATGCTGGTGCCTGCAAAGAGCAATCATGCACAGACAGCAGCTCTTTCCAGTCAGGAAGCAGAACTGAGCATGTGTATCATCGGAAGTCTGCACGTGTGCGCACAGGCCCAGAACATTTCAGGTGAAGTTTAGCTTTGCATAGAGTTTGTGAATTTGAATTTCTCCAAACACCTCAAGTTTCCAAAAGGGGCTCAAAAAATAATATCTTAATGGGGCGCCTAGCTGGGTCAGTCAGTAAAACGTGACTTTTGATCTTGGGGTTATGAGTTTGAGCCCCATGCTGGGTGTAGTGATTACTTTAAAGTAAATTCTTGGGGCATCTGGGTGGCTCAGTTGGTTAAGGATCAAACTTTTTTTTTTTTTTTTTAATTTTTTGTTTATTTCTTTTTCTTTTCTTTTTATTTCTAAGAGAGAGAGAGAGAGCGTGAGCAGGGAGGGTCAGAGAGAGAGGGAGTCACAGACTGAAACAGGCTCCAGGCTCTGAGCTGGCAGTCAGCACAGAGCCCGACGCGGGGCTCGAACCCACGAACCGCGAGATCATGACCTAAGCGAAAGTCGGATGCCTAACCGACTAAGCCACCCAGGCGCCCCTAACATTTATTTCTTTTTGAGAGACAGAGTGAGACAACGTGAGCAGGGGAGGAGCAGAGCAAGAAGGAGACACAGAATCTGAAGCAGGCTCCGGGCTCTGAGCAAGCTGTTAACACAGAGCCCAACATGGGGCTCGAACCCACGAACCATGAGATCATGACCTGAGCCAAAGTCAGATGCTCAACTGACTGAGCCACCCAGGCGCTCCAGGATCAAATTCTTAATTTTCGCTCAGGTCGTGATCTCACAATAGTGAGGTCTAGCCCCATGTCGGGCTCCGTGCTAGACACTGAACCTGCTTAAGATTCTCCCTTTCCCTCTCCTTCTGGCCCTGCCCTGCTCTCACATAGGGTGTGTGCACACTCTGTCTCTCAAAAAAAAAAAAAATTTTTTTTTCTAAGGAAGTGGACATGACGTGACCAGCACCCAGCTTCACTGTAGGCGTTGGGGTACCGTTTCCCAATACTGGAGAAAATGTAAGCGCCAGTTCCCCAGTGTACCCCCCTTTGTTTAGAGGAAATGTCCCAGGAGGCCACGTTCTAGTTTTCTTCCTTTGCTCCAAAACCTAAACCAACCAGGCCACGCCTGGGCCCCTGGCTTTACAATGCTGCCCCTCAAAAGAAGGTGTGTACAATAGAAACCCCCATAGTATTGGGCATGGCTGGGACAGAAACTGTTTTGGTAGAATTCCAGCATTTTGAGTCAGGTATGGGTTTGTGGACAGATGAGCATGATATACCACTGAATTGTATCCTTGCCACGTGGAAATCTCCATTGGTAAAGAAAACAAAAATTTGTTCGTGTGTTCTTTTCTTTGACACTTTCCCAACTGAGACGGTCGGCTGCGAGAGATCAGTCAGTGAAAAATCACCAGGTGCGGTATGATCGCAAGTTTAACAAAAAAATTATCTTGGGGTCGTGGGTGTTAAAATGGATGTTATTTTTGGGGTGTCTGGGTTGTTCAGTGGTTGAGCGTCCAACTCTTGATTTCAGCTCAGATCATGATCTCCTAGTTCGTGGAATCCAGCCCCACGTCAGGCTCTGTGCTGACAGTGCCGAGCCCGCTTAGAATTCTCTCTCCCTCTCTCTCTGCCCCGCCCCTGTGGATGTTTTCTAAGTAAATAAATTTTTAAAAAATAGGTATTATTTTTTATTTTTTGAGCTTTATTTATTTAGAGGTTCTAAATTGAACATAAGAGTTCAGCATTTGGACCTCAGTGCTCTAGGCGGGGTCCATCCCACCTGGTTTATGAAGCATTTTGTTGCTGTTCCCCTTGAGCTCTGCTGTCCGCTCACTGCCTGGCTGAAGGGCCAGAACTGCTCCAGTAACTTGTACCCGCTCCTGCCCCCATCTCGCCTCCGGGGGGTGTGGGGGGGGAGCTGAGTGTTTAGGGTTTAGTGTGTGCGTGAGCAGTTCGTTCCTTTTCTTCCCGTTCGCTGCTACGTAAGCTTCTGTCATGTGGGTTATTGCTATTGTCACGTGTTATTTCTGGAACAGAATAACAGAGTTTCTGGGTAGGTCAGTCCTTAGGTCCCGTTTCTTCCCCCAGGTTCTAGTCCTGTTTGCTACTGTAGCCGAGCTACCTAGAGTCCCCAGTAGGAGGAGAGAACATTAATCCGTTGGCTGAACAAATGTGTATACAAATCTTTGTGCTAGGGTTTCGCTCAGTTAGGAGGTAAGTCGCAATGTTTGGGGATTCTTCATTATGTCAGCTCTGAAGACAGAAGCACCATGGGGCCACACGGTGCCCAGCATTCTCTGGAATTTACTGACTTAGGTAACCCTGAACCAGAGCTTGTTCAAAAGGTGAGCAGTACGGCTCTGCTAGGCACATAGATGTACGTTTCTTCGCACTATGACCTCAGATTGACCCTGAACGTGTCTCCCCGCCTCCCCACCCCGGCCCGGCCCTGTCCTGCTCTCCGTCTCTACCACAGTTCAGTGTCACTGTTTAATCTGTGACCAGGACACCTGTAACACGCTTGTTCCCTCCCATCTGTTTTTCCAGATAAACATTGAGGACCTTGAGGAGGGACCAGTCCTGAATGGGGAGCGATCCGATTGTCTGCTCACAGACACTGTGGTTTCGCGGAACAGAAGGAGGTCCCAGAGCGGAGGTGCAGACACCAAGAAAGCTGGAGAAGTGGCTGACAAGGCGCCCCCAGAGCAGGTGTGGGGACTACGAGGGGCCAGCCACATACACCCTCTGCTGGCATCTTCTGAGTCCCAGCCACGCCCGCATTTCCCTGGGACCCCGGTTAGATTTGCCTGAAATCCTCAAGACTAGTTGTGGCATCAAGGAGGCCACACGCTCGGTTCCCTAGGCAGGTTTTCTTGGCACAAGAGTGGCCTCCACCCTTCGGGAAGCTCTGCCCCTCCTTCCCAGGGGGTGTGTTTTGTGACTGTGGAGCTCTGGTCAGGTGGTCGAGGCCCTGGGCAGTGTGGGTCGGTTCGGGCTGGGATGTGGCTGTTGGGCACCATGCGCGGGAGGCCGCCCCTGAAGCGCTCTAATGCTTGACTCACTGAGGGCCTGCTGTGCGTCTGCTGGGTCCTGGGGGCTCCGGTCGAGAGAGCGACAGGTATGGACAGACAGTGCAGCCAGAGGGACTTGACTCGCGGCGTAGAGAGGGGCACCCTACTGAGCTTGGGGTGGTGGGGTGCTGCACACTGTGGGGGAGGAGGTGGCCAAGTGAAGGGACGAGAGAGATCGGGCAGAGGCACCAAGGGCTTAGGGGAGTGCAGTGCAGGGTCCCAGCCTCCAGGGTGGCTGCGCGCGGCAGGGAGAGTGGTTGACAGAGTGGAAGATGAAAGCAGAGGGCAGGTGGGTGGACGCCCCTCACCCTGTGAGCCCCTTGAGGTCCTGGGAAGCCGTGAGTTCCGTTGAGAAGGAGAAATTGGAGGCAGGGCCAGAATCACAGGCCGGTGGGAGGTCTGTGTTGTCGGAGAAGGTGGGTTCCCGGGACATCGAGGGGGAGAGCGAGCAGCCGCCAAGCCTGTGTTCCCGTGTCCATCTGCATCTTGCTGCTTTAGTTGTCAGGGTTTAAGATCTTATTGTCTCTTTCCATTGACTAAAATGTGTTTCTTTTGTTAGTCAAATCTAAGTGGGAAACTCCGAAAGAAGAAAAAGAAACAGAAAAATAAGAAAAACACTACAGGAGAAATTTTGGTATGTGCCTCTGGCTGTTTCTCAGGGCAGTTCATTTTCATTTGGTATTTTGATTCCTTTCCTTTCCGTTAGGAATCTAACTCAGGTCAGGGAAGGTCACTTACCAAATTTCGCTCTTAGTTCACTTTGTTCCTTAAGGTCAGACTCCATTTTCCATTTTCTGGTGACCTTCTGAAATGATGCTCTTTGGACAAGGCAGCCTTTGTAAATCCGCTGCCCGTGTGCCCTGACCTTTCTCTAGTGCCAGTGGACTAACTAAATGTTGAGGTGTAAGCCTCCAGGTTTGGTCTGTTGTCAGAAAATCTGTTCTTGTTATTGCCTGCAGTCCTCGTCACCTGATTCTGTGTCCCGGAGAGGCTGTAGCACTCTGCCTGTCCCTGGTAGTTACACCCGAGTCCTGCCTGAAGAGGTGTAGGCTTGTGCTTTGTCACTTCAAGAGCCGTTCTAGTTCTGTGATCTCGCCGGTCCTGAGCCGCCTCTAATGAAGCATCTCTTCCTTCTCCTAAATATATGTGTAGCACACAGCGTTTAGAATATACAGTCTTTCAGGAAGGAGACACAATATAACACTTATTCTTTGCAAAGATCATTCTATTATTGATATTACATTTAAAATAAAGTTAGTGGGGCGCCTGGGTGGCTTAGTCGGTTAAGCGTCCGACTTTCGCTTAGGTCATGATTTCACGGTTCGTGGGTTCGAGCCCCACGTCGGGCTCTGTGCTGACTGCCAGCTCGGAGCCTGGAGCCTGTTTCAGAGTCTGTGACTCCCTCTCTCTCTGACCCTCCCCTGCTCACGCTGTCTCTCTCTCTGTCTCTCTCTCTCTGTCATAAATAAATAAAACATTTTTAAAAATTTAAAATAAAGTTAGTGTGGTGATTAATTGTTGTTGTTGTTCTGGGGCTTTCAGGAAAACGGGCTGGAAGATATTGATCGCATCTTGGAGAGGATCGAGGACGGCAGTGGCTCACACCGCCCAGGCCCGCCTCCCCTGAGCTCCAAGAGGCACGTCCTATATGTGGAGCACAGGTACAGCCCCCTCCGTGCTGTCTGAGACTTCTGTGCAAGGGGGAAGTAATACTGAAAAAAGAAGAGAACTTGCTCTCTTTATTTAAAGTGATGTAGGTGTATTGCTAAGCATTTAGGCGATAGGAGCAAGGAGAGAGAAGCAAAGGGAAACTCCTCTCTGTTTCCAAGGACCCATCACTTAGCTTTATGTATCTGGGAGTGTTTTTTCTCGAAAGGTGTTGAGGTAAGATGTCATCCCTGGGATAAGTCATTGCTCTCTCGTCCTTGTAGATGCTTATGAAAAGCCCTTCCCTACTACAGAGATTGTTGCCCATGTTAAAAAAGCGATCTCTTATCCTGAGTCGGCGAGCACACCTGGATCTAGTCCGCAGGTCTGAGGCTGCTCTGATTTGGCCCCAGTACCGGCTGCCTCTGCTTCAGGGTTAGTGTGGTTTGGAGAAGGCTTGCCAGTTGCTTCCATGCCAGAATAGCTCTTCTCTCTGCTGGCTTTTACGTGACCTTTCAGAATTCCCAGGGTCATTGTAGAAGAACTCAATTTCATTTTTTTTATTTGTTAAATTTTCAATTCTCTAGACACTTGAATCCAGACACAGAACTGAAAAGGTATTTTGGTGCTCGAGCTGTCCTGGGGGAACAAAGGTAAGACGGACCCTGGGACCCTGGCTCTGTTCTGGAAGAAGGGAGGGAGCGCTCTCCAGGCCTCTTAGCCCCCAGGGACTTAAGAAAGGAGACCCTAAGGACTTGTGGTTCTGAGGGATCAGAAGGGGGTCAGAGAGAAGTTGGTGTTTGACCTTCTCGATGGCCAGTGGGCTCCATCCCTCATACTGCCTTTGCTAGCCTATGAGTCACCATTTGGCAAGGGTTCTGGAAGTCCTAAAATTTTGAGCTTCTAGGCCAGAAATCTTGGCCAACTTCATTTTTGTTTCTCAATCAGCGAGCAAAACCAACACGATTAGATTCTGGGATACGTTTGATCGTTGTTAATTTAACAGTTCTTAGTGATTAATGCCGTGCGGTAGACCCAGGGAGAAACGCTCTGATCGTGAGGGGCTGTTTACAGGCCTTTCTGCAGGAGGCGTGGGTGCTCAGCAGAGTCCCATTCTGACTGGGAGCTGTCAGCCGACAGAGGCTTTGTCGTTTCCAGTACCGTCTGTCTTCTTTCTAAATGTAGGAGTGAATGCTTTTTGTAAAAAAAATAAATAAATAAAAATTGGAGGCAATTCGGAAGGGTCCCTATGACACCCCCGAAGACGACCAGTCCGGACAGCTTGCCGCACCTCTCTGAGGTCTGTCTGCACACACTCCGTGTTCCTCAGAATCACAGAGCCCTGCCAGCCTCTCTCACCACCTGGTTCCTCACGGTTGGGTTCCAGGCACCATTTTCCATGCCCGGTGTCTGCGGGGAATGCACTGGTCCTGGGGGACGGGTGCCGGCTTGTGTGCTGGCTGCACTCTTCCTGCAGCTGTGTGGCCCTTTCTCGCGCAGTTGCACAGGATGGGGGTCCTGTGTGGGGTAGTTCCACGTCTCTCCGCCGCCCAACTGCTGCCTGGTGTTCTTCCTCCTCTGACCTAGAGTGGCGTTAGGGGCTTTAGATTCTGTCATAACATACAGATGGAGGACTCTTCTTGTTATTTGCTAATGTTTTTTGGTTTTATCTTTGGTGTTAAGTTATTCAGGACACAAGGGTTTCTGACTTTATGTCTTCTTGGGGAATATTGATGAAAAACATTTTCTCTTAAAAATGTTTCTTGTGAGGGGCACCTGGGTGACTCAATTCGGTTAAGCGTCTGCCTCTTGATTTCAGCTCCGGTCATGATCTCACGGTTTGTGAGTTTGAGCCCAGCGTCAGGCTCTGCACTGACAGTGGAGAGCCTGCTTAGGATTCTCTCCCTCTCTCCCTCTCCATTCTTCTCCCTCCTTCTGTCTCTGTCTCTGGCCCTCCTCCACTCGTGCTTTCTTAAAATACATAAACTTAAAAAAATAAACAAATATGGGGCATCTGGGTGGCTCAGTCGGTTAAGCGTCTGACTTCAGCTCAGGTCATGATCTCATGGTGTGTGAGTTCAAGCCTTGCATTGGCTTCTGTGCTGACAGCTCAGAGCCTGGAGCCTGTTTCAGATTCTGTATCTCCCTCTCTCTTTGTCCTACCCTACCTCATACTCTCTCTCTCAAAAATAAACATTAAAAAACTTAAAAAAATATATACAAATAAATAAAATATTTTCTTGGTCTGAACATCGGGCGTTTCCCCGGCCCAGCTCCATTTGTTGGCCTGTGGTTGGTGTGTCTGCATTTTCTTCTCATTTCCGCCCACTCCTGTTCCCGTGCCTGTAATACTTCACGTAATTGTGTTTATTGTTTTTATAGTATCGTTATGCTTCTTAGGATATCGGTTCCTTTAAAAGTTTAAGTTCCACCGAAGGCTTCCCTGCGAAGCCGCAGTTCCCCCGCCCCCCTGTCCGTCGTTGTGCAGACTCCGTGTGGCTCTGGGTCCCCTCCGTCTCGGCGGCCAGCTGAGAACGCGCGGCCGGCGGGCGCACGGCGCTTTCTCGGAGAGCCTCCCGCGACAGGCGCGGCTGACACACCTGCCCCCTGCTCCGCTGGTGCCCCCCGCCCCCAGCGCCCCCTCTCTGTTCCGTACGAACACTCACTGCAGGGCTGCGCCGGCCCTGGGTCCAGAGACCAGGCGGTTCTGCGTTTCCAGTTCGCCGGTTCACACCCTGCCCAGCGCCCGTCAGAGTGGGACTCGGTGCTGGGGCGACCGAGAGACCGCCCCCCGCGCCCCCCCCGAAGGAAGCCCCGCCCACAGGCCCTCGCTCAGACCGTTCCTGCTGCGTGTGTGCCGCGTGGCGCCGACCCCGGAGAGGTGTTCCGGCGACGGAGATGAAACATATCCCAGCTCCTAGACTTCATATCGGTTTTGCTGCTGATTGAGAAGCGAAAATAAGCCTGGCTAACGTTTCAGGGCTCGACACTCGAAATTTCAGAGGTGGTCGTTTGAGTGTTTCTTCAAATTGTGAGTCCGATTTGGAGGTGCCCTGTTCTCCTGCAGTTTTGCCACCTTGGTGGGAGAGGAAACACGCTTTTTTACCCTCCTCCTCATGCAGGCCGGATTCTTCCTCCTCTGTATTTCCTTAATGAAATGGTTCGTGTTATCAAGAAAATGTACAGAATCCCATGCACAGGTCCGCATGCCCATTACTCAGCTTAAGAAACAAAGCCTCAGGGTTAGAGCAGAAACCCCTCTGTGCACCCACGGCCTCGGAGGAGCCCAGTGAGGCCGGGGCACGGGCTGAGGGGAGACGGCAGTCTGGGCACCGCGTCTCAGGGGGCTGACCTCCCTCCCCTCTGCTCCCTTGTGCTCCCCGGCTCGTCCTCACCCAGGACTGTGTTGGTGTCAGTGTGCTGACCACCTCCCGTCCCCAGACGGTTCTTTTCGTGGTTACTGGGGTTCATTTTTCTTTTCTTTTTTTTTTTTTTTAAATATTTTTATTTCTAGGAGAGAGAGAGAGAGACAGTGTGAGCAGGGGAGGGTCAGAGAGAGAGGGAGGTACAGACTCTGAAACAGGCTCCAGGCTCCGAGCTGGCAGTCAGCACAGAGCCCGATGTGGGGCTCGAACCCACGAACCGGGAGACCATGACCTGAGCCGAAGTCGGATGCTTAACCAACTGAGCCGCCAGGCGCCCCTGTGGTTCACTTTTCAAAACCCGTTGTTGCGTTGCTGGGAGGCGAGGCCCTCTGGGAGGGGAGGCGAGGACCCACCTCAGGACGGAGGGCGGCCCCCGTCCTGTGCGCAGCCAGTGGTGCCTTTGTCCAGCCTGGTCCCCAGGGAAGCCTGCTCGTTCGCATCCACAGGGTGCCTTCCAGGCCTGTTCTACCCCTTATCTGTCTGTTTGTTTCCTTTTTACCTTTCTTTCCTGCCGTTTTGAGGAGACTCTAAAAGTTTTCAGTTTTTCTTTCCTTCCCCGGTCGCTCGGTTGTTTAGCTCAGGGCGCACGGCGCACTCGGCACTCGGCACGCTGTTTGTGCCGTTCGCGCTCCGTCCTGCCCGCGCCCTTCCCTTCCCACGGTTTCGCCCCCGAGGTCCCTCGGAGGTGAGGCAGTGAAGATACGGCTGTGACCGCACCCTTCTCCCCAGGCCGAGGCAGCGGCAGCGCGTGTACCCCAAGTGTACGTGGCTGACGACCCCCAAGAGCACCTGGCCACGGTACAGCAAACCAGGTGAGGGCCGTGCGGAGCCGCGGGGGCCGGGCCGCTCCTCTGTGTGAGCCCCGGGGTCAGGGGCAGGGACGCCCGCCGTGACGGGGGCATGTGGCACCCGGCCTGCTCCTGGGGGGGGCCTCCGTGACCCCCGCGTGCTGCAGCAAGGACACCCCCACTCTGCTGGCAGAGCCCCCTGAGCCACTTGGAGCAGAGGCTCCGGGGCTGTCAGGAGGGTCTGAGTCGAGGGTAGCCTGGAACCGCTCACCTCTTCTGGAAGGTAAGTGGTTCCTCAGAAGAAACTGGGCCTTCACCCGACGTGGGTACAGGAGGAAAGGCCGTCCACTCGTGGGGTGTGCATCGCCGGCGCCCCAGAGGCCTGGCCGCCGCCCCTGCACGGTCGCCCTTGCCCGTCTGCATCTGGACTTTGACCCGTGTTTCGGCCCAGCCAGATGCCACGGGGTTGGCGCTGTGTGTGTCCTGGGACATTTGTGACCGACCCCCCCCCCGGGGGGGTGTGGGGGACGCCTTCGTAGGAAGGACCGGACCGTGGTGCCGGCGTGGCGGCCAGGCCCGGGCGTCCTGGGGCAGCGAACCCTGTCACGGGGGCTCCCGTTGCGCACGCACAGAACTCATCTGCCGGAGCCCCGGGGCCTGACGCTGCACTTTCCCCAGGTCTGTCGATGCGGCTGCTGGAGTCCAAGAAGGGCCTCTCCTTCTTTGCGTTTGAGCACAGTGAGGAGTACCAGCAGACGCAGCACAAGTTCCTGGCCGCTGTGGAGTCCATGGAGCCCAACAACATGGTGGTGCGGGCATCCCCGCGGGCGGGCCCTCGCCCCCTCCGCAGTTACCCAGGCTGCCCTGGGCCTGGGCCCCAGACTGTGGTCCCTCGGCCTCCGGGCCCCTCTCCCCTCCAGCGTGTGCCCGGTCATGGGGGCTGCTTGTGTGGGGTGTGGCAGAGGGTGAAGGTGGAGGTGCTGCTTCCCGCCCCAGGGGCGTAGGTGACTCGGCCTGGCTTGGGCGAGGAGCTTGGTTTCAGGCGAGGGTGTTATGGGTGTCACCCTGGTAAAATTTTCACGAGGTCTATGTGCCTGAAAGAAAAGCTTGCTTGGGGCTGGCGCCTCGCTGCCTGCTGTCTGGGGGCGCCGCTTGCAGCCCCATGTTCCCCCTGCCCGTGCAGGTTCTGCTCCAGACCAGCCCGTACCATGTCGACTCGCTGCTGCAGCTCAGCGACGCCTGCCGCTTTCAAGAGGACCAGGAGATGGCCCGGGACCTTGTAGGTGAGAGGGCGCTGCCCGGCTATGCTTCCGGGCCACGCATGCCTTCCCCGGGGGGAGGAGGGTGTAGGTCTTGTTGTCTGTGATGACGGCAGGTACCAGGGGTTTGCCAGGGTCGTTTTTAAACAGCGGCTTTCTCGAGATACAATTCATAGACCACATAATGCTGCCATTGAAAGCATATGATTCACTGGTGTGTAGATCAGGCCAGAGCCGTACCGCTTGGTCACTACCAAGTCGCAGTCATTCACACGACCTCCGAAAGAACCCCTGCCCATGACCTGACACCAGCTGGCAACCCAGGTCTGCTTCCTGTTTCTGTGCATTTGCCTGTTCTAGACATTTCCTTTGAGTGGAGTCCTTTGACTCATGCCTACCTGGCTTCTTTGATTTACCATAACGTCTTCAGAGTTCACTTCTCATACTGCTAAGCGGTGCTCTGCGGTGTGGATAGGCCATGGTGTGTGCACCTGCCAGCACTTGGGGACACTTGGCTTGTTTCCACTTGCCGGATCACGTGATAAACAAGCTGCTGTGGACGTGTGCACATGGGTTTTGTGAGGATGTGTTTGCACCTCTCTGGATAGAACACAGGGCCCCCCCGTCCTGCCTCTGGGGAAACAAATGCAGAGAGTGGCATCGGTGACCCCCCCCAAGGCCACATCTGTGCCACGGCGTTCCCCCAAATCCTCACTTTATGACCTCCTTCCTTTGCGAGCCTTCTTTGCGAGCCATAGGGGCTGAGGTTGCAGTCGCCGCACGGTGGCCATGACCCTCCCCTGGTGTTTGGTGGCCTGCAGAGCGAGCGCTGTACAGCATGGAGTGTGCCTTCCACCCCCTGTTCAGTCTCACCAGCGGGGCCTGCCGGCTGGACTACCGCAGACCTGAGAACAGGTGGGTCTCACGGGCAGGGTGCCCGGGTGTGTCACAGCTGTCACGTGAACTGAGCGCCCGTGTTGGCGCAGTGGGAGCAGGGAGAGGACCGTCTCTGAGGAGTCCCACCTGCTAGGTCGCACCGGGGCCTCTTGCTGGGTCCAGCTTGAACGCGAGATGGCTGAGCTCAGGGACAGACCGATTGGGCCAGCCCGGGGCTGCTTTTGTCCTTGTTGGAAGTGGGTCTAGCGGCGCCTGGGGGCTCAGTCGGTTAAGTGTCCAACTTCAGCTCAGGTCATGATCTCACAGTTCGTGGGTTCGCGCCCCGCGTCGGGCTCTGTGCTGACAGCTCAGAGCCTGGAGCTGCTTCAGATTCTGTGTCTCCCTCTCTCTCTGACCCTCCCCTGCTCACGCTGTCTCTCTCTCTCAGAAATAAATAAAACATTTAAAAAAGAATTTTAAAAAAGTGTTTAAGAAGTGAGTCTAATAAGCTACGTCAGCTTGAGCCTGTTCCCTGTGCTCCGTGGTCATGATTGGGTGACACTTGTCTCAAGGCCCCGCTCTGGCACCGACTGTCACTGAAGGAGGCTCGAACAGCCACAGTGGCTTCCCTCACCCCCTGCTTCTTGCCCTCGTGGGCCCTGGGAGGTGGGGGGTGCGTCCTCTGTCATCCCGGTGCCTCCTCGCCCTCTCGCCGCCTCCAGCGTCTGTGTTCGGGCCAGCGCTGCCGCTCTCTGCACCTGACAGTCGGCCTGGGCACGCTGACCCCGATTGCGCAGATCGTCTGGCTTTGCCTGTGTTAGTCTGGTCTCTCCAGTGAAATTCTTAGTTCTCAGAGGCAGGTTATGAAACACGGACATCACAGGCCCTAGCAGGGTGGTGGTTACTGATACAGTAACACTATCAAGATGATTCAAGCCCCAAAACTGGATGCGTCCAGCGGCAGCGCCCCTGCCAAAGTTGGGGCTTGAGGGTAAATTAGGGTGGTGATTAGAGGAGATGTTGAGTCTGTTCTCTGAAGCGATCAACAGAAAGCAGGATGTTTTCAGCTACGAGCTAAGCTTGTTTTCCTCCACGTGGACACGTAACTGCACACAGCATGTGGAGCGTCACCATCTCTGCAGACACAGGAAGACTCGTGAACATTCGCAGTGATTAGGGCACCCAGGACATGCCAGCGCAGCCAAGGAGCAGGGGTCGGCGTCGGTGCCGGACAAGGCTCTGGCTGCCGCACTGATTCACGAGGGACTGTCTTGGATCTAGGAGCTTCTACCTGGCCCTCTACAAGCAAATGAGCTTCCTGGAGAAGCGTGGCTGCCCCCGCACGGCGCTGGAGTTCTGCAAGCTCATCCTGAGGTAAGCGCCTGTGGCTGGCGGTGTGCTCACAGCCTGGGACCGTGGGCGGCGGTGCCAGCGGACCACTTTGTGCTTTGTCTTCCCCCCCTCCTCCCCCCACCTCGGGAAGCCTGGAGCCGGACGAGGACCCTCTGTGCATGCTGCTGCTCATCGACCACCTGGCCTTGCGGGCACGCAGCTACGACTACCTGATCCGCCTCTTCCAGGAGTGGGAGGTGGGTGTGGGCGTGCGCGGTGATGCGGGCCGGATCTGCCCGCTTTGCTCAGTCCGGGCTCCGTGCACCCTGCGTGGTTCTGCCAAGCAGTGGGCGGGTCTGCACCCACCCCACCTGGTTTCCCGACATCCAGGCTGAGACTGGGCACAAGAAAAAGGCAGACTCTCATTAGTGACCGTCAGGGTGATTACGTATTGAAGCAATGCTATTTTAGGTATTTTAGTAGTAGGTTAAATGTAGCATTAGTAAACATTAATGTCACCTGTTCTAATTTGGCTGCTAGGGAATGAGCGTTCCTGTTACACGGTGCTGTCTTGCGGGGTGTGAACCTGACCGCCTTCGGTGGGGCGGGGGCGGGAGTGGGGGATTGACAGCTTACCTTCCTGAGCTCTGAGCTTGACTCTTCTCACCACGTGTTCGTGTGTGATTGAAAAATGACTACATAAATCATTTTGAATTCTGTCACTTGGGTAGTTGGCCAAGGAGTCCCACCTCTGGGGATCTAGTTTCTAGAAGTTCCCGGAGCACCCCCATCCCCCGCAACAGGGCTGCAGAAGAACGTAGGTGGAGACCACGGTCCCGTTTTAGGGGAGAACACACAGCACATCACGTGTCGTTTGCTACCTACACGTGCGGAGGGAGGCAAGGCAAGTGCTCGGCCCCGTTGGCGGCCTTGATCGGGTCCTGGCGGGAGGAGGGATGATCCTCCTTGCCGACCTGACTCACTCCGTTTTCCGCTGTGACAGAGCACAGGCTGGCTGCTTCCAGAGCTGAGCCCGTCACGAGAGTGGGCATCTGTCTGTGCCCCTCCTGACTCTACCTCCCCCAGGTCCTTCCTCTCGTCCATCGCAGGCAGTTTTCTACCCTGCCAGGGCCTTTTACTTGTCTTCTGCCCCAAGAAAGTCCCCAGAGGTAACGGGAAGTTGCCGTTTATGCCAAGTGGAAAGATACCAGCGCAGCACTGGTGTTCACCACGGGCCCCTCCAGCGACTCCAGAGCAGCTGCAAGTCTTGCGTCTTTGGTCTTTGCCACATTCAAGCTCCAGAGTTTGTTCCTCCACCCCTTTCAGGCTCATCGAAATCTGTCTCAGCTCCCGAATTTTGCCTTCTCTGTGCCATTGGCCTATTTCCTGCTGAGTCAGCAAGCAGACCTCCCTGAGCAGGAGCTCAGCTCTGCGAGGGAACAGGCATCTCTCCTGATCCGCCAGGCGCTCATCATGTTCCCTGGAGGTGGGTGCGGTGTGTCCTGGCAGCGCCTGCGTACGCGGCCAGGCCCCGGCGTGCGCCCTCCGCTTAGAGAAGGGCGCGTCTTCAGCAGGGCCTTTGGACAAGGTGGAGATACAGCTCAGAAGCAGCAAATGAGTCAGAACTGACTTTGGCGTTCAAGTGTCTTGGGGCTTCAGGATAAGTTTTTGATATTGACTGAGACAAACTTATTTTCTGAAGATGTGGTATTTTCTTCTTTTTTTTTAAGTTTAAGAGGCAGAAACAGAGAGTGAGCGGGGGAGGGCCAGACACAGGGAGACACAGAATCTGAAGCAGGCTCCAGGCTCCGAGGGGGTCAGCACAGAGCCGGACGCAGGCTCAAACCCACGAGCCAGGAGATTGTGACCTGAGCCAAAGTTGACCACTTGACCTACAGAACCACCCAGGTGCCATGACATGGTATCTTCTAGAGAGATAAGTGAGCTGCTAGATGTTAGCAGAACCCTGCAGGAGGGGCCCGGTCAGCAAACTAGGGTTTATGTTCTTGCTCTCAAATCCCATCTTTCTTTTTTTTTTTTAAATTTATTTCTGAGAGAGAGACAACGTGAGCAGGGGAGGGTCAGAAAGAGAGGGGGAGACCCAGAATCCAAAGCAGGCTCCAGGCTCTGAGCTGTCAGCACAGAGCCCGACGCAGGGCTCAAACCCACGAACTGTGAGATCATGACCTGAGCCGAAGTCGGACACTTAACCGACTGAGCCACCCAGGCGCCCCTCAAATCCCATCTTTCAGTTGGGTTGAATAACTTGTTCTGGGATTGCACGGGGAACCTCCCGGCATCCTGGGGCAGCGGGCTAGTGTCTGTGTGATGACGGAGCACTGTGGGCTGATCTCCTTGGTGATGAGAGATGAGAGAAGATCCTGCCTCCCTGCCAGGGTCCTGGTGGGCTGCGGGCCTCCGGCCACGTGCAGGTTCGCAGAGGGCGTGTCTTGGGACCGGCCGTGCTGCCTTACGTGCGCTGTCCCCACATCCCGCGGCTGGAGCAGCTCAGGCCCTCGAGGTGACCCCTTCACCTCAGTGGGCCTGCTTTGTGTAGGCCAGGAGAGGAGGTGACCAGGGTCTCTACTTCTGGGGCTCACATCCTAGGGCAGGGAGACCGCGTCAGGTAGTGCCATGTGCTGGGCAGAGCACGGAGCTCAAGGTCTAAAACAAGCATGGTGAAGGTCCGAGGAGGCAGCCAGGGCAGGGCTGAGGCCCATGTGACTCAGGACTGCCACTGGACATGTTCTCAAGCTCTGCCTGCACGTCCAGGCCCCGCGCCTCTCCATCTGTGCGCCCACGGGGCTGCCTGGCCAGGCCCTAATGAAGTGACCTTTCCCCATCAAGGTGCATGGAGTTAGCAGGCGAGGCGCTTCGTGGGCACGGGCTATTTGTGTGGGGCCGGGGGTGTGAGCCACCCGTGAAGTCATTCGGAAGACAGGGTTCTCCAGGTGACATGGCTGTTTGGGGAAGCCACAGCTGCTCAGGGGGAGAGACAGGTTCCGCCCGAGGCCTGAACCCCGCAGGCTGGCCCTCCCACCAGCCTGCAGATGGAGCGCACGATGTCAGTGGTTAGAACGCCTCGTGCGTGTGCCTGCGGGGTATGGGTGCAGCCCCTGAGATGCCGACCGGGCCTCCGCGCGGCAGCTGGACCCACGGCCCCCTCCAAGGTGGCAGAGACCGCTGGGGGGGCTGCTGTGGGTAGACTGGCCTCGCCCTGGTGTCACCCTGCCCGTGGGGCCCCTGCTTCCTCTGGCAGCCCTCCTCCCTTTGCTGGAGTACTGCAGCGTGCGGCCGGATGCCACCGTCGCCACTCACAGCTTCTTCGGACCGGACGCTGAGATAAGGTAAAGACCGACGGGCCCCAGGAGGGCAGTGCCCGCTTGCGTGTGAGTCGTGGGGCCGACTGTGGGCGTCAGCTGCTCTCCTGTCACCGGGAGGAGCCTGGCACCTGCTCTCCGCTCGGGACTGGGCGGCTGGACTGTGCTCCCCCGGGGGGGCTGGGCCCCCGTCCAGGGGGGGCATCGCCTCGAGGGTCAGGCACCGAGCTGGCCGGCGTGTGAGCACCCTGCGGCCTAGGGCGCAGGCCTCCCTGGTGAGCAGTGAGCAGGGCACGGCTCCACCGTGCGTGCGTTTGCTGGACGGGGCTTGGGTCACTGCACTTACTGGCATGGCTCACACATCTGCGCGGGCACATAGTATGTTTTCCACGTTTCTTGCTAAAAAAAAACAACAACAAAGAAAAATGTGCAGATGGGAGCCAGCCACCCTCAGACCCTGTTTGCAAACCACAGTGGTTCTTGCGGTGTCTCTGTGTGTGTGCACCGACGTACGTGTTCTTTTCCGGTTCTGTTAAAGAACTCATACTTTTTCATTGTTTTAATGTTTATTATTTTTGAAAGAGAGAGAGAGACAGAATCTGAAGGAGACTCTAGGCTCTGAGCTGTGAGTACAGAGCCTGACGTGGGGCTTGAACCCGCTAACTGTGAGATCATGACCCGAGCTGAAGTCAGACATTTAACTGGCTGAGCCACCCAGGCGCCCCAGGGAACGTGTACTTCTCAAAAAACACGTAATCCTGAATAGAAGTAAATGCTGTGTTTGTCCCCCACCCCCTGGGTGGTTGTCTGTCCCAGGTGAGCAGCCCCTCTCACCCCAGGCTCCCCTGGGTGCCGGCGGGCCCCGCTCACAAGCTCCGCTCCCCCGCAGCCAGCCCCCCGCCCTGAGCCAGCTGGTGAGCCTGTACCTCGGGAGGTCGCACTTCCTCTGGAAGGAGCCGGCCACCATGAGCTGGCTGGAGGAGAACGTCCGCGAGGTTCTGCAGGCGGTGGACTCCGGGGACCCCGCGGCGGAGGCCTGTGAGAGCAGGTGGGCCCGGGGGTGACAGGGCAGCACGCGGCCCCATGAGTCCTCGTGAGAACGAAGCCCGTCTGCTCGGGTGCTGCTGTCACGGATGTGGCAGCCGGGCCGGTGCGGGCCCCCTTCCATGTGCCACCCTCGTGTCCCCGGGTTCCAGGCGGAAGGTCCTCTACCAGCGTGCGCCCAGGAACATCCACCGCCACGTGGTCCTGTCTGAGGTGAAGGAAGCCATTGCTGCCCTCCCCCCGGTAAGGGAGAGGGGCTGAGACGGAGCTTCGTCACAGGCGGGGCCCTTCCCCTCACAGCCGGGGTTTGGAGAGGTGGCCTCACAGGGCTCAGAGCAGCGACCCAGCCTCTCGGGGCCCCGGGGCCTGCATCCTGTGGCACTAAAGTGAGAGATCCTGACACGGTGACCCTGTGATTCTGTCTCTGCCCCGCGGCACGCACACTTTGGCCCACAGGTGTCCTGTGCAGCCCTCAGAGCCGGCAGAGTGAGTGTCCCGGTGGAAGAAAGGCCGTCCCCACCCCTTCACCCGGTGGCTTAGGACAGAGGGTGCGCAGGGCCTCGAGCCCGGGGACCCTCGCCGTCTGACGGGCGGACGCCTGCCCAGCCTGGAATTGGCTGCGAGTCTGGGGGGTGGGGGGGGCCAGGGGCTCACGCGGTTCTGTCTCCCTTCCTGAAGGATGTGACCACGCAGTCTGTGATGGGCTTCGACCCCCTTCCCCCTTTGGACACCATCTACTCCTACGTCAGACCAGAGAGGTACCGCTCGCCTCCTGCTTTGCTCCTTTGCTTGTACAGCTCTGAGGTCAGCGCTTCGGGGCCACTGCCTCCCGCAGATACAGGCCCTCAGAGGACTGTGGCTTGGGGTCACAGGTCAGCTTTTGTCAGTCGTGTTCTTTCACTTCTTTGTCTAAAGTAGGAGTGTTTTTCTGTCAGTTTTTGGAGCAGGTGTTGGAGGTAACAATGGGCAGCAAGAGCAGGGCACTCCCTCTGCCCTCATGGAGTTTACAGGGCAGGGGGACAATGTATTGATTATGGAATCTAGAAATAAATGTAGTCAAAACTGCAGTGAGAAAGTGCTGGTGCACACGAGTCTCAGAGGAAACTGGTCATCGATGTGTGAAGGAATAACAGACCTTCACCAAGGAAAGGGGGAGGGAATGTTGCTGGTTCACAGAGGCAGCATGTGCAAAGGCCCTGTGCGAGCAGCACGGCACAGGGCACGTTCTCAGAACCGAAAAAGGCCCATGTAGCCGAGCCAGGAGAGCTGCAGCGAGGGCGCCGTGGAGCCCGAGTCTGCAATGGATTTGTGGACGGTGTTTAGCCTTGAATCGTGGACAAGCTTCTTTTTTCTCTCTTCTAGCCTTGAAAGCTGAGTGATTGACTTACCAAGAGCTTTGAGCACAGTATTGTAGATCTGGAAGTGACAGATTTGCCCATTTCAGGAAAGCTTGTGGTTTACAGACCTCAGTAGAGCACATTATGTAGGCTGAAGGCCTTTTTTTTTTTAATGTTTATTTTTGAGAGAGACAGAGACAGCAAGTGGGGGAGGAGCAGAGAGGGGGAGACAGAACCCAAAGCAGCTCCAGGCTCCGGGCCATCAGCACAGAGCCCGACGCGGGGCTCAAACCCACAAACTGTGAGATCATGACCTGAGCCGAAGTCAGATGCTTACCCGACTGAGCCAACCCAGGCGCCCCAAGTTTTTAAGTAGATTAAGATGATAGGAATTTTTACTATTGGAAGGTTCAGAGCGGACATTGTAGCCCTGAGGAATGGTTGAAGGGCTCGGTCCAGCCAAGGCCGTCTGCCCTTAAAAGCCCAGTGGAGCTGGGCTACAGCACCCCCTCTTCCCAGGAGGGCACTCTCCAGCACACCCTAGAATCTTCTAAGTCATCTCTACACCCAGCGTGGGGCTCAAACTCACGACCCCACGATTGAATTGCATGCTCCACCGACTGAGCCAGGGCCCCTAGAATCTTGCTGTGACCACGTTGGGCCCTGCACAGCCATCCTCAGAAGTGAGCCCCCCCGTCTGCTCAGCTCAGCAGCCGGGTCCTGAGGGGCCCACCACCTCTGGACGCCATTCCCTGTGAGGCCCCGGCAGCCCTCCCCGGCCAGGCTGTGCCGCTTCACTTTCTCGCCTTCTTCCTCCTCTTTTAGGCTGAGTCCTGTCAGCCACGGAAACACAATCGCCCTGTTCTTCCGGTCCCTGTTGCCCAATTACACCATGGAGGTATGTGAGCGCACGCCGGCCCCGCCGCCGGGGGGTGCGGTGTGCGTGTGAGAGCCGTGCTGAGGCAGCACCAGCCTGCTCCGGGGGCCGGGGCGTGTCCGCCTGAGCCCGTAGCTGCCGCCTCGGCCCCTCCACCGGGCACGGCTCCCGCCCCCCACGCTGGGGCCTGGTCTCGTTAGACACACGCGTTCCCGCCTGGGAGCTTCCTCTTCTCGACAGGCTCCTGGGCGAGCGGGTTGGGAGCACTGGGCCTCGGGGCCCAGGACACCCCTGCTCAGACATGTCTCCTTGCTGCAGGGGGAGAGGCTGGAGGATGGCGGGGCTGGGGGTCTGAACCGCAACCAAGGCCTGAACAGGCTGATGCTGGCCGTGCGAGACATGATGGCCAACTTCCACTTCCACGACGTGGAGGCGGCTCGTGAGGACCACCCCGAGGGGGACGGGGAGTGGGACTGAGCCCGCGGAGGTGCCGCGCCCGCGCTGTACGATTATGTTCCTGATTGCTGTCCTGGTCGGGATTGGCCAGTCCCCTGGAGTAGAAACGCTGATGTGCTGTCCGCCTGCCCCCTGTGTCTCCTATAAACGTGAATGGGTTACGCTGCGCGCAGCGTGAGCTCTTCTTTCCCAGGGCCGGGGTCACTGGGTCCGCACGGCCCCCAGGTTCTCGGGAGAGAACGTGTGCGGCCACACGCAGCCAAGCCCAGGCCCCGTGTGAGCTCTCTCCGCCACCACTCTGCGCCCCACAGCTCGGGGCGCAGAGTAGAGAAGTCCACGGGCTTCAGGGTGGCGTCCCCGACAGCCCGGTGTTCGCTTCCACTGGGAACGTGGAGCAAGCTGGCGGGGAGCAGGGTGGCCACCAGGGTCCGTGGGCTCCCCGCGTGCAGAGTCTGTTCAGTCTGACGAGGTGGTTTTTCAGGAAACCTCAGGGCAGCACTGGGCTGGAGGGCGGCAGCTCTGGAGAGCGCACGCGGCGGGCGGGAGGGGCGCCCGGTTAGGGTTAGGCCGTGAGCACGGCATGGGCGAGGGCTCCTCTCCTGTGGCGAGGCCCGGCCCGACCCGCCTGACAGCGTGGCTCCCAGTAGGGCTGCCTGTGACCCGGGAGCCTGACTGGCCGTGGAAGGGCCACGGACATGGGGTTGTGAGCTGCCCGTGTGTGGGCCCCCTCCTGGCGCTCATCTCTGCCCCTGCGGGTGGCAGACAAGGGGGGTGGGAGGGCGTGCTGCTCGCGTGCTCTGGGCCCGGATCAGCGTCTTCTGGGCCTGGTCGGGGGGCCTGCCTCCCAGGAGGCCCCTCCCAGAGTTCCGGACCTTGCCTTGCAGTCACCTGTAGGGGGTCCGCCGGGTCATCCCGTCAAAGTCAAGTTCCCAGCGTCTGAGGGCCGGCAGAAGCCTCCGCTTTGAGCACCCGTGGCCAGGGCGGTGTCCCACCGCTGTGCTGGGGTCAGTCACTACGCATACTTCATGCCTTGTCGCCATAACTGGATTTGGTCGATGGGATTGAGTGGGATTGAGATCGTCCCAGACTCGTAGATGCACGTGTCTCCTGCTAGGGTGTCCTGTGGTAGCTTCGGCCAGTAGGACAGGAGCCTCCTGGCTTCCTCCAGAAAGGGATTTGATGTCTGAAAGTGACAGGCAAGCAAGGAGAACGTGGCACCCTGCCTCTTTCAGCCTTAAATACTTCCAGATGGGGATGTGATGGCAGAGCAACAGCAGCCATTTTGCAGCCAGGAGTTGGTGACCTTCAAAATGAAGAGCCAGTGTCCTAGGGATAGTGAAGCAGAGAGAGGCTGGGCCCAGACCGTGAAGAAACTGCTCACCTCTGGGCCTGCCGTCCCGAGAGATTAACAGGCCCTCGGTGCTCAGCCAAGCTGCTCGGGCGCAGGTTATTGCTTACACTTCTATGCTTCTGCCAACATTTGGGGATGGGAAGACAGCCAGGTGTCTCACACGTGAACATCTGCTCTAGAGACTTGACCTGCTGCCCGGTGTCCAGCTGAGAGTGAGGTGGCCCCTCCCAGGCCTCGAGCTGCCCCTGGGCGGGACTGTTCAGGGGTTATGCCCTTCCTCCGGGTCTCTGGCACTGACAGCACAGGGTGGGCACAGAAGACCCTCCCCTCCCTGAGTCCAGAGAACCCACCGTGACCCAGCTCTGAGCCAGGCCGTCTTGAGATCCCTGGGGGATCCGGCTGCACGTCTCACAGGGCCGCTCCTGCAGCCGCGTCCCCCCCGCCCTCCGGCCCTCGGGGGGCGCCTCCATGAAGGAAGCAGGGCCCGGGCCCTGTGGCCACTGCCCCCTGCCTCCCACTGTGGCCATGGCTAGACAAAGGTATCCCGCTGGGCCCCCACCCGGAACTCATTTACACATCGAATGCCAGCATGTCGTGGGCCTACTGTGTGCCTGGCACTGTGCTTGGTGCTGGGGACTCAGCAGCACAGGCGCTCCTTTCCCCAACAGCCTCCTCACCTGTGGGCCAGGCACAGCGTCCCGCGTTGATACGTGCTCTGAGGGGACAGCCGTGTCCACCCCATTCCTCAGCTTCTCCCGGGGGCGCTAGAGGTCGAGTTGGTTAACAGGCCTCGAGGATCATCTGTGATTCCCTTTAGCCCTTTCCCTCGTGAGCGTGACTAATCACAGGGTTGGCCGTCTCCCTCCCGTGAAGTCCTCAGCAGGCACATCCGACCCAGACGGGGAGTCTCGAGGCCTCACCGGGAGGAGGCCTGGCTGTCTGCCAGAGGCGCCCCGTTCTCACGCCTTCGAAGTCTCAGGCGGGCTGGCGGGGGTGGGGGAGGCATGTCCATCTCAAAGGCCTCATCTTTGGAGCTGGAAATACTCCCAGCCCTGAAGTGCGACAACACGGAAGCCGGGGACAAGGCTGCAGCCCCGCAGACTCTTGGTTGGTGCCCCCCATGGGGAAGGTGGTCCAGAAGCGGGTCCTGGGGGTGGGCAGCTGCAGTGCGAGTCCTCGCCCCCCTCCCCCGCCACTGGCTGTGGCACCACCCGCGGCCCCAGGACCCTTCGTTCCCTCTGGAGCTCTCCGGCAGGAGGAGCGGACCGGAGGTGGGGTCCACGGAAGGCAGAAGCTGGGACGGGGTGAGGTTCCATCCTGCGCCTGGGTCCCCTGGGGTTTGGGTCTTCTCTTCACCTTCTACCTGGGGAGGTGGGGGAGGGGTGCGCTCGGGCCGGAAGCAGCCGTGCGTCCCAGCTGCCGCCCTGCGGAAACTTGGCCCGTGTCCACCAAAAGTCGGCACGAGAAGACGCAGCAAGTATGGGGAGGTGGGAGGTCTGTGCGTGGTGGACCGCTGCACACTCCTTGCAGGGGTGTCTGAGCGCCGAGCAGAGAGAAGCACACGCAGAACTCCAGAGCAGGCAGAGCTGTCGGTCAGGGAGTGGCCCCGGGGGGGGCGGGGGGCCCCCGAGTGCTCCTGCCCAGTTCATGTTGTACTGGCCGATCTGGCTGTGTGGAGGCTGGGGCACCCACTCACCTGCACTTTTACAACGTGTGCACTTGCTATGTAGGACGTACTTCAATAAAAAGCACAAACCAAAGTGGGGAAAGAACTTCGTGTGTTGTGTGCTGCAGACGTAAGGGGTGGTTGTAAGTGGGTACGAGTGTGTGGTCACACGTGTGGGCATGTTGGCCCTGCCATCGGAGGCCACCCGGCTTGAACAGCAATGTCCAGATACACTCACAGCACTGAGGCCGCCCTCCCATATCCCTCCTGCCCCCCACCCCCCCCAACAAGCCACTTACGTTCTTGTTGCTCCAGGTTTTCTCTGCCTGCAGCAAATGGTTCTCTGCCCCCTCCCGCTCCGCCCTTTGGAGGAGAGAGGGCTTTGGTGAGAAAGCGCCAGGAGCACTCTGGGGCGAGGTGCCCACAGGCTGCTCTGGGCTGCCTGGTGGCACTCGTGCAGTGCACCACGTGGCTGCAGACAAAGATCTGCCCTTGAAGTGGTTTCTTCTGCAGAGGAAATGGGGGCTTGCCCTCCCTCACTGCAGGATGAGGCAGAGCAATGATGTGATCACCCGGATGTGCCCAGGATGCCCTCTGGCAGGTCTCAGTGAAGGAGGTGGGGGTTCTTAGGGGCAGGGGCCACCTTAGCATCTAACATGGGGTAGCGGGTTAGGGTTCAGGCTGGGGGTGGGCAGCAGCCAGTGACTGTTCCCAAGGAAGCGTGGCCTCGGGGGCATCAGGGAGCAGATGGCTCCAAGAAGCGGGTGGTGTTCGCAGTGCGTCTGGAGGAGGGTTAGAAGTCTCGGGGCAGATTTAGGGGAGACCCCTGTCCCCGCGCCACAGGCAACCACGGACGCCGGGAGCAGAGCCAGGCTGGGAACACGGGTGACAGGGGAGATGGCCAGCTGAGCCCTGGCGTCCAGGGCCCTCGGAGTGAGGACAGCCCTGGGTGCCATTTGTGTTGCCTGGAAGCAGGCTGGGTACCACGGATGCTCTGTGACGGTGCGTCCAGGGTGCACAGCCATCACGTGGCCACCCTCAGGAGGAGGGGCTCCAGGACTTTGAAGAACTGGAGAAAGGCTTCATTCTTTCTGGGACCTCAGCCCACCCCGGGCCTGGGGAAGCAGGAGGCCTGGCCGGCCACGAGGCAGCAAGAGGCATAGAAAAATGTATGTCTGGACCTGAGCAACTGCACCTCCACAGAAGAGGTGGGGAGGTGGGCCGAGGGTCCAGAGGATGGGTACAAGGCAGCTTGGGGTCCTGGCTGAGGAGTGACCACCTGGTGGGAGGCTGGGTCTTTCCAGATGGATCATGCCTGAGCTGACATTTGTCCAGACAGGGAGACGGTGGATGTGAGGGCGGCCCCCAGCGGATCGAGGAACCCTGCTGGCGGCACCATGCGCTGAGCAGGGCGCCGGAGAGCAAGGACCCGTTCCTGTTCCCTGGTGTGAATATGTCCGTGCAGGGCACCCAGAGGAGGCTGCTGGGCTCCCTCAACTCCAGCTCCGCAGCCACCCCTCACCTCGGGCTGGCTGCCAACCAGACAGGGCCCCGGTGCCTGGAGGTGTCCGTTCCCGACGGGCTCTTTCTCAGCCTGGGGCTGCTGAGCGTGCTGGAGAACGTGCTGGTGGTGGCTGCCATTGCCAAGAACCGCAACCTGCACTCGCCCATGTACTACTTCATCTGTTGCCTGGCGGTGTCCGACCTGCTGGTGAGTCTGAGCAACGTGCTGGAGAAGGCGCTCATCCTGCTGCTGGAGGCCGGCGCCCTGGCCACCCGGGCTGCTGTGGTGCAGCAGCTGGACGACCTCATCGACGTGCTCATCTGTGGCGCTATGGTCTCGAGCCTCTGCTTCCTGGGTGCCATTGCTGTGGACCGCTACATCTCCATCTTCTACGCGCTGCGATACCACAGCATCGTCACACTGCCCCGGGCATGGCGGGCCATCTCAGCTATCTGGGTGGCCAGTGTCCTTTCCAGCACGCTCTTCATCGCCTACTACAATCACACAGCCGTCCTGCTTTGTCTTACCAGCTTCTTTGTAGCCATGTTGGTGCTCATGGCTGTGCTGTACGTCCACATGCTTGCCCGGGCATGCCAGCACGCCCGGGGCATTGCCCGGCTCCATAAGAGGCGGCGTCCCGTCCACCAGGGCTTTGGCCTCAAGGGCGCCGCCACGCTCACCATCCTGCTGGGTGTTTTCTTTCTCTGCTGGGGCCCCTTCTTTCTGCACCTCTCACTCATGGTCCTCTGCCCTCAACACCCCATCTGTGGCTGCGTCTTCAAGAACTTCAACCTCTTCCTCACCCTCATCATCTGCAACTCCATCGTTGACCCCCTCATCTACGCCTTCCGCAGCCAGGAGCTCCGAAAGACGCTCCAAGAGGTACTGCTGTGCTCATGGTGAGGCTGCAGGCTCAAGGCCAGGGTGCTGGGCAGAGGGAGGTGGTGATGTCCTATGACCTCATTCCTCTGTGACCGGGGCAGTCACTTGCCAAAGAGGACAGATGAGATGATCTTTGGAGGTGTGGACGCATGGACCCTCTGGGGCCAGAGAAAGGAATAAGCACAGATCTCCAGGAGCTGCTGTGGAGATTGGAGGTGGTGGGGCTGCAGGCACGAGAGGTGGGACCTGGGCCCCTGGACGGAGACTCTGCCCACGCCTGGAGCACTCCGCCTCCACCCAGGCACCGGGCAAGGACATTCACCTTTGCTGCCAAGTCTATGGATTTGTGTCCCTGTCTGTTGGGATGTGAAGTCTCTGTGTTGGTCGAATGACAGGTGCTGCTCCTCCGAGAGGGCCTCAGGAAAAGGGACTTTGTGCCCAGCACGACCTGGCTTCACAGGTCTGCTTGAGGAAGAAGGGAGTGAGCTGCTGTTTCAGGCAGAGGGACCATGTCTGCAGCAGCTGTAGTGGAGGGTGGGGCTGATCTAAGGCTCAGTGGGGACCAGGGAGCACAGCGGGGAGGGGGAGCGGGGGTGGGCGTGGGGGTGGGGGGGCGTCTGTGTGCTCTGTACGCGTCCGGCAGCCAGCGACCACCGGTGCCTGCTCAGGCCAAGGCAGAGGTTGTCGGCCTGAATCCGTGCCGGCGGCCGGGAAGTGGCCTGGTAATCAGTGCTGATAAATGTTCTGCTTGGTGCAGCCACATCCCCGTTAGTCTCGCCCCTTTCCAGAAACTGCTTGGGAGGGAGGGGGAGGGGGAGGGGCAAGGGACAGGGTGAAGTGAACCCCAGAGACCAGCCAGAAGCCACGGCCGGCCTGCCTGGGGGAAGAGGCCACAGCCCTGGGGCGCCCGAGCGGCTCAGTCAGTCAAGCATCTGACTCCTGATTTCGGCGCAGTTCATGATCTCACTCTTCGTGGGACGGAGCCCAGCACTGGGCTCCACGCTGACAGCACAGCACCTGCTTGGGATTCTCCCCACCCGCCCCCCGGCCCTCCCCTACTCATGCTCGCTCGCGCTCTCTGTCTCTCTCCCTCTCTGTCTCTCTCAAAATAAATAAATAAGCTTAAAAGAAAGAAAGAAAGAAAGCCATAGCCCCAAAGGACCCAGAGTGCCTGAGGCCCCGCCCAAGGGGAGAGTTGGGAGGGGCAGTCACACCCTCTGTGGGCCTGGGGCCTGGTTTTCTTTTCGTGATGCAAACCCCAGCTCAGAGCAACTGGAGCCGCCCCAGTCACCTCCGTGGTGACAAGACGCGACACTGTCCAGGCTGTCATCCCCTGTGGCAGAAGCCGGACCCCCGTGACCCGTATGTGACCTCAGCCTGAGCACATCCTCTCTCAGCCCAGTCATGCTACCCCCCTCCGTGTCTGGAGGGGCCCGCGGTGTAGAGTGGGCTGGGGGTTGGGGTCGGCTCTACCCCAGCACTGCCCTTCCGGAAGGGGGTTAGTCAGCTCTGGGAAGTATGTGAGGCAGGACCTCCCAGAATGGAGTAAGTCTGTCCAGGGACTGTCCAAGTCCACGTCCCGAAGGGGCGGCCGTCTGGGACGAACCGTGCTACCTGCTGCTGGAAACCCTTGGGTCCCCTCCCTGTTGCAGTCCTGGGTTTCTCACTGAAGAACCCACCTGGTTTCCTCCACACACACTGGGCATACAGTCGGCCCCTTCCTCATGCAGTTTCGGTGGAGGCCAAAGTGTCGGTTTAGGCCGCTTCAAAGGCAGGTCTAGCGATGCTGAGGTCTCCGCAGCCGCTGGCCAGCCTCCCCCAGCTCTGTCTCAGCCAGGCCCCGCCCCTGCTGGCAGCTTCAGCCCAGACTGCCGGCCTCAAGGCCAGGAGCTGGTTCCCGGCAGGGCCAGCCTTTGCTGGGAGACGGGATGGTGAGTCAGCTTTGAACCTGGCACCAGAGCGTTCTGGGGATGGAGGGAGAGCTGGCCTGGCCTGATGCATCACGCAGGGAGGCAGGGCATGTGGGTAATGGGTCCTGGCCAGCAGGATGCTGCAAAGCTTCTCCTTTTCTCGGACGGGGACGTGCAGCCAGCTCCGGGGAAGAGCCAAACGCTCACCAAGGACCCCCTGAATGGGGGGGGGGGGAGTCAGGGAGAGGCTCCAGGCAGCCGGAAGCCAACCACAGAAAGCCACATCATGGACATGTTGTGGGGGAGGGGTGTCTCTGGAGAACAAAAGACCCATTTCTAGGCTAGCCACACTGGAGACGAGAGAGCTTCAGGAGAGGAGAGGGGCTTGTGCACGGCCACACCCAGTGGGTGCACAGGCACCCCGCAGGCCTGCGCAGCCGACTGCCTGAGGAAGCTTTGTGCACTGTGACTGAGACCCTGGAAGACTTTCTCACTGAAATATGAGAAGGACCTTATTGTAAGATGGTTTCAGCACGTCTGACCCCAGGAGAGTATGAAGCCGGAGGCATATGTCCGTGTAATACAGCGTCTGTATTGCACGTCTGCTCCATACTCTTCTGACCAGTGGGCCCTCTCCCAGCTTTCCCCCCGAAACCCCCCTCTCTGCCTTATGCACACCCCATCTCACTGCATACCCCCCACCACCATGTTGTGTTGGCCTCACCTGGACCAAGAGTCCAAGGGTACCAGTGACATCAGGCAGTGAACGGAAGCCGCTGCCCGCCACCCCCAGCCTGCCAGTCCCCGCACCGGCTCGTGTCCTTACGACCATTCCGGACACCGACGTGCACGGAGCGGCGGCCGCGTGCCCGGCGCTGTGCCCACGTGCGAGGCCCGTTCGGAACCTCAGGGCAGGGCCCGGGGGAGGGGCGGCAGGACCGCAGCCCCACTGCGGAAGCTGCCATTGTGACCCACGCCCTTCTGACTTGGCGTTTCTGAGCCCTGCCCCATGCTTTCTTC
This sequence comes from Proteles cristata cristata, assembly GCA_017311185.1. NCBI lineage: Eukaryota > Metazoa > Chordata > Mammalia > Carnivora > Hyaenidae > Proteles > Proteles cristata. The sequence continues at coordinate 134,613 of JAESUZ010004361.1, read as the reverse complement.
TGGAGGGTTCGGCGTCCCCCACCCCTGAGGGAGCCAGCGCAGCTCAGAGTCCCTTGTTTGTCCCTTCCTGCCACAAGGCGGGGAGCTGAGAGGGTCCATCTCGGTCTTTTGGGGTGGGACGAGGGGCTGGGTGTGGGGGAGAAAGGCTGGCCTCGCAGCGCCTCGGGGTGGGGCTGCCGCCGCGGCGGGGCCGGAGGGGGCGACCTGGGCGGGGTCCGAGGGCCGAGCGGGGCCCCTATTGTCCTCCCCGGAGCCCGGCCGCCCCCCCGCCGCCCCCGACCCCCGCGGCGGCGGGCGGAGCGGTGCTGATGCTGCGGGGCCCGTGCCGCAGTCTGCGGCGGCGCCCCGCCATTGGCCGCGCGGGGACGCGGGGCGGGGCGCGGCGGGCGGGGCGCGGCCTATAAGAGCGGGCGGCGGGGGCGGGCGGCCTTCCGCAGCCAGCCCCGGCCCGAACGCGCGAGTCCCGCCGCCGCCCGCCGCCCGCACCGAGCATGAGGGAGATCGTGCACATCCAGGCCGGCCAGTGCGGCAACCAGATCGGGGCCAAGGTGAGGAGGCGCGCCGCTCCCCGTACCCCAAACCGCCCCCCCGGGCTCCGGGCCCTGAGACCGGCGCGCGACCCGCGTCCCCACCCCGAGCCGGGCCCCGCGTCGCACTCGCCCCTGCGAGGCCGAGAACAAAGGGACGAGCCCGGCCCCGCGGAGGGTCCCTGCCCGGCCGCCTGCACCCCGCCTGCCCCCCGCCCCTGCCCGGGCACCTCTGGCCCGCGGAGCACAGCGCGAGTCAGCGGCCGAGCGCCCCCCGCCGCGGCCGCGGCCGCGGGGACTGTCTGGGCGTGGCGCTCTGCTGCGGGGTCCCCACTCAGCCCGGAGCGAGACGGATGGGGCGGGCAGGCTTGGGTGGGGGGTCCCTTTCGAAGCCTAGCAATTCTGCCTGCCGTGCCCCAAATGCCCCCCAGCAACAGGATGTCCTCCCAGAGGCCAGGCCACCCCCTTGTCCCCAACCTCCCTCTTACAGCCCTCAGCTTCCTGACCCCACCCTGTTCCTTTGTTGGGGGAAGGGCTGGGCACAAACTCGGGGTGACCTTGGTCCAGGACGGGGCTCTCCCTCAGCTCATCCCGACCTGGTCAGAGCCCCCGGTGGAGCTGGACAGCGCCCACCCCGGAACCGCAAAGTCTGGGGGTAGGACCCGGGAACAAAGCCGGGCTCGCGGGATAGAGAGCCGCCTCACTGCCCGGCCCCTCCCTCCATTGTTAGCCCACCTCACAGATGTCGAGACTGAGGGCAAACGAGGTGGTATAATCCCCGCTGGAACTTAGGAGACAGATGTCACGTCCTGGAGGGTGTCCCTTGCCCAAGGTCACTCAGCAAGTGCGAGACAGAGCCACGCTCCGCAAGCGTCCAGCCCTGGGTTCAGGCTAAGTGGGTGGGGCCTGCTGCCCACTGGGGCACCCCGAGAACAAAACGGGGCAACGGGAGTGGCTTTGTCAGCACCAAGGCCAGGGACTTGGGGTGGGAACGGTGTAGGGCGGCGTTCCCAAAGGAGGCTGTGGGAGGCGACCGGTCTTGGAGGGGAAGGGGCCTAGGAAAAAGGTTCCTCTGGAGGCTGTTGCCATGGAAACCAGGCAAGAACAAAAAGCTAATTACAACAGGGCTGGGGCAGCCTCGTGGCTGACATGTAAATTGCAACTTCTCTAGGGTGGAGGCGACAGGGATGGGGTGGAGGGTGGAACCAAGGGGACTCCCTAATCACCCGAGGAGACAGCTGTGTCTGCCCCAGGAAGGGGGCCGGGGGAGGGGGGGCCCGGGGGATGACGGCCTCAAATCAAATCAGGGCTCCTGGGGCAGTCACTGACAGCTGCCCTGGCCAGGTGGGAGGGGCCGAGGGCTTATTAATGTGGTCACACGGGCCAGGCCTGCCCCGAACATCTGCTCCTGGGGGGGGGGTCAAGGGTCACTGGGGGGAGTGAGGGCAGCCCTGGGTCCTGCCTGAGCCTGGGTGTGTAGTGATCCAGTTATGCACCCCTCCCTTCTATGACCAGGACAGACATGTATCAGGCAAAGGCAAGTCCACACGAGGGGTGTTGCTGAGGTGGGGGTCGGGGGGGTGCCCAGCCAGGAGGGCAGGGGTGGGAGGGAGAAATGCAGAGGCAGTAAGTAGCCTGAGTGCCAGACAGTGTCCTCGGCTGAGATTTTTCCTGCTTCTTAGAGGTGGCTTATTACTTTTTATTCCTTTTGGGTTGATTTTCTTACTTTATGTTGTTCTAAAATTTTTTTCTAGCAGTTCAAACCAGAGAGAAATGGGTTTTGTGGGGAGGGGAACTGTTTCTTCCTGTTCCACCGCTGCCTTTCTGTGGTGACCAGTGGCAGCAATGGAGCAGCTTCCTCTGGCCTCCATCTCGGAAAGTCTCCAGAGACCAGGAAAGTGTTCAAAGCCCCCGGGCCAGGCCCCGTGTAGGTAATTTGTTTGCTCAGCAGATGCTGCCCTCTGCCCTGTGGACAGGCAGTTCGTTGGCCGTTTCTGTCCCCTAATCCCGTACTAGTTCGGGGCTCCCTGGGGAGGGGAGAGAGCGGACTTAGCACCTGACAGGTGCTTGCTGGTCCCTGAGTGGTGCTTGACTCAGCCTGGGCCCCTGCGCCAGGGAGGGGCCTGCTGCGGGGCATCTAGGGGGGTCAGGGAGATGGGCCAGGAGGGGACCCACCTGTCCCGAGGGTTCGCTTGAGCGCTGCGCCAGGTGCTTTAGTCTCATCACCTCACAGGTATGTGGTGAGATGGGGCATCGCCCTCCCCCAGGGGTCGCTCCGGGAAGTTGACGCACCCGCCCAGGAGGGACAGGCAGGAAGTCTGAGTCTAGGTCTGCAGGGACGCATCTCGACGGGCGGGGACCCACCGCGTTAATACAACAGGCGATGAGTCTGGGGGCCTCATCCTCCTTCCCTGGGGTGCGGGGCCGCCCAGGAGCCTTTGTCTGCACCCCCTCCTCTCGGCCGCTGGGCGGAGCCTGGGAGGGGCGGGCCCCGGCCCCGGCCCCGGCCGCCAGTGGGGGGAGGGATTTCCGGTTTCCTCGCACCCGCCTCCGCTCCCAGCGCCTCCTAAATGGGTCAGGGTAGCGCCCTCTCTGCTCGAGGCGGGGACAGACTCCGAGGTCCTGAAACGGCCGAATGGCCCCGAGCCGGCCCGGCCTGCCCTCCGTCCGCCCTCCCTCCGCCCGGGGCTCCCGCGCGCGCCCGGACAGCCGAGGGCGGGCGCCGCCAAGGGTCAGCACCGCGGACAGCGCCGCGGGCGCGCGGGGGGAGGGGCCCCGGGGGAGGGGCCCCGCGGGAGGCGACGCGGCCGGACCCTGCGGCCACGCACGTCCGGCAGCTTTCTCCACCGCAGGGACGGTCATAGTTACTTTCTGAATTTAAAAACTGTATTTCGTTATATGTTACATATTTTACTAATAAGGTACTTATTTTTTTTAAGATTTTTTAAAAGTTTATTTTGAGAGTGAGAGCACGCAGAGCAGGGTAGGGGCCGAGAGAGGGGGAGAGAGAATCCCGGGCAGGGTCCACGCTGTCCGCGCAGAGCCTCCCACGGGGCCCACGCTCAGGAGCCTGAAATCCTGAGCCTAAATCCAGAGTCAGACGCTTAACCGACCAAGTCCCCTGCTGTCTCAAGACACTTATTTAAAATCACATTTTATTAGTTTTAACTTCAAAACCAATTATTAATATATTCTTCTAAAAAGTTGAAATGCTGCAGATGAGGCCAAAGTGCCCGCCCCTCATCCATGCCCCAGGTTCTGCTCTCCTCTCCAGCCTGTTTCTTGTGCCTGGCATCTGTGTATCTTTGTAGAAAAATATAGCATCTTTTGTGAGGTTTTCTTTTTTACTATACATCATTATGTAATACGCCTTTCCCTCAAAGCTGCGACTTGGAGATCGGCTCATATCAGTGATGTTATTTTACAGCACCACACTCTCTCAGAGTATGGTGATTTTTTTAACTTTTATTATTTACTTTTTATTAACTTTTTTATTTTTATTTTTATTTATTATCTGTACATATGGCTTTACAAATTTAAATAGCATGGGGGAGGGGCCTGGGTGGCTCAGTCGGTTAAGTATCTGACGTGGCTCAGGTCACGATCTCATGGTTTGTGAGTTTGAGCCATATATTGGGCTCTGTGCTGACATCTCAGAGTCTAGAGCCTTCTTTGGATTCTGTGTCTCCTCTCTCTGCCCCTCCTCCATTCATGCTCTCTCTCTCTCTCTCTCTCTCTCTCAAAAATAAATAAACATTTAAAAAAATGTTTTAAATAGCATCTAAGTGGCACCTGGGTGGCTCAGTTGGTTAGGCAGCTGACTCTCGATTTCAGCTCAGGTTATGATCTCAGGATTCCTGAGTTCGAGCCTCACATTAGGCTTCACACGGACCCTGTGGGGCCTGCTTAGGATTCTTTCTCTCCCCCTCCCTCTCTCTGCTGCTCCCCCTTTCTCTCTCTCTAAAAATAAATAAACATGACTTAAAATTTAAAAAAATTAAATAGCACCTAAGACCTTATAACTCAATGAAGACAACATTTGCTGAATGCATCAGGCCTTGTGCTAACCACTTGATGTGGGTACTATTATCATGTCTGCTTTACAGCTGAGAAAACCGAGGTCCCAAGAAGTGGGGGTCACTGGCATACACAGACTGGTGCTGGGATGGATCTGGTTCGTCATCCCCTGGAAGCCCATGCTTCTCATAGATGCATTTTGAACAAATTTCTGTAGATGTGTTGATGGCAGGGTAACTGAATCACTCTCCCCTGAGCCCACACTTGTTTTCTTGAGCCCATCACTTCTCTACAGGGGCTGTGGATATCCCTGACACCAGAGGTTTGGGGTATCTTGGAGCCCTGAGGACCCAGGCCCTGGCTCAGGCTCTCACACAGGCCTTGGACTGAGGATGGCATGGGGATCCAAGCAGTGGTAGGAAGCTCTGATCAGGCCCCAAATACCTCAGTGACTTTTCTGTGTGTTTATTTTTTCTAAATACAAAATTAACACACACAATGGAAAAAGGACAGTTAACAATGACAAAAGGGGGAATAAGTCCAGCCCTTACCCTCGCTGAGGGACGACCTCTGATATAACAGCTTTTCTGGATGAACTGCCACGACTTTCTACGCATTTTATAATAATATTACTGTTCAAAATAATCAGGGTTTTAATTTTTTTTAATGTTTATTTGTTTTTGAGAGAGAGAGCCAGAATGGGAGAGGGAGAGGGACAGAAAGAGAGGGAGTCAAACAGAATCTGAAGCAGGTTCCAGGCTCTGAGCTGTCAGCACAGAGCCCAATGTGGGGCTCGAACCCATGGACCCCGAGATCATGACCTGAGCTGAAATTAGATGCTTAGCCGACCAAGCCACCCAGCCGTCCCATAATTATGAGGGTTTTAGAAAAATTTTTTTAAGTCTGTCCATGTGTGTCTTTTTAAATTTTTTTTAATGTTTCATTTATTTATGAGAGAGAGATACAGCGTGAGCAGGGGAGGGGCAGAGAGAGAGGGAGACAGAATCCGAAACAGGCTCCAGGCTCTGAGCTGTCAGCACAGAGCCTGATGCGGGGCTCGAACCCATGAACCGCGAGATCATGACCTGAACCGGACGCCTAACCAACTAAGCCACCCGGTGCCCCTAGAAATATTTTTTAAACAAAACTTTTTTTGTTATTTAGATATTAACACATGACAAAGAATTCCAAAAGAACCCAAGGGTATACAGTGAAAAGAACTCTCCCCCAGCCCAGAACCAGACTGCCAGGCACAGCTCCCTCGAGCAGTGTGCCTGTTAGAAGCATCTGTATGTAGATGAGTAGCTGCAAATTGGTTTCTAACTGCTTTTTTTCACTGAGCCATCTTCTTGCCAGCACCTGACTCACATGTAGAAGCCTGTTATTTCTCGGGGCCTTCATACCATTCATCTTCTGAAAGTCACTCCAGCCCTGAAGCGCAAAGGGGAGGGGCCCTGGGAAGTCACACAGCCTGTGACCTACGACCTTCCCTGCATGGGCCCGCTGTGCCCACAACAGCTTGGCAATGCCCTTGGGGTGAGAGCAGAACTCTGAGCAGCTTCCCTCACCCAGGGAGATCAACCCGCTTTATTCCCACAAAGACCGGTTTTCACCATCAGGCCTACGGGGAACGGACGTGGCCCCCCAAGGCCCAGACAATCTCCAGAACCTGCCCAGGGTCACAAAGCTGGAAAGAGGTGACCCAACAGAGGGTAGGGCGCAGTGGAGGAAGGGAGCCCTGGGAGTGGGGGCGGGGCCGGTCTTTGAGGACTGGCTGGGTGACCCTCAGGCAAGCCATTCCCCACTTGAGGCCCCTGAGGCTCCTGCTGGCTGAGGCTGGTGGTGTGCTGGCCACTGCCAGGCCCTGTCTCTGGACTTCCTTTGCCCTGACACTGAGGGGCACACACATCCTGGACCCTGTCACTTACTGTGGGCAGTTCTTTTTCTTTTTCTTTTTTAAATGTTTTTAATGTTTATTTATTTTTGAGAGAGAGAGAGACAGTACGAGCAGAAGGGCAGAGAGGGAGGGAGAAAGGGAGACAGAATTCGAAGCGCAGGATCTGGGCTCTGCGCTGTCAGCACAGAGCCCGACGCGGGGCTCGAACCCACAAACTGTGAGAACCTGAGGTAAAGCCAAACGCTTATCCAACTGAGCCACCCAGGTGCCCCTGCTGTGGGCAGTTCTTTATCTTCTCTGTGCCTCAGTTTCTTCACCTGAAAAGAGGAAATAATGAAAACCACCCCAATGTGGTGTTTGTTACTAACCCTTCCTGGAGAAGCGGGCTGTCCATGGATGCCATTTAACAAGCCCAGAGCTAGGTCTGGGGGCCTGGGTCTGTGTCAGTTGAGCCAGGAATCACTCTGAGGGCTCCAAGCAGCACCAACATGCAGACAGTGGATGAGCATATTTACTACGACAACTTTCTGACAAATGACAGAGCTTGGGGGCTCTTCTCCAAAGTCACCGAAGGGGGTTAGTGCAAGCTTTAAGTCCAGGCCCCATGATTTATACCCAGGCTGGGTCCACAGGAGGGGAAGGGCCTGGTGGAGGTCACGGGCACCTGCTGACCCTTCCTTTCCCCCCTGCAGTTCTGGGAGGTGATCAGCGATGAACATGGTATAGACCCCAGTGGCAACTATGTGGGAGACTCGGACCTTCAGCTGGAGCGCATCAGCGTCTACTACAACGAGGCCTCTTGTAAGCTCCCACCTTGTCCCATGCGTGGCCTGGGAGGGTCTCAGCATCTCTGCCCACCTATCAGTTGGTGGGCGGGTGTGTCCTCGGACTCACAAAACCAAGATGAGGGACCCTGGAAACTGCCACCATAGTGAGACTCAAATATGTGTAATGGTCACATGACATATGCACAGTCCGGCGACGGACAGGGCTGGGCAGGGTCCTAGCGGTCCCTTAGGAGGCCCATGGGAGGGGTCAGAGCAGGGGCTATTTAGCAAGTGGTGTAAAATGATGTCCATAGCGAATTGGAGAGATATTAGCCCGCCCACATGGATGAGGTCCCAGCTGTACGAGGTGTTGACCGTGACTCCCATTTCACACGTGGTTCCAACCTCTCTGATCCCAGAGAGTCAGCGCTTGTGGTGACAGCACGGCTCTGGCCGGACAGGGCATCAGGAGTCCTTGCCGCTGTGTGACCCACATAACCCACCCCTTTCCCCTCAGCTCATAAGTATGTGCCTCGGGCCATTCTGGTCGACCTTGAGCCTGGAACCATGGATAGTGTCCGGTCTGGGGCCTTTGGGCACCTCTTCAGGCCTGACAACTTCATCTTCGGTAAGTTTTCCCCAGCCCCCCGCTCTGATGCAGACCCCATCACAGGCAAAGCCAGAGCAGCGAGACGGCAGAGCAAAGTCGTCCCCTAGCGGGACAGAACTGACCTTCCCATTTTGCAGTGGGCCCAGAGAAAGGGCTCTGTGTAGAGAATAGAAACCAGTTGTGTATTTCAAGGAGAACGATGTATAAAACAGAATTAAGCTTGTAAGACTGTTACAGAGCAGGCAGGACAGGCGTCAGTCTCCAGAGGATTCAGGTTCGTAAGAATGCATCATTGCTGTGATCAGGATGGCCTCACCCCATTTCTATCTGGCAGAGTTCAACCCCCCAAATGATGGGCACCAATCCACATTCAGACACAAAGCCGCGAGGGATTCTGGGGTTCTGGAAGCTATAGCTTACGCTTCCAGCACGGCCAGTCAGAGGGTGGGTGGGCTGCAGGGGAGGGCTGATAGGCTCACCCAGGACTCCCTAGGCAGGCAGAGCGAGAGCTGCAACCTTGGGTTCTCGATTCCCATCTAGAGCCCTTAACACTGGGCACCAGGCAGTGGGGGCCCCAGCAAGCAGCATGGCTGGGATGGAGGACCGTGGAGGGCGTGTGACCGGGTGGGCACCCCCACTTCACGGAGGGGAGGCAGGCCCAGGGCATCCACAGTTGCATTCCGAGACGGCGCTGGGGGTCTGACCAGTCTGTGCCCTCCCCGCCCCCGGCCCCTCCCCCTCCTCACAGGTCAGAGTGGGGCCGGCAACAACTGGGCGAAGGGCCACTACACGGAGGGTGCCGAGCTGGTGGACTCGGTCCTGGACGTGGTGCGGAAGGAGTGCGAGAACTGCGACTGCCTGCAGGGCTTCCAGCTGACGCACTCGCTGGGCGGGGGCACGGGCTCGGGCATGGGCACGCTGCTCATCAGCAAGGTGCGCGAGGAATACCCGGACCGCATCATGAACACGTTCAGCGTGGTGCCCTCGCCCAAGGTGTCGGACACGGTGGTGGAGCCCTACAACGCCACGCTGTCCATCCACCAGCTGGTGGAGAACACGGACGAGACCTACTGCATCGACAACGAGGCGCTGTACGACATCTGCTTCCGCACCCTCAAGCTGGCCACGCCCACCTACGGCGACCTCAACCACCTGGTGTCGGCCACCATGAGCGGCGTCACCACGTCCCTGCGCTTCCCGGGCCAGCTCAACGCCGACCTGCGCAAGCTGGCCGTGAACATGGTGCCCTTCCCGCGCCTGCACTTCTTCATGCCCGGCTTCGCGCCGCTCACTGCCAGGGGCAGCCAGCAGTACCGCGCGCTCACGGTGCCCGAGCTCACCCAGCAGATGTTCGATGCCAAGAACATGATGGCCGCCTGCGACCCCCGCCACGGCCGCTACCTGACAGTGGCCACCGTCTTCCGCGGACGCATGTCCATGAAGGAGGTGGACGAGCAGATGCTGGCCATCCAGAGCAAGAACAGCAGCTACTTCGTCGAGTGGATCCCCAACAACGTGAAGGTAGCCGTGTGCGACATCCCGCCCCGGGGACTTAAGATGTCCTCCACCTTCATCGGCAACAGCACCGCCATCCAGGAGCTGTTCAAGCGCATCTCGGAGCAGTTCACCGCCATGTTCCGGCGCAAGGCCTTCCTGCACTGGTACACGGGCGAGGGCATGGACGAGATGGAGTTCACCGAGGCCGAGAGCAACATGAACGACCTGGTGTCCGAGTACCAGCAGTACCAGGACGCCACGGCCGAGGAGGAGGGCGAGATGTACGAAGACGATGAGGAGGAGTCCGAGGCCCAGGGCCCCAAGTGAAGCTGTAGGGGGGGAGCTTAGGCTAGGGCCCAGAGCGCCGTCCCTCGAGCCCTGTTGCTACTGACACCACCCCCAGGCTTGCCCCCACCAGCTCTGGTCACAGCACCCGAGGGCTCCCGAGAGTTTGTCCTCCAGTATTTACGGCATCCCCACCCCACGTGAGTCCTGTCTTCCCACTATCGGTCACCTCCGTTTTTGTGTCTGCTTTATTGTCAGCTGCAGGCCTGATGTTTTATGGTTTAATGTGTTTTTTTGTTTTTTACTCGTTTGTGTTTATATTTTTGGGGGAAGGGGATACTTAATAAATTTATTGCTGTCAGATATCCCTGCCTGGTGCTGGAGATTTCATTTTATTCTGGAAAGTTGGGTCCAAGGGGGTGAGGAGGGGCAGACAGGGAGGTCCAGGTGGAGCAGAGCAAAGAGTCATTGTCTCCCAGGCTGGTGGCTGAGACAGGGCTGTGCTTAGAGCCTGCTGGTGTCTCAAGGAGCAGCCCCTGGGGAGCTTCTGGAAGTGGGGTCCTGAGGTGGAGTCTCATCCCAGAACCCCAGGTGCAGCTCACCCTAGATAGAGAACTATCCCTAGTCTCCCATAGGGAGATACACTCCGGAGCTTTCATCCGGTTTACCTGTGGGCAGGAAGTTAGGGGCCGGCAGCCAGAGACCCTAGTGGGAGGTTGGAAGGGAGGATTTCGAACACTCCCCAGAAAAATGTGGTGTGTTGGAGGATCCTGTCTTGGGCCCTGGGAAGGGGCTGGTGGGGGTTAGGGAGCTGTGGCCGCCGCACCCAGGAACACTGTTGGCAGGAGCAGTGTGCTGGCCCTGTGCGCCCCCTGGCGGCACCCTGTGGCTGTAGGTGCCCAGTGTCCAGTTACAAGGGTTTGGGACCCAGAAAAGAGTTGAGACACCTGGCCAGTGTTGAGAAAAGTCCTTCTGGCTCCTGACATTCGCAGATGCTCCTCCTGGGCCCCAGGTCCACTGTCTTACCGGGCCTTCTCCTGAGAGCTCAACACACACACCTCTTTTAACCTTCATGATGACGCTACGAGGTACACATCATTATTATCCACATTTCACAGGCAAAGAAACGGAGGCTTTGAGAAGTGAGGGCACTTGCCAGCTGGCGAGTTGCAGAGTATCTGGCCCAGGGCTGAGCCCCTTTCCACTTGGCTTAAAATGGCCCCAAACTGCCCTTCCCTCCTGAGCCCTTGCACCCACAAGAACTTCACCTTCCTTCACACCCCTCAGATGAGACTGGCCTCTTTGGGTCACCCTGCCTTTGTGGAACTGGCTCTCAGGCCAATCCCTTCCTTCCTTCTCCCAAGGCCCACAACCTGGCTCAGCACAAATGTGTAGTGTATATTCGTGGGGACTGTGTTGGGGACGGGGAGGTGAAGGCGCGGGAACCCCTCGCTTCCAGCCCCCTAGCACATCTCTGTGACTCCCCAGAATTCTGTGGGAGGGGACTCATGATTTCTTTTTCCAGCCTTCCCCCCTCTCCTTCAATTACTTCTCCCCCAAGAGGCTCTAGCTTTATTTGCTTATGAGGAGTCGCTTAAGTCTCTGCTCTTTTCCTACACTGCAGACATCATGGGGCAGAGACAAGCCAGCCCTGTGCCCTACGCGCGTTCGTTACCCACAGTATCCCTAAGCATAATGAAAAATGGCTGATGCTTTATGCCATTGAGTTTCAGAGTGGTTTATTACACAGCAGCATAAAACAGGAACATGGATAGGGAGTGGCTAGAACAACATGTGGCCCATAAAAAGGCCATAAATGTTAGCTCTTAAGTGTATCTGTTATTGTTAGTAAAGGGAATTAATTGTTTGCAGAGACGCACTGGCATGAGGGTGCAGGAGAGGCCGGCTCGGTGGCCGCTCAGTCTTGCAGAACCTCCCACGAGGGCTCTGACTGGCCCAGCGCCATTCAGTGTGAATGACCCTATTGGCTGGCATTTGGGACGCCCACTTCATTGGCTGCTTCACCCTCAGGTCCACCTGCCCATCTCAGCCTAGTTGAAGGACCACGGGTTTCCACACCTGGGCACACTCCCAGGCCTCGTGGGAGAGAAGCCTCCACCCTTCCTGCCCTTCGTGACCCTCTGCCCGGCCCCCTGCAGGAGGCACTCGGACCAGGAGATGGCTTCATACTTGGGTAGGGCTGTTGGAGCTAATACGGGATAGCCAGTTACACTGGAATCTCAGACAAACAACAAGTAACCTTCCACTTGAGGGCATGATCACCCTAAGCAGTTCCTGCTGAACCCAGTAAGCCTCGCCTAGGGCCCCTCGGCAGCCCTGCGGCCGGGCCAGTCTTGCGGAGTCCTCCACCCGCTCATGCGCTTCTCACGTGGCCCCGTGAAGCGAGTGTTTGCAGACGAAGGAACGGAGCCGTGAGACACGCAACGCAGCCCCAGGTTGTCCGGCTGCCAGCGGCAGGGCCACGGTCGGAACGGAGGACGCTGGGGGCTGAGCGTCACCGCGTCACCGGTGCCACCACCCCTGGAGACAGCAGAAACCTGAGAAGGGAAGGTGAGCGGGCCACATGGGCGTGACCCCTCCTTGTAGCCCGGCCACCTCCCCTCCGAAGAGCACTTTTCCCACCACAAAGACCGGGTGCCTGCTTGGGCTTGAAGGACGAGACTTCTGGTCTCCAAAGTCTCTGAAAACTCCTTGCTTAGATAACAACACACGAGAGCCGACACACTGGAAGCAGATGGAACCCAGCCTCTCGAGACCCCCAGACGCAGCTCTCACTGCTACCGCGAGTGGGGAGTGAGGCGGGTGCGCCTTCTGCCACACGAAGACGAGCCAGGCCCCTGCGGGGTTTGAGGGACGGCAGAGGCCAGCAAGCCCGAACTAACTGAAGTCGAGTCATTGTCGAGCGTGAAGGTCTCTGCCTCTGACCAGGACGTGGAAGCTGACCGGAACCCCGTTTCCTGGGGAAGTGCAGAGTAAGGGTAGATACGGGCTGCTGGGGCGGCGGCTCACACGGCGCGCCTCTGACTCAAGTGGCCAGTACGACTTTCATACTCCAGGCAAGCGCAGGACACCCATTGCCACTATTATGATCACAAACACTGCTTCGCGGTCTGTGAGTTTCAAAATCAGGGTTTCTCAGCCCTGTACCTGCTGTGGAATGGACCCGTGTGTCCCCCCAGATTCATATGTTGAGCTCCTAACCCTTTTGTAACGGCACTAGGAAGTGGGGTGTTCGGGTCGTAAGGGGAGAGCCACCATGAATGGGATTAGTGCCCTTTTAAGAGATCCCAGAGAGTTCCGTCACCCCTTCCACCATGTGAGGGCACCAGGAGACGAGGGCGGTCTGCAAACCAGGCCGGCCACCCTCACTGGCACCCAACCGGTCTAGCACTCCAACCTCAGACTTCCAGTCTCTGGAACTGTGAGCGATAAATCTCTGTTATTTATAAGTCACCCAGCCTGTGGTGCTTTGTTATAGTGGCTTGAACAAACTTAGAGCAACCTCAATGCTAATTTACCAAAGCCATTTTTACAGGGTTACCATGCTTGGTCTGTGAGAAGTGCTCAGCTGAGATGGTGCCCTTTACCGCTCCTGGCAGAATCATAATTCATGGGGCGTCTGGGTGGCTTAGTCGGTTAAGCGTCCGACTTTCGCTCAGGTCATGATCTCGCGGTTCGTGGGTTCGAGCCCCGTGTCGGGCTCCGTGCTGACAGCTCGGAGCCTGGAGCCTGTTTCTGATTCTGTGTCTCCCGCTCTCTCTGACCCTCCCCTGCTCACGCTGTCTCTCTCTCTCCTAGAAATAAATATATTTAAAAAAAAAAGAATCATAATTCATACCCAGTCTTCTTCCGAACAGACTGAGGCTTTCTGAGCTCACCATCCAGGAAGCTCATCACCAGGCGCCCTAAGGGTGGGGGGCGAGCATCACACAGCAGGACTCTGTTGGCAACATTCAAGGTTCTGAATTTGAAGACTCTGACACAGCAAGGCTGCTGCTGCCCTACTGAGGCCAAACATGAGTGGTCAGACATGGGGCAGGACTTCCTGGAGCTTCCATGTATTTTCTGTCTCCTTCTCTGAGGGTGTTTGGTGGAAGACTGGATTCTTATCCAGCAGGAACCATTTGTAAAAATCTTAGAGTCTTAGAGTCTCTCTCCACGATCCCTTCACTTTCCAGCACCCATCATATGTGTAATAACCTTCTAGTAACCCTGGAGAATACTTCAGTTTTCCAGGATGGCTGAATGTCATAGGAAAATCATAGAACAAAAAATAAAAAGGAAATGCAAGAGTCACCCATGGTTGCGGTAGCAGTGGAAACTTGCCAGCGTATCCCAGGGTGGGGAGTGGGGTGTCCAGATCCTCCCTGCAGCCCTGGCCTGGCCTCTGGCTGTGCTCCTGGTGGCCGGGGGGTTAGGGGTGAGGCAACAGTGGATTTTCTTATATGGCTTTTACTATGCTGAGCTAATTTCTATCTATTCCTAACTTTTGAGAGTTTTAATATGGTGGGGTATTGAGTCTTATAAAATACTTTATCTACATCTACTGATAGAGAGGATCCTATGATTTTTATTCTTCAACAAATGGCATTTGGAAAGTGGATATCCATATGCCAAATATTAAAATTGGACACTAATCGGGGCGGCTTAGTTAGTTAGTTAGTTACATGGCCGACTTTGGCTCAGGTCATGGTCTTACAGCTCGAAGGCTTGTGAGTTCAAGCCCTGCATTGGGCTCTGTGCTGATGGCTCAGAGCCTGGAGCTGCTTTGGATTCTTTGTCTCCATTTTTCTCTGCCCCTCCCTGCTTACAGTCTGTCTCTCTGTCTCTCTCAAAAATAAATAAACATTAAAAAAAATTTTTAATTGGACACTTATCTTACACAGACACATAAAAACTCATAAAAAACACATAAAAACATTTCACACAAAATGAATTAAAGACTTAAATATAAGACCTGAAACTATAAAACTCCTAGAGGAAAATGCAGGGGAGAAGTTTCATGACATTGGCCTTGACAGTGATTTCATGGATGTAACTCCCAAAGCACAGGAAATAAAAGTAAAAAGAGACAGGTTTTCATCAAGCTAAAAAGCTTCTGCACAGCAAAGGAAATAACAGAGTGGAAAGACAACCTATGAGACTGAAGAAAATATTGGCAAACTCTATATCAGGTAAGTGGTTAATTTCCAAAATATATAAGGAATTCCAACAATTCAATAGCAAAAAACAACCTGATTATAAAATAGTCCAAGGACATGAATAGACATTTCTCCAAAGGAGATATTCAAATGGCCAAGGTGTATAGAAAAAGGTAACTCAATGGTGGGGTGCCTGGCTGCCTCAGTTGGAAGAACACGTGGCTCTTGATTTCAAGGCCATGAGTTTGAACCCTATGTTTGGTGTAGATTACTAAAAAAATACATACATAAACTTTAAAAAATGCTCAATGTTACTAATCATCAGGGAAGCGCAAATCAAAACCACAATGAAATATCATTTTATACCTCTTAGGATGGCTATTATCAGAAAAATAAAAGACAACAAGTGTTGGTAAGGGTGTGGAGACCCTGGGGGCACCTGGGTGGCTCAGTTAAGCGTCCGTCTTCGGCTCAGGTCAGGTCATGATCTCACAGTTTGCAGGTTCGAGCCCCGCGTCAGGCTCTGTGCTGACTGCCAGCTCAGAGCCTAGAGCCTGTTTCGATTTCTGTGTCTCCCTCTCTCTCTGACCCTCCCCTGCTCACGCTGTCTCTCTCTCTCTCTCTCAGAAATAAATAAAACATAAAAAAAAAAAAAAAAGAAAAACAAAGGATGTGGAGACCCCGGGGCCTTTGCACACTGTCCGTGGGAATGCCTCATGGTGCAACCACGATGGAGGACAGAGTGGAGCTCACTCCGACACTCACAAGGAGACCTGCCATATGAGCCGGCACCCCCACTTCTGGGCATTTATCTAAAATACTTCAACTTATACTTCGATAAATCTGTTAAGAAAAAGAAACTTCCAGTGGCTCCTATCGACACAAATCAAAGTCAGCGTGCGTACAAATGCCACAGCTTTGCCTCTCACTTCACCTTTTACCAGGCTTCCCATTTTACCATCCCCAGCCACGCTGACCTCCTTTCTTTGCCACAGGCACACTGGATCCTCCGGTTCCTCCAGTGTTTTGCACTTTATTTTCCCTCTGGATGCTTTTCCCCAGCTCCTCAATGCTTCTCAGCTCCTACCCTTTGGGTCTTAGCCCGAGCATAGCGTCCTCCTCCCCTGACCTCCACCATCTGTCACCCTGTTTATTTCCTTCCCAGTGCTCATCATATCTCTTATTAATTTGCATCTTTGCATTTTGTCTGTCTGGCTCCCTGAGTGCTAGGACCTTGTCTGTCTTTTCTTGGCTGTCACAGTGCCTCAGCCAAGGTGCAATTCAACAATTGGTGCTAACACACCTTTGTGGACCCTTCTCTCACTCAAGGCTGACCTCACTCAGGGACTTATCCCTTCCCGAGTCCATGTCAGGAAGCACCTGCTGTGTCCAGACACTGTTCTCGGCAAGAAGCACTGAAGAAACTAAACAGAGCTCTTGCCTGTAACCCTTGGTTCCTGGTGGGGGGAGGGGTGATCGTAGAGACAGTAAGTGAAAGGGTGCGAGTCAGGGGCACCTGGGTGGCTCAGTCGGTTGAGTGTCTGAGTCTTGATTTTGGCTCAGATCATGGTCTCACTGCTTGTGAGTTCGAGTCCTGTATCGGGCTCTCCGTTGTCATCACAGAGCCTGCCTGGATCCTCTGTTCCCTCTCTTTCTGCCCCTCTCCTGCTCATTCCATCTCTCTCGCTCTTAAAAACACACATACGACATTAAATGCTGCTGCTGCTGCTGCTGCTACTACTGCTAGATGTATGAGACAGAGGACACCAGGCAGAGGTGAGGATTATAGACAGAAACGAAGCAGGGCATGGCACACCTCGAAAGCAGTAATAATACCTGCTCCTTCAGATCCAGGCTTCTCCAACGTTCCCTAACCCATTCTTCACTGATTCTTCCCCTAATCTCACTGTGACTCAGTTTCCTCTTCTGTAAAACGGGCCAGATGCAGCACTTCCCTTCCTCCCCAGCTGCGAACACCACATAGGGATGTGCAGATGCACACCAGTAGCCACTGTTTACACAGTGATACCCTCTTCCCTTTTTTCCCCTCAACCACTGGGCTTTTTAAAAAAGCAATTGAATACCACCATTTTTTTCTTAAGTGTTGTGGTCTCGATTAAACTATGACCTTTGTGGGGCGCCTGGGTGGCTCGGTCGGTTGACCATCTGACTTCTGCCGGTCATGGTCTCACAGATGGTGGGTTCCAGCCCCGCGTTGGGCTCTGTGCTGACAGCTCAAAGCCGGGGCCTGGTTCGGATTCGGTGTCTCCCTCCTTCTCTCTCTGCTCCTTCCTGCTCACGCTCTGTCTCTCTCAAAACGAATAAACATTAAACAAAAAACCCCGTGACTTCTGTAATAGCAGAAAACAGAAAATGCAGCACCCCGCCGTGCTGTCTGGAACAGGGAGGGCGAGGTAGCACCCGTTTCCCGGAGGCGGACGTGGAGGCCGCGAATTCGGGCGCCCGCCTGTCATGAGCCTCCGGGCCGCAGGCGGCAGCAGCGGGCGGCGGCGGCTACACGAGCGAGGGCGGCGGGCGGGTTACCATGTAGCGAGGGCGGCGGCGGTCAGGTGAGCGGCGGAGGGGGGTCGGGCGGGCCGGGTGAGGGGCGGGGGTGCGGGGGGGCCGGGGCCGGGGAGCCCGGGCGTCGGGGGCTCCCTGGGCCGGCCGCGGCCCCCCTGCCCGGAGGAGCGGGGAACGAGGGACCGTCCCGGACCGCCCCCCCCTCCCCGCCCGCCCGGGGCAGGCTTTGGGGAGCCCGCCGGGTCCGGGAGCCCCCCGCCCCGCCCTCCCTCGGGCGCAAAGGGCGTCGGCGGCCCGCGCTGCCTCCCTCCGCGGCCCGGGCGGGTCTGCGGCCCCGGGGAGGCCCCCGCCCGCCCCCGGTGACCGTGGCGCCGCTTCCGGCCTCGACGTGGGGCCCGCGCCAGCTCCAGGCTCCGCCGGGCCGCCCCGAACCTCAGTCTCCTCGCCTCTGAAATGGGTGGGCGTCCTTAGCGGGCTCGTGAGGGTCCCCAGGGTGTGGCCTGTTGTTGAGAGTCAAGTTGGGGAAGGTGCCTCGTTCCTGAGGCGGGCAGCGGCCGCCCCGCCAGGCTTCGGGGGCAGACGCCCCAGAGGGCAGTGCCCCGCCCCGCCCCCTTCTCTCGTGGCCGGGAGGGCGCCAGACCCTTTTGGGGGCCGTGCCCCAGCCAGGGCGCCGCGCTGGGCGAGCGCGTCGTGAGTGCACCTGGGCTCCGCCCTCGGTGCCCCCGGGGCCCCCTCTGATGCCAAGTTGTGCTGTGGCCCCCCCTCCCCCGCACTTCTGCCAGAGAAGGGTAGTGGCCAGAGAGGGCGGAGCTGGGGCCGTGGGCTTGGCGGGTTCCCTTCCTTTCTCCTAGCCTCCACCCTGCTGCGGGCCCTCTGGAGGCCAAGCCTGAATGTGAGTGCAGGGGTGAGGCTGGGGGCAGGGGTGCGGGGTCAGGGTCAGCTGGGCGCTGCTGTGGGCCACTGTGCTGGGGCATCGCCTGTCTGTGCCCAGAAGCCCTGAACACAGCGTGTGATTCTCCAACTTGGCAGGAGAGAGACCGAGGCTGAGAGAGGTCAGATGACCATTCATTCATTCTTTCATTCATTCATCCTTGGCCTCCCCCAGGAGGCAGATGAAAGATGCTTTTTCCAAGGGAGCCCCCAGCCCAGAGGAGAGCTGCGCTGGCCACGTTTTAAGTGCTGGGAGATTTCCTTGGGGTCAGGCTGGAGGTCATGTGATGACAGTGACCGTTTGTTTAGGAGCAGCTCTGGGCTCTGGGCTCCCCTGCCACACTGTCCTGCCCATCCCGGTAGCTAGGTGTTCCCCCTTATTTGTGGGCAAAAAAATAGGATCGTATAGCTTATCAGTGGGAGACCCAGAGTTTAAATCAGGGCTGTATGATTCTCTTTTTTTAATTAATTTTTTTTTAAAAACTGACATGCAAGTTATCATATAGAGCAACAGTGACTTCCGGAGTAGATCCCTCGATGCCCCTCCCCCACTGACCCACCCCCTCCCACAGCCCCGCCCGCAACGCTCTGTTCTCCATACTTAAGAGTCTCTTCTGTTCTGTCCCCCTCCCTGTTTTTGTATTATTTTTGCTTCCCTTCCCTTATGTTCATCTGTTTTGTATCTGAAAGTCCTCCTATGAGTGAAGTCATATGATATTTGTCTTTCTCTGACTAATTTCACTTAGCTTAATACCCTCCAGTTCCATCCACATGGTTGCAAATGGCAAGATATCATTCTTTTTGATTGCCGAATAATAACTCGTGTGTGTGTGTGTCTGTCTGTCTGTGTGTGTGTACACACATCTCTATCCATTCATCTGTCGATGGACATTTGGGTTTTTTCTATATTTTGGCTATGGTCGATAGAGCTGCTATAACCATCGGGGTGCGTGTTCCCCTTCGACACAGCACACGTGTATCCTTGGGATAAATACCTAGTAGTGCAGTTGCTGGGTCGTAGGGTAGTTCTAGTTTTCATTTTTTGAGGAGCCTCCATACTGTTTTTCAGAGCGGCCGCACAGTTTCCACTCCCACCAGCAGTGCAAGAGAGATCCTCTCCCTCCATGTCCTCACCGGCATCTGTTGTTGCCTGACTTGTTGATTGTAGTCATTCTGACAGGCGTGAGGTGGGATCTCATTGTGGTTTTGACTGGCGTTTCCCTGATGATGAGTGATGTTGAGCATTGTTTCATGTGTCTGTTGACCATCTGGTTGTCTTCTTTGGGGAAGTGTCTGTTCATGTCGTTAGCCAATTTCTTCACTGGATTATTTGTATATTGGGTGTTGAGTTTGATGAGTTCTTTTTTTATAGATTTTGGATACCAACCCTTTATCTGATGTCATTTGCAAACATCTCCCATTTTGTCGGTTGCCTTTCAGTTTTGCTGATTGTTTCCTTCTCTGTGCATAAGCTTTTTATTTTGATGAGGTCCCAGTAGTTCATTTTGCTTTTGTTTTCCTTGCCTCTGGAGACGTGTTGCATAAGAAGTTACTGCGGCCAAGGTTAAAGAGGCTCTTGTCTGCTTTCTCCTCAAGGATTTAAAAAAAAATTGTTTTAATGTTACTACTTTTGTGAGAGAGAGAGAGAGGAGAGAACAGGGGAGGGGCAGAGAGAGAGGGAGACACAGAATCCAAAGCAGGCTCCAGGCTCCAACGTCGTGGGACTTGAACCCACAGACTGTGAGATCATGACCTGAGCTGAAGTTGGCTGCTTAACCGACTGAACCCCGCAGGCTCCCCTCCTTGAGGATTTTGATGGCTTCCTGTCTTACATTTAGGTCTTTCATCCATTTTGAGTTTCTTTTTGTGTGTGGTGTAAGAGAGTGATCCAGGTACATTTTTCTGCATGTCACTGTCCAGTTTTCCCAGCACCACTTGCTGAAGAGACTGTCTTTATGCCACTGGATATTTTTCCCTGGTTTGTCAAAGATGAGTTGGCCATACGTTTGTGGGTCCATTTCTGGGTTCTCTGTCCTTTTCCACTGACCTGAGTGTCTGTTCTTGTGCCGGTACCGTACTGTCTTGATGATCACAGCTTTGTGACACAGCTTGAAGTCCGGGATTGTCATGCCTCCTGCTTTGGTTTTCTTTTTCAAGATTGTATTGGCTCTTCAGGGTCTTTTCTGGTTCCATGCAGATTTCAGGATTGTTTGTCCTAGCTCTGTAAAGAATGCTGGTTATTTTGATAGGGATTGCGTTGAATATGTAGATTGCTTTGGGTAGTACTGATGTTTTAACAATATCTGTTTTTCCTATCCAGGAGCATGGAATATTTTTCCATTTTTTTGTGTCGTCTTCAGTTTCCTTCATCAGCTTCTATAGTTTTCAGTGTATATAGATTTTTCACCTCTTTGGTTATGTTTATTCCTAGGTATCTTACGGGTTTTGGTGCAAGTGTAAATGGGACCGATTCCATGATTTCTCTTTCTGTTACTTCATTGTTGGTGTATAGGAATGCAACTGATTTCTGTGCATTGATTTTATATCTTGCCACTTTGCTGAACTCCTGGATCAGTTCTAGCAGTTTTTTTGTGGAATCTTTTGGGTTTTCCATATAGAGTATCATGTCATCTGCAAAGAGAGAAAGTTTGACTTCTTCCTGGCTAATTTGGATGCCTTTTATTTCTTTGTGTTGTCTGGTTGCTGAGGCTAAGACTTCCAATACTATGTTGAATAACAGTGTCAAGAGTGGGCATTCCTGTCTTGTTCCTGACCTTAGGGGGAGAGCTCTCAGTTTTTCCCTATTGAGGATGATATTAGCATTGGGTTTTTCTTTCTTTTTTTTTTTTTTTTAATGTTTTATTTATTTCTAGGAGAGAGAGAGAGAGACAGCGTGAACAGGGGAGGGTCAGAGAGAGAGGGAGTCACAGACTGAAACAGGCTCCAGGCTCTGAGCTGGCAGTCAGCACAGAGCCCGACACGGGGCCCAAACCCACGAACCGCGAGATCATGACCTAAGCGAAAGTCGGACGCTTAACCGACTAAGCCACCCAGGCGCCCCTACATTGGGTTTTCATATATGGCTTTTATGATCTCGAGGTTTGATCCTTCTTTCCCTACTTTCTTAAGGTTTTTTTTTTTTTTTAATCAAGAAAGGATGCTGTATTTTGTCAAATGCTTTTTCTGCATCTATTGAGAGGATCATGTGGTTCTTGATCTTTCTTTTATTGACGTGATGAATCATATTGATTGTTTTGCGGATATTGAATCAAGGGCTGTGTGATTCTGAAGAACATTAGTAACAATGACAATGGTAAGTTGTAGCTGATATGTGTTGGATGCATGCTGCGTGCTGGCCAGGATACTCACAACTTCGTATTTAATCTTTGTGATAATCCTGTACACTGGGTACTATTATTATCCCCACTTGACAATGAGAAATGAAAAGCAAAGAAAGATTTAGGCATTTGCCCAGGACTATATATGTGAGCTAGGAGCCGACAGAGCTGGGATTTGAATAGCACCGGTTCATTTTATTACCGCAAGGCTCTCAGAGAGATCAGATGGTCTAATTTGGAAGTTAGAGACAGAAATCCTTCTCCCAATAACAGTGATTTAAAAAGAAGTTTATCCCTGTCTCGTTTGAATGAAGGCTGGGTGTGAAGCAACTCAGGGCTTCTGCCTCACAACCCGAGGCGGCTGCTCTAGTTCCACCTGTTACATCTGTATCCCAGATAACCAGAGTTAGAAAAAGCTGAAGAAGAGCAATGCCTCCTCTTAAGAACAATTCTCATGAGATCTTTCTGTTTACATTCTGTTGTTTTAACATAGTGTCATGACCGCATCCATCTGTAGGGATGCTGGGAAATCATGATTAGCCAAAAATCTAGCTCCCCCACATTCAAAGAAAAAAAGCAGACCTGGATAGTTGTTAAAACAGTAAACACACATTTTATTGAGGGCTCTTACAGTAGAGGAAAAGAGACCTCGGTCTTGAATGAGCTCAACTCTGAGTATAGCATGGGCAAGTGGGAGTTTGTAGCCAAGGAGCAGGGTAAAATCAGTGCATGGAAACTTAATGAGGGGAGGCATTGGGGGTGAGGGGAGGATTCTGGCTAAACCCATGCGATAGGATCTTTGCTGAGGGCGGCCCGGGGCGACATCACATATGAGGTATGCGGGGCGGGGGGGTGGGGGGCTCCTGCTAAACTGAAACAGCAGGGGTCTCCCTAAAACTGGATTGTTCTGGAAGGGCACAGATGGGCCTGTGATAAGTTTTGGGCGCCTGACTAAAGTCGGTCAGGTAAAGACTCTTTGTCACCGCTTGGGAAGAAGAGGTGAAGGAATCCTGGGTGTCTCCTGCACCCCAGAGTCCTGCTTCGTAGGACACGGGGGCCCCTGCCGTCCAGAGAGGCACTGGGTGTGTGTGCTGCCCACAGCTGTCAAGTGACGAGAGGGTGGAGGCCTAAGCCCATGGCACCTGTAAGTTCCCGTGTTTTGACCCAGGGGCAGCCAGCCAGCGGGTGCTGGTGTGTGCCTAACCAGAACTCCCAAGCCACGTCCCCACTACAGAGGCCAAACAGGCAGGACGGGTCTCACGGCGTGAGAGTTCCTGACCCAGATGCAGGGCAGCCAGCACTGGCAAGGTGTGTGGGCGGCCTGTAGAGGCCATCGTCTGGGCTTGGTTCTCTTTCTTTCGGAGGGGCTGCGGATAGGAGTCACAAGGTCATCTTTGAGAATTACAAATTATTTCAGACTAAAAGGGCACAAGGAAAGCGTAACTACTTCCTACAAAGCTTTAGAAAACATCTGCCTTCCTGTGAACTCATGTCACCCTGGAGGCAGGGAGGGGCTGAGGAATGGGGCCCAGCTCATGGAGTGGGTGGGCCTGGGGTGCACGTCCCTGCCCTCTTCAAAGCCCTTTCCCCGTCAGGGGCCATCAGGCATGTGTGTTCTGCAGTTCACGGGGCTCTAGGGAGGGGACAGCAGTGCCAGGTGGTAAACTGAGCACTTCCTCTCTATTTCCTGGGGTCCCCCTGGTGTGGGGCCTTGCCCTGACTCAGGCCACGTGGAGCATCAGTGGGAATCCAGGCCAGTGAGGTGCCATCCTTGCCTACGTGATGCTTAACGAGTAGTCGGGGGTCTCCTCGACATGGCCAGCCAAGAGCCGGAGCTCCGTGGGGCAGCGGGAAGGTGGGCCCTGCCCAAGGCCATCCTGCAGATGGCAGAGCAGGCCCGGACCCGGCACCAGCTCAGAGTGTGCGGCACTGTGGCCTCTCGTACGGTCTTCACTGGCGGGCTGGCTCAGGGGCTGTGCTTTTGGGTTGCTCTGGCAGAAAAGGAGCACTTCTGGTTGGGGTCCGAAGTAAGGAACTGAGTCCTGGTAGGTGGTGCCTCATGGAAGCAGCCAAGCCTTTCCTTCTCCGCAGTGAAGGCTGGGGATGAGTGCGGTGTCGGGCCAGAGGGGCCCGCGCTCCGACTGGCCGGGCGCCTTGTTTAGGTCAGTCCCGACCCTGCTCATCCCAGCTGCACGGTCGGAGCGGGCTGCTGTTCTGAGGGGCTGCTGCCACCAGCGGCCTGCGTGAGGGGCTGAGCTGGTTTCAGGAGGCGCGGCGAGTGGCGCCTGCTGCCGGGGTGCTCTGCCTGCGCCCTCTGAACCCCCGGAGCTCAGAAGGGGGTAGGAGTGCAGCGGGTCCGGGAGCCGGGAGGCCATCTGCCCCGTCCCGCTCTGCAGGGGGGATGGAATATGACGAGAAGCTGGCCCGGTTCCGGCAGGCCCACCTCAACCCCTTCAACAAGCAGCTTGGGCCAAGGCAGCATGAGCAGCGGGCCAGTGAGGAGGCCCCGGACATCGCTTCTGAAGGTGGGTGCTGGGGGGGCCTGTGTGGGCAATCCGACCCTTCACGCTGTGCCCCCGCCCCGTTCCTCCTGCGGGCCGTGTTGGCTTTCCCACGGAGCTGGGCCTGTGCTGCCCGCTTCCCTTTTCTCCGCAGCACAAACCACTTTCCACCTGTTGTTTAGTTTACTTATTCCTATCCCTGCGTTAGAACGCACACCCCTGGGCGCCTGGGCGGCTCAGTTGGCTGAGCATCTGACTTCAGCTCCGGTCATGAGCTCTCTGCGAGTTCAAGCCCCACTTCAGGCTTGCTGCTGTTAGCCAGAGCCCGTTATAGATCCTCTGTCGCCCGCTGTCTGCCCTTCTCCCACTTGTGCTCTCCCCAGGGTAAAGGTTAACACACACACACACACACACACACACACACACATGCACACACGCTCCTGAGGGCAGGGGTTTGTGACTGTCTTGTCCCTGCTGTGTCCCAGGGCTCAGCACATAGCAGATGCTCACTCGGGGAACACTTGGGGAGTGAACTCAGAGCTGAGGTCTCATCAGGAAGAAGACAGAATGCCCTGAACCGAGACCCAGCAGCTTGGGAGGTCGGGAGGGGTGAGCGCTAGGAACTGCAGATTCAGTCACCATGAGGTGTTCAGGGCGTGCGTACGTGCGTGTGCGTGTGTGTGTGTGCGTGCTCACACAGGGATTGAGGAATTCTGGCGTTCAGCCCTCTAGCAGCCTAGAGTCCGTATACACATACACAAAGTCGGCCTTTGAAATTGGGATGTTTCTCTGACACTGTTTTGTAGACTGCTCTTAGCACTATGTGTGTCTTTCCACCCCTTTTTATTTTTCTATTTATTTATTTTTTATTTTAGACAGCGAGTGAGCGTGTGCATGCAGGGGAGAGGGGCGGAGGCAGAGGGAAAATCCCAAGCAGGCTCCACGCTTAGTGCAGAGCCTGACGTGGGCCTTGATCTCATGACCCAGGGATCATGACCTGAGCTCAAGTCAAGAATCTGGTGCTCAACTGACTGGGCCACTCAGGCGCCCCCCACCTCATTTTTTGGAAAGGCTCTAATTTGTGAAGGGTGTGGATTTCTTTCCAGATGCAAGCAGGGCAGATGTGGGGCAGGGCCTGGCTCCCCCAGCACCTCCCATGGGCGTCTCTCATCCTCAAGGGTCCTTCCCACCCCGACCTGCCCCTGGTGGAAAGACAGGTTGACTTTTCCTTCTCTCTGCTGTGCTCCACACCTGTACCCCCTCCAGAGGCCCTGCCTGACCTGCCCCCTGGGGAGCCAGAATTCCACTGCACCGAGCGAGTGATGGACCTTGGCCTCTCTGAGGACCACTTCTCCCGCCCTGTGGTAAGGTTTGGGCCTGGGCGAGCCCCTAAGGAAGGGGGGGCAGCCATTTCCCTGTCTCCCCTCCCCCACCTGCGCTGGGCCTCCTGGGCCTTGAATCTGAGACCCACGCGACACCCGACTCCCATCCTGAAAACCTGTTTGGGAACCAGAGAAGGTGAACTGACCTGGGGTTCGGGGCCTGGAGCTACTCTTCCAGTGCTGGGCCTCCCTCCCCCCGCTCCAGGTTCCCCTGAGGCACGTGTGAGGGCTGGTTCCCTGTGGGCTCCTAGGGAGCCCCGCGGCTGTGGCTGAGGGAGGGGAGGGCCCCCCTGCCCACCTCCACTCAGCTCTGCAGGGACATTCTCCTCTGTTCAATACTTTGTTCCATGGAAACTTTTTTTTTTTTTTAATTAAAAGGCTCTAATGATTTCTTTTATTTATTTATTTATTTATTTTTTAAATATTTTTATTTATTTCTAGGAGAGAGAGAGAGACAGCGTGAACAGGGGAGGGTCAGAGAGAGAGGGAGTCACAGACTGAAACAGGCTCCAGGCTCTGAGCTGGCAGTCAGCACAGAGCCCGACGCGGGGCACGAACCCACGAACCGCGAGATCATGACCTAAGCGAAAGTCGGACGCTTAACCGACTAAGCCACCCAGGCGCCCCTCTGATGATTTCTTTTAAAAAAGCTTGAAAATCAGAGTGTCTGGGTGGCTCAGTGGTTTAAGTGTCCAACTCTTGATTTTGGCTCAGGTCACAATCTCAAGGTTTGTGAGTTCGAGCCCTGCATTGGGCTCTGCGCTGACAGTGTGGAGATTCTCTCTCTCTCTCTGCCCTCCCCTGCTTTCTTACTCTCTCTCTCAAAATAAGTAAACTAAAGAAAAGAGTTTGAAAATCTTTTAGTTTTATGCAAAGTATCATCAACTTAAAAAAAAATTTTTAATGTTTATTTCTTTTGAGAGAGAGAGAGACAGAGTGCAAGTGGGAGAGTAGGGACAGAGAGAGGAGACACAGAATCCAAAATAGGGTCTAGGTTGTGAGCTGTCAGCATAGAGCCCAACTCAGGGCTCGAGCTTACAAGCTGTGAGATCACGACCTGAGCCAGAGTCAGACTCTTACCGACTGAGCCACCCAGGCGCCCTGTGTACCCTCAACTTAAAAAAAAAATGTTTATGTATCTTGAGAGAGAGAGAGCGAGAGCGAGCAAGAGCCAGGGAAGTGCAGAGAGAGAGGGAGGGAGAGAGAGAATCCCAAGCAGGCTCCACGCTGTCAGCACAGAGCCTGATGCAGGGCTCCATCCCATGAACCGTGAGATTGTGATCTGAGGGGAAGTCAAGAGCTGGGTGCTTAGTGGCTCCACTGACTGAGCCCTCAGGAGCCCCATATCTTCAATTATTATTTGAGAGAAACATAGTAACATTCAAATGTAACTTAAAAAAGATTCACCCAGAAGCCCCCAATTCTCATTTACGTTTTATTCCGTGTATGGTCTTTAAGTCTTACTGCTACACATATGTATTTCATTTTGTGTTGTATCTTCATTTAAAACATTTTGAGCCACTCCTCTGGGCCACACCCTGAGATCCAAGAGTGGGCGTGTCACCTTCTCTTTGCCTGGTCTCCTGGAGGAGAAGGGTGGCTCCTAAGGGCAACTGTCTTTCCCGTCAGCCTCAACTCTCCAGCTTGGTCTCCAGCCTGTCTTCCTCTCACAGTGGGAGCCATCTCCTGAGACTCGGGGCTTTGTTGGGCCTTTGCCCTGGGTCCTTGTCAGGTGCTGGGGCTAGGGGTGTGTTTCTGGGCTTGGTGATTAAGCTAGAGGCCACTTCCTCTCCTTCATGACAGGCCAATGGTCATTTCCTCAGCATTCATCCAAGAGGAAACTCCTTAGAAGTAAGCAAAATAGCATAGCGAGAGAAGTGATTCAATTTCTTTATTATTATTATTTTTTTAATGTTTTTATTTATTTCTAGGAGAGAGAGAGAGAGACAGCGTGACCAGGGGAGGGTCAGAGAGAGAGGGAGTCACAGACTGAAACAGGCTCCAGGCTCTGAGCTGGCAGTCAGCACAGAGCCCGACGCGGGGCTCGAACCCACGAACCGCGAGATCATGACCTAAGCGAAAGTCGGACGCTCAACCGACTAAGCCACCCACGCGCCCCTCAATTTCTTTATTACTATTTTTTATTCTTAAAATTATTTTTTATAATGTTTATTAATTTTTGAGACAGACGGGGGAGAATGAGCAAGTGGGTGAGGAGCGGAGAGAGAGGGAGAAACAGAATCTGAAGCAGGCTCTAGGTTCCGAGCTGTCAGCGCAGAGCACGATGTCGGGGCTCGAACTCATGTACTGTGAGATCATGACCTGAGCCGAAATCCAGAGGATGCTTAACCGGCTGTGCCACCCAGGCGCCCTGCAATTCAATTTCTGAAAGAAGGAAGTTTTTGTTTTTTTTTTTAACTTTTTTTAAAAGTTTTACTTATTTCTGAGAGAGAGAGAGAGGCAGCATGAGCAGGGGAGGGTCAGAGAGAGGGAGACACAGAATGGGAAGCAGGCTTCAGGCTCCGAGCTGTCAGCACAGAGCCCGATGTGGGGCTCAAACCCACAAACCGTGAGATCATGACCTGAGCCGAAGTCGGATGTTTAACTGACTGAGCCCCGCAGGCGCCCCATGAAATTGGTTTTGAAAAACATCCTGAATTAGGTTTTCAGAGGCCTGTGAGTAGACAGGTCCAGCTGGGGGTCCGGTTGCATGAGGTAGTTCTTACCTGTGCTGTTCGCTTTCCCGGGCCTTGAGCAATTCTCTGGGCCCCTCGTGCCAGGCTCCAGTTTCTTCTTCTAGGCGAGCGAGGAGCAGGAAGGCCTGCTCTGGGCTTGACCTTCACGTGGAGAGCATGCAGGGTGGGCGTTTGATGCAACCTGACGGCTCCCCTCCCCACCCACCGGGCAGGGTCTCTTCCTGGCCTCTGACATCCAGCAGCTGCGGCAGGCCATCGAGGAGTGCAAGCAGGTGATTCTGGAGCTGCCTGAGCACTCAGAGAAGCAGAAGGATGCCGTAGTGAGGCTCATCCACCTCCGGCTGAAACTCCAGGAGCTGAAGGTGTGTGCTGACCTACCCCCCACGGAGGCCGAGTGCGAATGTAGGGATCGCCCCTTCCAGATTCGAGGGGCTGAAATAGGAAGCTACCCCGAAAGGGTGGGTCCTCACCTCGTGTGTAGGCTTTCTCTATTAGTCTGATCCTGATCGGCCAGTCTCGGTCACATGCCCACCTATTGGCGCATGTAATGTAAGGCCGCCCTTGAACCTCATGACTAGAGCTGGTGGTGGGTGGGGGGTGGTTTCCTGAGGGTTTTGCAAAGGGGACAAGAGTAAGCTAATGCATTCTGGAGGCCAAAACCCACAGCTGTGCACAGTGGGGTCCTTGAGCGCGCGCTTTCGCTGGGCTGCCGCTGGGTCCTGACTGGCTCACGAATCCCTGGGAATTTAAAAAGTAGATATTCACTAGAATATAGGTAAGGCTATGGTAACAAAGACACCCCGAAGCACAGTGTCTTGAAAGAGTCAGATGTGTACTTTTACTGTGTGGAAGCCCTGTGGGCGGTCCGGAACCCGTAGGGCAGCTAATCGTGTTGGGGACCCCAGGCCCTGCAGCCCTGGTAAGAATCCAAGATGGCCTCGCGTCGCTCTGGGTCTCAGCAGAAGAAGGTGGAGGGGAGAGAAGGCCACGTCACTTCTACTCACACACCCTTGGCCCTTACATAGTCCCAGACAGCACCTCACTGCAGGAGACGTAGGGAGAAGCAGTCTGTACTCTGGGTGGTTCAGGCCTGATTGATCACTGGAGATTTCTTTCGCTAAAGGGAAGATGGGGTGTGACACTGGGGAAACTCACAATATGTGAGGAGTAAATGTACCTGGAGGAGGTAACTCGAGGGGCTCATGGGAAGGAAAGAGAGTTAGCAGTGGCCTCACATATGACCCATCCCTGGGCCTCTCTCTAGGACCCTAATGAAGATGAGCCCAACATCCGAGTCCTCCTTGAGCACCGTTTCTACAAGGAGAAGAGCAAGAGTGTCAAGCAAACCTGTGACAAGTGTAACACCATTATCTGGGGGCTCATTCAGACCTGGTACACCTGCACAGGTGGGCTGGGCCCCGGGACAGGGCGGAGACCTTCAGCTCTGCTCTGCTGCCATATTTGGGTTCTGTTCGGATGAATTCTCTGCAGTGAGCTCGGTATTTACTGAGCCCTGTGGGTACTGGGGATAAAATGGGACAAAAGACTCAAACTCCTGCTTTTATCAGACTCAGGTCCACATTTCTTTCTAGTATAGTAGCCAGGAGCCGCATGTGGCTATTCAAATTTAAACTGATTCAAACAAATAACTATTTACTTCCTTACGAGTGCTATCTACATTACAAGTGCTTAATGGCCACACGAGGCTGGTGACTGATATTGGACAGTGCAAAGAGAACTTTTCCATTAGTGCTGAAAATTTCTAAGGATGGCACTGTTCTGAACGAGCATATGGTGTGTTAGTTGAAGAAAAATAAGGAAAGAGAATAGCATAGACTAGGGAGTGTGATGGTATGACTTTAGGGTGGAATAAAAAGGCCTCGTGTGACATTCAAGCAAAACTTGGAGGTCGCTGAGCAGGTCAGGGGTATATCTGGGGGGGAATGCTCCTGGGGGGACCTGGCTAGACACACTGGTGTGTGTCCAGCGTCTTCGGTGTCGAGCAGAGCAAAGTGCGGCTGGGCCACTGCATCCGAGAGGAGGCTCGCACGTGGCAGGTGCTTTTCTGTAAGTGCTCCGGGGGCCGCAGGTCAGTGCCGGGCGCGCTTAGGGTTAACAAGACCACTCTGGCTGCTGAGCTGAGCATGAACTGAAGAAGGGAGTGAGGGGACGACGGGGAAGGCGATGGCACTCTGATCAGGGTGGGGCTGTTTTAGATCAGAAGGGCCCGGGCGCGGCACTACCTGGAGGGCTAAGAACGGGCATAAGAGGGAAGTTGAGATGATTTACAATTTCTAGTCTCAGTGGAAAGATGGAGCCACTGAAACGTGAGGCGGGAAAACGGCGTGTAGAAGGTGGGAATTCTGTTAAGGAAGAATGAGAATTCCATTTAGGCCGAGTGAGTGTGATGCCCTTTAGGCATCGAGGAGGGAATGGCAGATGGGCTGGGGTTGAGGAGGAAGGTCCGCACGCACTCCCAGGGCAAAGGCTTGGCAGGGGGACTGACGGGGCCCGGGTGGGGCCTGGAGAAGCTCGCAGACTGATGTGGGAATCAGAGTAGAGCTGGAGGCCAGTCCAGGCTGCAGGAGCCACCCCCCCGCCCGCCACCGTCTGAGAGGCTGTCCGTCCTCCCCACCCCAGGGTGTTATTACCGGTGTCACAGCAAGTGCTTGAACCTCATCTCCAAGCCCTGTGTGCGCGCCAAAGTCAGCCACCAAGCCGAATACGAGCTGAACATCTGCCCCGAGACAGGGCTGGACAGCCAAGATTACCGCTGCGCGGAGTGCCGGGCGCCCATCTCCCTGCGTGAGTGCACCCAGGGCTCGGGGTGAGGGAGGCTGCCTCGGGCAGAGTAGCCCAGCCAACAGCTGTGAGAAAGCCGGATCAATCAGATGCTAGGGGCCGCTTGGGTCCTATGGGTGGCGTCCTGCTCTCTCTCCTTGCGGAGTGAGAAGGGGCTGCCACTGGTGTCTTTTCTCTTCCCGCTCAGCAGACTGGGCGCGGGCGAGCACTCGCAAGGTCGCCTTGCACCAGCCGCCCAGTGGCCCCGAAAGCCCTCCTGGAAGGGGAAAGCTGCACAATAGTCTCACATATACCACATGTTAGGCCTTCTTCCAGAGATTTACTACTGCTAATTTATGGGGTCCTCTCAGCCATCCCAGGGTGGGGGCTGTCGTCCCACTTCATGGATGACAAACCTGAGGGCAGCGGGGGCCTGATTTGCTTCAGGGCCTCTTCAGGTCAGAAGACGTTGCATCAGGTCTGGAGGGTGGCTGTTTGCCTGTATGTGGCTTCTAAGCTGTCAGGGACCCTGAGGGCTGCCCTGACTTTGTAGCCCCCCTTCCACAGGGGGCGTGCCCAGCGAGGCCCGGCAGTGCGACTATACCGGCCAGTACTACTGCAGCCATTGCCACTGGAATGACCTGGCTATCATCCCTGCACGGGTTGTGCACAACTGGGACTTTGAGCCGCGCAAGGCAAGGGCAGGAGAGTGGGGACGGGGCGGGGGGGCGCGGAGCCTGGCCCTGGCGGGGACGGGGTGGTATGTGCGACGCTGGAGGTGCCAGTCTGTCACGTCCCCCAGGTGTCCCGCTGCAGCATGCGCTACCTGGCGCTGATGGTGTCTCGTCCGGTTCTCAGGCTCCGGGAGATCAACCCTCTGCTTTTCAACTACGTGGAGGAGCTGGTGGAGATCCGGGTGAGGCTGAGGGGGAGGGGCGGGCCTCGTTGTCTCCGAGTGTCCTGGGAGCGGGGAGAGATGCCACCTGCTGAGGGACAGTGAGGCCCCTTGGCTGACTTTAGGGCTGAAGACACTAGAGCACTGTTCAGTCACAACGACACTCGGCCCAGAGGCAATTTGAAATTTTCTAGTCGCCATGTTAAAAGTAGAAAGCAGGTGAAATTAATTTTAATAATATATTTTACTTGATCCGATGTATCCAAAGGATTATTTCAACATAACTCACATACTACATTATCAAGATGTATTACATTCTGTTTCTTTTTTGTACAACGTGTTTGAGGATGAATGCACCTCAGAGTGCAGTTGGCCTGGAAGCTGTGGTTTGAACTCGAGCTTGGCTGGAGCTCTCAGATCTGGGACCATCCTGGGGGAGGTGACCTGGGGGATGCACCCTGTCCCCGACTGGCCCGGAGTGCCAGCACCCTCAGCCACCCAGACGTGCCAGGGTGCGGCTCTGCCCTGGCTGAGAATGCTCACCTGCCCTCTCGTCCTTAGAAGCTGCGCCAGGACATCCTGCTTATGAAGCCGTACTTCATCACCTGCAAGGAGGCCATGGAAGCACGTCTGCTCCTTCAGGTCAGGCCACTGGCCCCGGGGCAGGATCTGGGGGTCTGGGGTCGGGGAGGGGGAAGGCCAGCAGGAAACAGAGCCAGGGCAGTGAGGACATGCTGTGCCCAAGTCTTTTTCAGATGACTTGATAGCTTAAGTGTGCTGGGCCGTTGGAAGGGGGTCTCCCATACTCTGTCCCAAGGAACGCTAGGTCTTCAGTAAGCACACAGGCATCCCACCCACAGGCGTGTTCGCTGGTGACATCACAGTGGGAAACACTGGGAGAAGCAGGTATTTCCCTGTAGCCCTGATCTGAACCTCCACGCAGTGGACCAGGCACAGGCCTGCCCAGGCAAGAGTGACCACAAGCACATTTTTCAAGGCTCACCTACCTATCTGTCCAACAAATCCTCGTGGCTGTTCACTGCTTTAGATCGTCGGGAGCAGGGAGCCGAACAGGAAGGAGTCCTGGCTCTCACTTCAGGGAAGAAAAATAAGCAGTATGTTGGGGGGGGCGGTTAGGTCTGTAGACAAAATAAAGCCGGGAAAGGAGGTGCAGAATGTTGGGGTGGCGAGCAGGGCCAGGACCGGGAGCCGGGCAGAGGTGGGGTGCTGCCGGGTGGGAAGCAGCAAAGTGACCTGCGTGGGTGGTGTGGGGGCACCGCATGGGGCCCCGACACCCTGCAGCCTGCTGCCTCCACGAGCACCCCTCGGCCCGGAGGACAGGCGTGCCGGGGGGGCGTGGAAGGGCCCCCCGGTATTTGGGGTCACGGTTGCTGGGCCCCGCAGCTCCAGGACCGGCAGCACTTTGTGGAGAACGACGAGATGTACTCTGTCCAGGACCTCCTGGATGCCCGCACTGGCCGCCTGGGCTGCTCACTCACGGAGACCCACACGCTCTTCGCCAAGCACATCAAACTGGACTGTGAGGTGGGCCCCCCGCCCCAGACCAGGGCGCAGCCCTCTCTCCGCTCCTGGTCTCGAGGGCAGGGGTGGTGGGAAAGCAGCTTGGCCCCGTGTGCCCTTCGGAGCGCGCGCTGACCTGCCCCCACTGTCGCCCAGCGGTGTCAGGCGAAGGGCTTCGTGTGCGAGCTCTGCAGAGAGGGCGACGTGCTTTTCCCCTTCGACAGTCACACGTCCGTGTGCACCGAGTGCTCTGCTGTCTTCCACAGGTTAGCGTGGCTACGACCCGCCCTTGGGCCAGGGGTGGGGAAGAGGGCAAGGGAGGCGCGGGGCTCAGGCCTTTGCTGCCTGATCTTCAAAGCCCTTTGCCTCGATCCTAGATGTGGAGTTAGACCCTGATGGGAACTAAATTCAAAGTGCGCTGAGTACCCGCGGGGCTGGGGAGGGCGCTGCCGCCCAGCACCCGGTGTGCGCACAGCGTCTGACTTGCTTCCCTTTGCCACCAGACCTGAGGCCAGAGGTTCCTCAACTTCCTAGTTCCTGGTCCCCGCAGTGTCTGGGTGATTTTTTCAAACATCCATGGGCCAAAAGAAATAGGGACATTTTTATTAAGTACTTTGATTCAAACAACCTTAAGCATTTATTACAAAAAGACTTAGTGGGTTGTTTAGAGAAAGAATCCACATATTTTGGAAGAAAAATAATTTAATTCTTTAATGAGCACAATGACTGATAGCAGGTGATGACTGCTGGGCACTGCACGACTTCTCACGCTGGACCCAGACTCAGACGGGCACCCCCGTTTCTGTCCCTGTGGGCTCCCGCCTGCGCTTGCTGCCCGCCCTAGCGGCCACGGGCGCCGCGGAACCGGGCCTGCTTCACAGAAGGGACTCTGGCAGAAACGAATGCCGCGAGTGTGGACTCGCTTGAGCTAGCCGTGGGAGTGTCGTGTGACCCATGTCAGCCATTGCTGTGTCGCTGCCAAATGCCATAGTCTGTGCACCCCTGTGCCCCAGCTGGAGGCCTTGCACGGTGGTGGTGAGAGGGCCTGCACTCAGGTGCCAGGTCATCAGCCTGGCAGACACACCTGGGTGCTGACCTACCTTCTACCCTTTGGGAGAAGGGGACATTAGAGCCTGACTTAGGAAGCCTCTGAAGGCTCTGTGGTAGAATTTCCTACACAGGGAGCCTGGGCCCTTCCTAGGGCTGACCCCCTGTCCCCCTCCCCCCAGGGACTGCTACTATGACAACTCTACCACGTGCCCCAAGTGTGCCCGGCTCACCTTGCGGAAGCGGTCACTCTTCCAGGAGCCCGGTCCAGATGTGGACGCCTAGAGCGACAGGCGCCCCTCCCAAGCCTTGCTGGCATCCAACCTGATGGTCATTGCCAAAGTCAAGGTGTTTCTCGTGTTCTGGAGACCCCCAAGGGTGCAGCCCCTGGACCTCTCCCCTGTGCTGGGCCAGAGGGATGTAAGCAGCACCACAAGGACTATCATCTGTGCCCCGGGCATTTGCTGGGACAAGGTGCAGCCTCGCCTGGCTCTTCCCTGGGTGTGCTGCTGTGAAGGCTGCAGGGCTCTGTAAGCAGGGAAGCGGGGAAAGCCTTCTCACCTCCCCTGTGGCGAAGAGCCTTGGCAAAGCCCAAGGCTGCTGGGTTTTGGCCACCCTGAAAGCCCCCAGAGGGCTTTGGGGGAGTGGCCGGCAAGCCCTGGGGGTGCGCCCAGCCTTGGCCTGAGGAAAATCTGCAATGGATGATTTGGATCTACCTGGAGGCTCCCATCCCCCAGCCCCTTGTCTGTTTGGAGACTTCTTGCTGTCCCTGGCTGGGGTTGTTCACAACTGTCTCCTGGGGGATCGCCCCTGCCTCTTGAGGTTCTCTCTCTAGGTTGTGCTCTGACAGGACCAGCCCAGGGGCTATCAGTTCTGTACAACATGCAGGGAAGGAGGCCGTGGTCTCTACCCCTGGGTGGACCAGCCACTCCTCCTGCCATTGCTCAGCCCAGCTTACCTTGGTGCTCCAGGCTGGGTGGCTGGGGCTCCAGTTGGAAGAGGCTGTCCAGCCTCCCAGTTTGGAAGCAGGGCCTATGTTCCTGGCGGGAGGGAGTGGGGGGTGAGGAGTTCTAGGTTAGGCATCGGGGTCGGCTGCTGTAGGCCTATGTGGCTTCTCTGGGGACTCTGCCGGAGGAGCTCCCTGCTGCCACCACAGTGCCTGTGGAGGGCTCTGAGACCACCAGCCAGGGGTCTTCTGTTTGGGGGCCTGAGGTACTGGGAATATTGGCTCAAGGGAGCTTTGGGCAGGAGGCTTAGAGCCCACCCAGGAAGCCTAAGAGGAGACGCTCGGGCAGCAGAAAGGTCGGCTTAGCCTGCTGGAGGGTTAGAGAGGTGGCTGGAGGCAGTGTCCCCTCCTCCTCGTTCCTCTGCACCATCAGAAAAGCCTCAGCTGGTGGCTTTAGGCAACCGTCTCACTGTGTGTTCTGACCTGCCTTGGGGTAACAGTGAGAAGCAAACACTGGAGAGGTGGGGTCAGCAACAGGTCCCCTTCCTCTCTAGGGATGAAGAGGGGCTTAGGGGCCAAGTGCCCTTTTCCTCCACCCCCAGAGCCACACATTTCTCACCACTGTTTTCCATTTCTGTCATAAGGATACTGGCCACTCCTGGCTTTACTGTGTAATGAACGTCACGTTATTCTAGTTGTAATCACTGTGTCCATAGAAAGCGTTAATAAGCTG
Organism: Proteles cristata cristata; assembly: GCA_017311185.1. Lineage (NCBI taxonomy): Eukaryota > Metazoa > Chordata > Mammalia > Carnivora > Hyaenidae > Proteles > Proteles cristata. The sequence goes on along the minus strand of JAESUZ010004361.1, from coordinate 98,558 downwards.
GCATCTGCTGGACAAAGAGTTGGCTCCCTTTTTAACAACCCCCATATCTCCTCCCCCAATATCTCCATCTTCCTCTTCTGGATGACAGAATCTTTAAACAAAATCATGTGTGGGTCTTGGAGTCCACAGCACTCCAGCAAGAGCCCACCAAAGAACCAGTTTGCACGGCCAGCACGTCACAGAAGAGCAGCAAGGGACAAGCAGTTGTACTGACGCCGTAGCTGCTGTCTCATTAAATCTGTGTTCTCTAGACCCTGGTGTGCGTGGTGAATCCAGGACAAGACAGGATTTGTTGACATGCAGACCAATTGCAGGCTTAGGGAAAGCCCACAGCCTCCCCCATCCAGTGGGGCCAAATGTAATTTGGTTTGGGGAGTTCGTGATGGGTATCAGACAGAGGGCTGAGTGTGTGGATTCCCCTCAGCTCCATTTCTATGAAAGATGAAAACACATACCTTGGGGTGTGTGTAGGTTCTAGGAAGCACTGAGCCTGGCGTGTAGAGATGCTCAGGAAATAGACGCCTGGGGGCGCCTGGGTGGCTCAGTTGGTTGAGCATCTGACTTCAGCTCAGGTCATGATATTGTGGTTGATGAGTTTGAGCCCCGTGTCAGGCAGGCTCTGTGCTGACAGCTCAGAGCCTGAAGCCTGCTTCAGATCGTGTTTCCTTCTCTCTCTGCTTCTCCCCTGCTCATACTCTGTTTCTCTCTCAAGAATAAATAAAGATTAAGAAAAAAAGAAACTGTGTCTTCTGGAACCCTCACGGTGACAGAGTGGTCCCATAACCTGGTAGAATCGGCAGGAAACTGGCTGATCGTGCAAGTCACATGTCCAGCTCCTGGCAGTCTCTTTCACAAGCTAGACCCAAAAAAGGACCCTCGCTGAAACTCAAGACCATTCCCACTACCCTGGGCTTCAGAACACTGAGTGCCCCTATTCCAATTTACATTCAAGCCTCTGTATATGTACATTCTTTTCAGAGAGATGATCTACAGTTTTGAACAGGATCTTAAAGGGGCCATGACCCTGCGAATAGAAGGAATTTTCTGCGTTAGAAGGGGTATTTATATACTATTCGTATCCAGTTGCAAGTCACATAGGCTGGTAGACTGTCACCCTAAGCCTATAGAAACCTGAGAGCTCGATGAGCGGAAGCAGAAGGGAGGGGGGAAAGCTGAGGGAGGGCTGTTTGTGGGGCGGGACCCGGCATATCTGAACACACACCTCCAACGACACATAACTTAAAGCCATACTTTGGATACTTGATGTAAGATGAAATATGTTTTCCCTCTCTTTCAGGTGATAAAATAGTATTTTCTTTTACCATTAACATTTTTTAATGTTTATTCATTTTTGAGAGAGAGAGTGTTAGCAGGGGAAGAATAGAGAGAAAGGGAGAAACAGAATCTGAAGCAAGTTCTAGGCTCTGAGCTATTAGCACAGAGCCTGACGTGAGGCTCAAACTCATGAACCATGAGATCATGACCTGAGCCGAAGTCGGACACTTAGCCGACTGAGCCACCCGGGAGGTCCTGAATTCCCTAAAATATTAACATTTGCCCCATTTGCCGTATTCTTTCTCTGCATATGCACATTTCTTTTTGTGAACTCTTTGGCAGTGAGTTTCAGAGATTATACCTCTTCGCGCTAAATACTTGTGTATTCCTGCCAGACAAGGCAACAGTGCAGTTATCACCTGGAAGTCGACAGGGACACTTCACAGAACCTACAGGAAAACTTATTTAGATTTTACCATTCAGTTGCTATGTCTATTTAGCCTTCTTTAATCTGGAAGGGTGCATGATGGACCCCTTTAAAAAGCAAAGGTTAATTGTACCCGGGGGACTCAGTTGGTTAAGTGTCTGACTCTTGGTTTCAGCTCAGGTCATGATCTCACGGTTTTGTGGGTTTGAGCCCTGTGTTGAGTACAGAGCCTCCCTGGGATTCTCTCTCTCTGTCTCTCTCTGCCCCTCCCTGACTCACGCTGTCTCAGTCTCTCAAAATAAATAAATAAACTTAAAAAGAAAGCACAAAGTAATTAATTTGAAGAATATCCTTCAATGTGGGTTTTTCTGATAGGATTCAGGCTTTGCATGTTGAGTGGGAATTCCCCCCAAGTGATGCTGTGTCCTCAGGGCATCGTTTGCCCCTTTCCTGGAGATGTTGACTTTGATCTACTTGTCTTCTGTGTCCTTTTGACATGTTCCTGTCATTCTTTAGGAACTGCTTACTTTCTTTCTTTTTTTTTTTTAATGTTTTATTTATTTCTAGGAGAGAGAGAGAGACAGCGTGAGCAGGGGAGGGTCAGAGAGAGAGGGAGTCACAGACTGAAACAGGCTCCAGGCTCTGAGCTGGCAGTCAGCACAGAGCCCGACGCGGGGCTCGAACCCACGAACCGCGAGATCATGACCTAAGCGAAAGTCGGACGCTTAACCGACTAAGCCACCCAGGCGCCCCAGGAACTGTTTACTTTCTTGCATAGTAAGGTGTTCCTGGCATCTCTTGTGCTTTCCCACTCCTAGCCCTGAAACCAGGTATTTCCTGATACCTGTTCGTGGAGAGTGGTAATTCAGTAAGCAAGATGTGGTCGTTGGTCCTTTTACCAGACAGCTAGGAAATAGTAGCCCCTTGATCAATATCTAGTCCTCCATAAACTTATGAAAAACATGAGTTCACACTGATAATTCCAATTTCAAAGCAAAACCACAAGATTCTTTTCCACTTTTAATATTTGTAATTCCCTTCCTTGACAGAAACCTGGCTCCATTATCTATAATTATTTATTTGCTCAATCCTAGAACACACAGAGAGTACCTTCAGCATTGCTAACCTATGCGTCTGTGAAAAAGAAGCCTACTAACTAGAGTTTATTTTTTTGAGTTCTTTTTTGTTTTCAGTCTGAGGGCAAACAGTCAAAACACAATGTTCACAATTCACTTGGTTGCTTCTTCCCTTTCACTGTAGGTATGTAATTCATGTGAAATATGGTGCCATTCATGTACTCCATTTTTAAAAAAGTTTTTTCAAGTTGGCTTCACACCTAGTGTGGAGCCCAACATGGGGCTTGAACTCATGACCTTGAGATCAAGAGTCAGACATTTAAGCAACTGAGCCACCCAGGCACCCCTTATTTGCCTATTTTATTGTTGTGATATATTAACATGGTTCCTAAAGTCAGAACTTTACAAAAGGCCAGGGCGCCTGGCTGGTTCATTTGGTAAAGCGTACAACTCTTGAACTTGGGGCTGTGAGTTCGAGCCCCGCATCGGGTGTAGAGGTGGCTTACAAATAAAATCTTAAAAAAATATATTTTAGGGGCGCCTGGGTGGCTCAGTCCGTTAAGTGTCCGACTTCGGCTCAGGTCATGATCTCATGGTTCATGGGTTTGAGCCCCGCATCGGGCTCTGTGCTGACTGCCAGCTCAGAGCCTGGAGCCTTCTTCAGATTCTGTGTCTCCCTCTCTCTCTCTCAGAAATAAATTAAAAAAAATATATATATATGTATATATATACATATATATATATATTTTTAAAAACAAAATCTTAAAAAAAAAACAAACCCTGGGGCGCCTGGGTGGCTCAGTCAGTCAAGCGTCCAACCTCAGCTCAGGTCATGATCTCAAGGTTCGTTTCAAGCCCCACATCAGGCTCTGTGCTGACAGCTTGGAGCCTGTGGCCTGCTGCTGACTTGTGCTCTGTCCCTCTCTCTCAAAAATAAACATTAAAACAAAAAAAATTTAAAAGGCACTTAAAAAAAAACTTACAAAAGGCCGTCAAATATCTTCCTCCCCTGTTCCTTTCCTTCCCCCCATCAGATAACCAATGTCTTTAGTCTCCTAAAGACACTAAAGGTTTCTCCTTTCTGTGTTTCGTTTTGCATAAATAAGATAAATGTATATGTTATTTCCTTTACCCCCTTTTTTAAATAAAAATTTTTAACATTTATTTTTGAGAGACAGAGAGAGAAAGAACATGAGCAGGGGAGGGGCAGAGAGAGAGGGAGACACAGCATCTGAAGCAGGCTCCAGACTCTGAGCTGTCAGCACAGAGCCCAACGCGGGGCTCAAACCCATGAACCACAAGATCATGACCTGAGCTGAAGTTAAATGCTTGACTGACTGAGCCACCCAGGCACCCCCACCTTTTTTTTTAAAGTTTATTTTTTGGGAGAGAGACAGCCGTGAATGGGGGAGGAACAGAGAGAGAGAGAGACACACAGAGAGAGAGAGAATGCCAAGCAGGCTCTGCAGTGCCAGCATAGAGCCTGACATGGGGACTGAACTCATGAACTGTGAGATCATGACCTGAGCTCTGAAGTCAAGAGCCTGATGCTCAACCGAGTGATCTATCCAAGAGCCCCTCCTCCTTCTTTCTTCCATAAAAATAATAACATACTGTTGTTTTGCATGTTTCTTTTTTCAAATAATAGTATACCCTGGAAACCATTCCCTATTAGTTCAGCGTTCTTCCTCTTTTATTACTGTTATCATCATTTACATCTAGATTACATTATACTACATACAATGTAGTAACCATTTCATAGTTGACCATTCTTCTATATATGAATATTCAGGCTGTCTCACTTTTGCAGTAACAAGGATGAAACAAATAATCTGTGCTCATGGATTTTCTTTTGTTGGAGGTGCATCTTCAGAGTACAGTCCTAAAAGTGGGATTGCTAAATGAAAAGAAATCTATTTTTTGAGTCTGATGTTCCTCCATACGTGTTATACAAATTTGCGTTCCCATCAGCAATGTAGGAGGACCTGTTAGCCCAGAGTGTGTAGTCATACTTTTTGATTATCTGCCAATCTAATTAGTGAGACACAGTAACTGTGTAGCTTTAATTTGCATTCCTCTGATCATGAATGAGGTCGAACTTTTTTCATGTTTCAAGATCTAATTTATTTATTCATGAATTATATCCTTTGTCCACTTTTCTATTGGATATTTGGTATTTTTTCCTTTTCAATCCTAAGAGTTCTATCATATATCAGGGATTAGCCCATTATCTGTGAGATGTTGCAAATATTTTCTTCCAGTTTGTCAACTTCTTTTGACTTTGTAGTGTTTCTCCCCTATGGAAAAGCTCTTTTGTTACAGTAATTTTTATAAATTCAAATGAACTTTTCTTATTTCATCTGGATCTTAAGTCATGGAAAGTTTCCCAGCACCCATGTCAAAGAGGCATTCATCTGTGTGTTTTTGTAGTGCTCGTATGTTTTCAATTTTTAGTTTTGGATCCCTTATCTGTTTAATCTTGTGTATGTTGAGGCATGGGTCTAATTTTATCTTTTTCGAAATGATTAACCAGTTGTACTACACCATTAAAAAATAAAAAACTGGGGGCTTCCAATCTTCGTTCACAGGTCTGACTACTGCACTGACTTAATCACAGAAGTTTTATAGTTTGCTTTAATGTCTAGAAGAGCTAGTCTCCTCCTTGCAGTTTTCTCTCTCTCTTTTTAAAGTTACTCATTTTGAGAGAACGAGCATGCACATGAGCAGAGGAGGGGCAGAGAGAGGGAGAGAAAGAATCCCTAGCAGGCTCTGTGCTGTCAGTGTGGAGCCCAACGTGGGGGTCAATCTCACAAACTGTGAGATCATGACCCGAGCCAAAATCTAGAGTCAGGTGCTTAAAGGACTGAGTCACCCAGGCACCCTGCAGTTTTCTCTTTTTAAAGAAATATTTTCCTGGGGACTCTTGCATGCGGTTATTCTAAAGAACATGTTAAATTGAAATTTTAATGACAAAATTTGGTACTCTCAGGTGTCAGAATGAAAATACCAGAAACAGAGTTTCCAAGGATGTAAACCATCTGCAAGTGGAGAGGTGTGGCTGGATCTCATCCGTCGAGGCCATCTTGTTGCTTCTGACTTTATTTTGATGAACGTTTGTCACACACACACTGACAAATGACTTAAGATAGTTGCTTTGAGCGCCGCTTTTTCTCATTGTACAATTCCCTGTAGCAGTTTATCGCATCACTAATTGCTCTTGAAACTTTCAGTTTCCACTCATCGTTAGTGCTGTTACTTGTAAGGACCTGTAAGCCTGCCTCGAAATGTGAGAAGGCTGCTGAGAGTTTTCCTGTGGTTAGTTGACGCAGGGCAGGTGGGGCATCTTCACTCTCCTCTTCTCCTGCAGGCTCCTGTTCTAGCTGCAGCAGCTCCTCATTTGAAAGGTCTTCCTCATGGGACCTCAGCAACTGGTCCACGTCGGCTTCTACAACCTCTTCGAAAGCCACATTCTTGGCAAGGGTCACAATGTTTTGTTTAAGCTGTGAAATGTTATCTGTTTGGGAAACACTCTGGAACTGAACACACTCGGGCCAAATCTTCTTCCACATACTGTTCATTGTTGGTGGTCTCAGCTGCTCCCAAGCTACGGCAATGTTGTCTACGGCATCCATGATGCTGTAGTTTCTCCAAAACTCCCTGATCATGGCTGTATCCTCTCCATCTGTCGCTTCTAGTATGTGCTCAAAAGTTCTTCTCACGTAATGAGCTTTGAAGGTGGAGGCTATGCCTTGACCCATTGGCTGAATCGAGTCAGCTGTACTGTCATGAAGATATTCCACTCTTACATTATCAGACAGATCACTCAAATCTACTGGGTGGCATGGGGCATTGTCTAAGATGAGCAATGCTTTGTTGGTGAGATTATTCTGGGCACAGTATTTCTCAACAGCAGGGCAAAAAAAGTACGTGAACCATTCCTGAAAGATGCTCCTGGTTGCCCAGGCCTTTTTGTTTGAGCGCCAAATTACAGGCAAATTGGGCTTGGAGTAGCCTTTCAGAGCCTTGGGGGTTTCCAGGTGGTACACCAGCAAGGGCTTCAACTTAAAGTCCCCAGCTGCATTGCCACCAAGAAGCAGCATCAAGCGATCTTTGGATGATTTAAAGCCTGGCTCAGCTTTCTCTTCCACAGAAATAAACATTCCTTCAGGCATTCTCTTCCAATAAAGCCCCGTCTCATCTACATTAAAAACTTGCTGAGGGGTATACTCACCTTCTTCAATGATGCTTCTCAGCACTTCTGGATATATGTCCTTGTTTCCAGGAGGCGTGCTGTTTATCTTGAAGTGGGGCAAACAGTGGCGCTCCTTGAATCTCACAAACCACCCTTTACTTGCACTAAACTTTTCTGTTTGAGAGCTTTCACCTCTTTCACGCTGTAAGTCATCAAACAAACTCTTTGCCTTCTCCTGAATAATTGTGACACTCAGGGGCACGTTTCGCTGGCTCTGGTCTTCAAGCCACACGTGCAGCAATCGCTCCATGGTCTCCATGACTGCGCTTCGATGTCGAGTCAACCGAGAGGCTCTCAGGGGAGTAGCTATTTGTGAATTTGCTTTGATTTTTTCTTTATTATCTCGGATCGTAGCCACTGTAGAAACAGCAAGGCCCAAGGCCTTTGCGATTTGGCTGAGCTTTTCACCCACTTCGAATCGTCTTAACACTTCCAATTTTATGTCGAGGGTGATTGCCTTCCGTTCCCTTTTGGCAGCTGGGACGGCTGGTGCATGTAGGGCCCTTTTCCCAGGCATTCCGGCCTCCAACATGTAATAAAATCACAGCAGTCTCCGGTGCAGGAAGGCCCGTGGCTCTTCTCTGCTCCCTTGCAAAACCCGGGAGAGAAAACGGGGCTGCCTGGAGGCGCAGGCAGGTGCTCCCGACTGGAAGGCAGGCAGCGTAGGCCTCCGGAGTCAGTCGGCGGGTCCAATCCGCAGGCAGCACGTCTGCAGGAACATTAAAACCGGCGTGCGTTGCTGTGACCCAGAACACAGCAAAACTCCGCGCAAGTTAATTCTGCTGCGGGGCGCACACCGAGCCGGCGCCTCCGCTCCCGAGGGGCCGCGAAGCGGCAGCGGCCCGCGGCGGGCGGACGAGCGGGGACGGCGTCCGCTTTTGTGAGCCGCTTCCCACGGAGGACCCGGGAAATATGTGTCCTTGGAGATGCCCGACTTAAAATAGGTCTGGAGGCGCTGGGTACGCTCATAGCATCCAGCCCAAGCCGCTCGCTGGGATTTCCGCGCTCCCCTCTCTGACAGGACACGGCGGCGCTCGCGTTCAGACCCGTGAAACGCCGGCTGGTTAGGGCGGGCGGACGTCTGAGGAGGGGCCCCGAGCCGGCGCCCCGTCCTTACCGCGCGTGCGCGAGGCCTCCGGCGCCGACGGGGGCGGGACGGGGGTGTGGCGCTGCTTTGACTTGTCCGCAGCGCTTCTGCGGCGCGAGCGCAGGGCGGGGGGGGTGTCGCCCCGGCTAGTGGCGGTGGCCCGGCCGCTCGCCGTGCTGCGGAGATGCGGCGGCGGCCCAGGAGGCGGCAGGACGGTCAGGGCGGGCGTGACAGCCCTCGGAACAGCCCGGCAGGTGAGCGCGGAGGTTCTGCCCGCAGGCGGCGGGAGGCGGGGGCGGGGCTCCGCTCGACGCCGTGGTGACGCCATCCGGGTGCGCCGGCTGTCGCGGGGAGGGGTCCGGGGGAGCGGACTCGCGGCGCTTGGCTGCGGCGACCCCCGCATCCCCGGCGTGGCGCCCCGGGGCGCGAGCCCAGTCCCCGCCGCCGAGGCGGCCTTCCGAATTTCCCGCCGCCTCCCAGGCCCTGCGCCGCACGCTCCCGGCCCTGCTCCCGCGGTCCCTCTCCAAAGAGCCCCGCGTGGAGCGACTTGCGTTCGACGCCGACCCGCTGCAGGCCTACAGGGTCTTCTCGGGCACCGTCTGCGACTGCGAGCCCGTTTGCCCCTGCGCCTAGGGGTAACGTCTGACGCACCCCACAGACTGGCTCTCTGAAGCACATGTGATACTGCTCGTGAAAGAGTTTTGCCAGCCGTAGTGTCTCTCGTGTACTGAACGCTGTTCTCCTCTCATAACGGCGAATACTGCTTCAAGGCTTCCGTGGTAAGGGCTTTACACGAATTCTCTCAAGTGAGTCTTGAACCCTTCCTGCAGGAAAGCGCTGCTATAACTCGAGGAGAGGAATGGTCAGGGTCCTCTCAGCTTGCGGTTCAGAGCCGCCTTGCTCCAGTGCCTTTACTTTTATATACTTCTCTGTTGTATGCCTTCCCTCGGGCTAGACACTATGAAATAGGATTCTGTACGTTTTTAATTTTTTTTTTTTTTCATTTTTGAGAGACCGAGAGAGTGCGACTGGGAGAGCGGCAGAGAGAGAAGGTGGCACAGAATCCGGAGCAGGTTCCAAGCTGTCAGCACAGAGCCCGTCGCGGGGTTGGAACCCGTGAACCTGGAGATCATGACCTGAGCCGAAGTGGGATGCTTAACCAACTGAGCCACCCAGGCGCCCCTTAGGATTCCATATATTAAGGTAGTTGTGTTTCTGTATTGATTGATACCTCCCAGGGTGCAGTGATCGCATTGGCTTAATTTTTCCTAACGCACAAATGTGGAGTTTCTGATTTTTGGTCCAAGAAAGGTATCTTGGTTTCCGGACAGGAGTGAAGGAGGAAGGATTCCGTGGATTTATCTTCTGTCTTGTCTTCAGGAATGAACTTTTCCTTCTCATCCCTATTCATTTTGGGATGTTTCTAGAAGTATTGATGAAAGCAGAGCCTTTCACCTGTGACATTTCAGCATTGCAGAGGGACGTTCTGGTTGTTAACATGTGTGGAAGTCAATAATTGACTGGGACAGCACACATGTCTCATGAGTCACTGAACTTTGATGGCCTCAGTGGTTTTAGTTAGGAAGGAAGTTGGATGATCTTTGAGGTTCCCCCGACCCCCAGACTGAGTCATTCATTTGTTGACACTCAAGAAGCTGGTGATATCATGGTGAACAGGACAGGCAAGGGCTCTGTCCCGGTGGCTGCTCTCGTTTGATTTGTAGGTTGAGGGGGGCATGTAACAGCTGGAGAGGCAGGCATCATCTTCTTTAGAGTCAAAAGATGTACCCTGGCAGTTAACACCCATCAAAGGAAGCTTATGTTCTGGAGGCTTCCGTGCAGTTATTTTCTCATTCGGTGACCTTGCCACACCATCCCTGCCATGCAAGGAGGAGAACAAGACACCAAACCAGTTGTGGCAGGTTAGGTGGTTGTATGAGGTATGCAGGAAAAGAAAGCCAAAGAAGGGAAGTAGAAGAAGAGAAGGGAATGGAGAGGGATAAATACCGTATTATTGTAGGTGGGATAGTTGAACGCTGAAGGAAGTGAGCTGTTGAGCTGGAGTTGGCCAGCGGATTGAAGATCCGGCACCTGGTGGGGCTGTGTCTGTGTCAGTCTGGGACACCAGGGTTACCTGATTGAGGATCTGACCAGAAAGAAAGGGCAGTGGCCCTTAGCCTGCGGACGGGGCTTGCTGTGCCCAGCCTCATGTCTTGGCGTCACGTCTGCTCATCTAAACAAACCCCGATAACAGACTATGTCTCCCAGAACTGCCTCTGACCTAATGTGGTTCCCTAACCCATATCAGGAGAAGATCAAGTCATGAATTGGATGTTTTATCAAGTTTTGGATGTTTTATCAAGTTTTGGAGGCTTGAAGCCCTAGGCCACCGGCTCTGCCCCCTTTGGGGGCGGAGCTGCAGAGACCCTGGGAGGCCTGGTTTCCCCTCGTTTGCCCCCAGCTCCCAGTTGTCTTCAGGCTCTCACTCACCCTCTGTGGGAGGCACGGCAGCACCTCCTTTCTCAGGGCCGCTGGTGAGGATCGGAGGAGGTGCAGGTGCACCCCCTTCCGTGCCCCTTTGTCTAGATCGCATGTTACAGTAACAGGCCCCTGTGGTGTCTTCATGGCCTCATGGTTCCTTTCGCAGCAGACTCTGGTCCTCGTGTGCGGCCGGACTCGCTGCGGCCGGCGGTTTCATTCACGGTGTGGAGGTCCTGGTAGCCCCGTCACCCTGACCGGCTACGTCTCCTTCCGGAGCTTTCCCGTTCGGGTTTCTCCCCGGTTTTCCTATCTGTCTTACAGCTTACCTTGCTTCTGAGTCCACTTTGGCATTTGATAGGGATGTAATAGTTTGGCTTATTAGCAAGTTAAAAATCACTGGGCAATGAATTTACCCTGGGGACCAGCCTGCCTCCCCACGAGGGACAGCATGGTTGAAATAACATGGGTGAAGGGGCGCCTGGGTGGCTTAGTCAGTTAAGCGTCCGAGTTTCGCTTAGGTCATGGTCTCGCGGTTCGTGGGTTCGAGCCCCGCGTCGGGCTCTGTGCTGACTGCCAGCTCGGAGCCTGGAGCCTGTTTCAGAGTCTGTGACTCCCTCTCTCTCTGACCCTCCCCTGCTCATGCTCTCTCTCTCTCTCTCCTAGAAATAAATAAAACATAAAAAAAATTTTTTTTAAAAGAAATAACATGGGTGTTGTCAGCTGCACACTTGTTTTCATAAAATAAAATATTGAGGATGATCCAAATCTTTGCTTATGTTGGGATTTTTTTGGAACATAATCAATACTGGGTTCTTGACTGTGCTTAGATTTCGTTGTTTTAATATGGCGGCTTTCCTTGTGCTGGTTTTGTTCTCATGGCTTTTGACCCATAACCGTGAAAAATCTAGGTCGTCTTTGGTCTTGTCCTTAACTGATGTTAAGTATCATTGGCTCGTGGCGAAAACGGGCATTTCGTTTTTTGGGGACTGAAGAAAACACAGGATCTGGAAAAGTACTTGCTTTCTTAGGTCTGACAAAAATACTAACCCTTGGCTGATCAGAGATATCCTTTGGTTTTAAAATTTTGTGTGACTTAATCTTAGAATCAAGTTTGTTCTCGAGGCTCTAATAGGTTCAGTGACCAAAATTGTCTCTGGCAAGAAATGGCTAGGGAGTTGGTGGGAGTGGGGCTGGGGGCAGTGACAGCACGAGCTGTGAAAATTATTTATGTGTTTCTGCAGTGAATTTAGTTCCTGTTTATCCTGTTGGAATTCTATTTTAATGGGACATTTAAGCGGACAAACAAGGCTGCACTTTGGGGTCCCTTCCCACCTGTAATGCTACTATGAGAAAATGGCCCATCGAATGGCAGGAGGAGCTCATCTTCTCTCTCTTTCCAGTGCCTCCATGGATCCGCTTTCAGCAGCTGGCTCTTTGGGTGAGACTGACGTCATTTTCTCAGTGGCTTCTGTTCAAAACCACCCAAAGGTACCTATCTTTCTTCCGTCATCATTGGCATAACATCACGAGAACCGAGTGAGTAGGGGCGGGGGGCCAGGGGCCAGGGTGGGTGTTGGCTCAGGATGCCCTGTGCTTCCTCCCTTTTCTAGTTTCCATATTGAGCCTGACTTCAGTCTTCCCGTTTCGGGGTCCCTGCAGCCCGTCTTTATGGTTTTGATTGGACAGTGAAAGAGAAACTCTTTCAGAAGGAAGTTTCTAGGTGAATCTTTTGGGATGCATGAGAACAAACCTTTGTTTCTGCATATCTGAGTGACAGCCAGGCTGAGCCTCATGTTCAGGAAGCACAGCAGAGATGATGTGCGGACTCCAGGTAGCTTGGAGGGCGCCTGCCCCGCAGCAGCTGAGGCCCGTGCTCAGTGTCCCCTTGGAGGCCCTGTGTGTACGTGAGGCTTGTAGCTGCGTGTTGATTGCATCAGACAAGAAGTCAGGGCAGAAAACTGATTTTTCTCGTACTCCCTTTCCTCGTCTTACAGTGTGGTAGCTTACATGAGTGTGTCCTGTACTTTTATTTTACTTTTATTTTTTTTTAAATATTTTTATTTATTTCTAGGAGAGAGAGAGAGAGAGAGACAGCATGAGCAGGGGAGGGTCAGAGAGAGAGGGAGTCACAGACTCTGAAACAGGCTCCAGGCTCCGAGCTGTCAGCACAGAGCCCGACGCGGGGCTCGAACCCACGAACCGCGAGATCATGACCTGAGCGAAAGTCGGACGCTTAACCGACTGAGCCACCCACGCGCCCCAGAGTGTGTCCTGTGCTTTTAAAGTGCCAGAACCTTGTCGTTCTGTCCCTAAGGGTTTGAGAAATTCTTTAGAAGAAACAGAGACTTAGAAAAAGCAGTAACTCCAAGAAAAGGTACAAGGGTCAATTTGACATTTTAATGGACTGAGCCACCCACGCGTCCCTGACTTTGGTGTTTTAAAACTGTCAGCGGTTTACTTTTTTTTTTTTTAAATGTTTTATTTATTTCTAGGAGAGAGAGAGAGAGAGAGACAGCGTGAGCAGGGGAGGGTCAGAGAGAGAGGGAGACACAGAATCCGAAACAGGCTCCAGGCTCTGAGCTGGCAGTCAGCACAGAGCCCAACGCGGGGCTCGAACCCACAAACCACGAGATCATGACCTAAGCGAAAGTCGGACACCCAACCGACTAAGCCACCCAGGCGCCCCAGCGGTTTACATTTTTAAGGCCTCCGCTACTTTCGGGGTTCATCTGCTCGGGAGGTGATGAGCAGGCGGGCCTGTGCGTGCGTGGCATTGCCATTCTCTCTGCTTGTCGTGCCCATCGCTTCCAAGTTTCCGCCTTCCTTTTTCAGATCCAAAGCCTCACGGTTTGGTGATGTGGGTATTTATCAGCTGTGTTTCCCCTGTGGAATGTCTTCTGCTCAGTCCCCATAAGCAGGGAGTAGGAAGAGACCCATAGAAGTGTGTTGGGAGTGTGTTTACGTGCCTTACTACAAACACAGCAGTTACCGTCTTCTGCGGTGTCCTCATGTATGCAAAGTTTTGCTTTGTCCTGTAATATGTTTGTCTGTTCCCGGGTCACCTAGCCCTTTGGGCTTCCACGGCTTTGGTTTGGGATTATCGGATTGGCGTGCCTGTGACGGGGCAGGACCGTGGCTTGTTTGCCCTCGGACTTTTTTTGGCTTTTTGCTTAGGCCCTTCCGTTTCCTATTGTTGACTGGCTGTGGAGAAACATGGCCATGGATGGATCACCTCCTCGGAAGCCTCTGTGAGGCCACCTTTCCCTACTCGGGAGTGCTATTTTTCCCAACTTTTGGGTTAGTTTCCCATGTTCTTAGGTGGTCCGTGTCACCTCTGCAACTCCATTTCTGGTCACAGATATGTGTGTGGGGGGGAGCGGGGGCGGGTTCTCCACCATCCACTTCTGGGACACCAGCTGGGTGTCCTATAGTTTAACCCAGTTCTGATACTGTGTGCCTGGTATTAGCGTCAGATTCCACAGGTTCAGGGCTCCATCCTGAAACGCTGCCTCGGCCTCCCACCCCCTGACTTCAGATGCCAGTTCTGCTTTCAGACTGTCACCTGTGCTTCCTACTGACTGGCCGTAAGTCAGGTGTCCATGCCCACCTTCTGCTAGAGCTGCTCACAAACTCAGGAAACCAGTGTGCTTACTGCATTGCTGGTTATTGCAGAGAACATTAAAGGGTATGAATGAACAGCCGGGTGAGGAACTATGAAGCGCGAGGTCTGGTAGGGTCCCCGGTATAGGAGCCTCCATCCCCGTGGAGTTTAGCACAGAATGTGGGTTCATTCTCGTCCACCAACCTAAAAGCTCTCCATACTCTTTCCTTTTGGGTTTATATGGAGGCTTCATTGCATCGGCATGTGATTGATTAAGTCATTGGTTTTTGGTGATTAGTTTGGCCTCCAGCTCCTCTCCCCTCCGGTGCCCTCCCCTCCCCTCCCTGGAGTCAGGGCTGGGACTGAAACTCCTAACCTTCTAATCACTTGGTTGCTTCTCTTGGCAACCAGCCTCCATCCTTAGGGGTTTTCCAAAAGTCAGTTCATTGACACAGATTCTTTCAAGTGTGGTTGAAAGAAGCTTGTTATGAACAGTGAAAGACACCTTTACCCCCTAGGAGATTCCAAAGGTTGTTGAAGCTCTGTACCCAGAGGACCAAATGTATCTACTTCTTATAAGTTGAAGATCATGCAGGTCAAACAAAGCTAAATGCCTGGCAGACACCATGATAATAGTTAATCATTTTTGTTTCTCCTCCTTGTCATTTTTGTGTGTGCGAAAGCACTTCTTGGAAATTTGCCTGGAAATTGTACTTGATGTAGTTACATGGGGAAGGGAGGGTTCTTCTATGGGTGTGCCTAGCTCTCTAGGACCGCTCAAGCCTACTGACCCTTAGATTGTACTTGGGGAACCCCAGGTGGACATGTTCTGCATCCAGCCTGTCTCCCCCAGTACATACTTTGCACCTGACAGAAGGGTGGGATGGGGACCCTCAGGTGCTTACGGGGCTGGATATGTGTGCTCTGAACTGCTTTGCACTTTACGTGTCTGTTGCAGGAAGAGGCTTGAGAGGGTGGATTCAGTCATCTAGTTTGTGGGTCACAGTGTTCTGAGGAGAAGGGGTATCGTGCCCGAAGTGCCATCTATTTAATTTTTTTTTAAATTTTCATTTATTTTTGAGACAGACAGAGTACAAGCAGGGGAGTGGCAGAGAGAGAGGGAGACACAGAATCTGAAACAGACTCCAGGCTCTGAGCTGTCAGCACAGAACCTGATGTGGGGCTTGAACCCACGAACCACGAAATCATGACCTGAGCCGAAGTCAGAGGCTTAATCAACTGAGCCACCCAGCTGGCCTCCAAAGTGCCAACTATTTAACAGCAGTGCTTCCTGGATCATGCCTGGTATGTATGTTCCAGTCACTGGTGATTACCTGGAAATTTTAAGAAATTGTTTTAAGTTCCCATCTTGTCTGGAGATATCTGGGGTTGGTATGGTCTGGTAGTCTCTTCCGCTCTGGCCTGCGTCCTGCCTTGGGAATGGCATGGCAGGCTTTTCTCCTGCCGTTCCGGACAAGACACTTACATTTCAGCTCTGCCTGGCCTCTTCCTGTCCTGCTCCCTGTGAACCTCCAGAAAGCACCAGTCTTAGGAAAATTGTATGTTAGAAGGCATTCTAAATCCTCTTTCTCTGGGAAGTTGTATTTATTGGTACCTGGTGTCAGGCTTTGTTTTCTCTTAGGAACTGGTGAGCGCAAGGGTGCTGGGGCTGGAGCAGGTGGAGGTGGGGGAGCACAGCAGGGGGTGGAGCCGGCCTTGGGGAGCTTGTGTGCGTGCGGGCACTAGACCCAGCACGGCCCTCACGTTCCCAGGGAGCCCGTTCCTGCCCTGCTCAGGCTTCGTGCAGTTGCTCCGCTTGTTTTCAGAGATTCTAAGAGACCAACGTAAAATTATGAAAGTATGGAGATTTCCATCTGAATTGTAAAAGACCCAGGTAAGAGATAAGCCCCGGAAATGTCAGCTCTTTGGGGGTGTTCTGCCCTCCTGGGGGCGCGGTGAGCTGCTGTGTTCACAGGTGCCGAACAGCGGCCTTGGCTCTCAGACCCTGGCTCTGGCTTCACCACACACGGAGTGTGGTGGGGGGTGAGGCAGGAGCCTTTGCACGATGCCTCGCATAATATTTGTGAAAAGAAATCGCCGTCTCATGAAGGAACCACCCTCATCTAATCTTGTCCCACAAGGGAGAGCTCCTCTGGGATGACAGGGATGTACGCGCCGTCCTGCTGTTTTGGGGGCAGGTGTTGCCAGGGGGTTTTTCTCCTGTTTTTGAGATCCTGGGGAGGAAATAGCCCAGAAGCAGATCATGCAGTATTACCTGGGGAGGGGCCTGGGGAGGGACCTCGCAGTCCGTCCACCCAGGGAGGACCTGGTGCCTATGGTGGTGAGTCCCCCCCTGTGGCCTGTGAGCTCTGATCCCGAACATTCCCAGCCTCCGTGTACACAAGGCCAGTGTGACTTTTCCAGTAACGGCCTCATGGGCACTGTCATGCCCGCGTTCTTGCTGGGCGGAGGTCCCTGTAACCCCGTAACGTGGCCTAACTTCCTCATTCGCTAGCTTTTGCTTCTAAGACCCAATACTGTTTGGGGCGCCTGGGTGGCTTAGTCGGTTAAGCGTCCGACTTTCGCTTGGGTCATGATCTCGCGGTTCGTGGGTTCAAGCCCCGCGTCGGGCTCTGTGCTGACTGCCAGCTCAGAGCCTGGAGCCTGTTTCAGTCTGTGACTCCCTCTCTCTCTGACCCTCCCTTGTTCACGCTGTCTGTCTCTCTCTCTCCTAGAAATAAATAAAACATTTAAAAAAAAAAAAAAAGACCCAATACTGTTTATTTATATGTAAATTCCAATCTTCAGTCTGATATAAAGCTTTTCTCCCAGTGTCCCTGCCCTGCTGGCTGACCCTGAGCAGGGTGGGCCAGTGCTGTCTACACCTGTCTACACCTGGCTTTGTGCTATGCTGGCGGGTCCTCCCTGGCTTGTCCTGCTGAGCGCTGAAGTCGGGTGGTGTGCTCCTCAGGCACAAGTGCAAGCTTACACGGGAGCAGAGGACTCGCTGCCCTCGGCCCATCTCCCTGAGTAACACGCCGTTAAGATCAGGACTTGTTTCTGTGTGACGATGTTCGCGGAAAGCCACGGTCTCCCCCCCCAGGGTCTCTGGCCGAGGCCTGTGTTGTCTGCCCGCGCACCTGTCCCCAGAGAGGCCCTTGCTCCCTGCTGGGTGGGGGAATGGCAGCTGCTGCCCCGCTCTCCCAAGGATCTGCCTCCTGCAGGAGAGGAGGGGTGAGACAGCGGTCTTCCTGTGTCTGCATTCTGGCAGGTTCCAGAGTTCCCTCCAGGTCTGGCACGGCCGACAGTGACGTGACAGTGATGTGCTTGTTCTGAGGCGCAGCCTAGAGCACTGAAAGGAGAAGTGCTGTCTCCCCTCCCTGGCTCTCGTCACTCAGCGCTGTACTCAGCCTCCCCCGACCACCCCCCTGCCCCGTGGTGCACAGCGGAGGGGGGGGACCTGATCCTCTGCACTCAGGAACTTTCCTGTTGGCTGGAAAAGTCCAGCATGTGAGCGCTGCACCGTCTCCCAGCTCCTCCTCCTCAGCTGTTGTGTGATCACCTGATGGCGTCTTAGGGTGTCACGGGAAGTAAGTAAACTGAAGCGCAGCCCTCCCTGATGGATTTGGGAATAAAAAACCCGTAATATCCCGAAACTTATATAGCAAACTTTGTTGTAAAGTAGCTTTGTTATTTCTTCTAACTAAAATTAGGAGAAAATTTTCTTCTAATTTTTAAAATGAAGAGAACATACCTCTGCAAAAAAATATTTGGGAGTTAAATAAGAGGCTACAGAAGGAAGTCCCCACCCTGCGCTGGGCCAGGTTACATAGGTGCGCGCTGGCTCACACCCCGCACCTTGGGCGTCACCTTATTGAGCTGTGTACCCAGCTGATAGCGTGCTGCGTTGGAGAAAGCAGGACTGGTCAGCCGGGCAGCGACCCAGAAAATAAGAGACTGAGGCATGGTGGGTGCCGCAGGGACGCCCCAATGTGAGAGTCGTCCGGGTGTCTGTGGACGCTGGTGCAGAAGAGAAGCTGGGATGTTTAGCTGCTCTGGGGACCACCTTTAACGGGTATTAGGCTTGTGGGGCGGGCAGAAGATGCCACAGTTGGGGACACAGCCTCATCACCCAGCCCTGACTCTGTTTCCTTTCCAGAAGTAGCAGTGTGACAGTGACTTGAGATGGTGGCGAGAGCAGACGAACGCCAGACTGAAACAGGCGCAGCGCTGAGCCGCGTCTTTGAAGGGCTTCCCAGAGGGCATGTGCGCTTGCGAGTGGCTGGGGAGAGAGGCAGCAATAGTCTGTGGGCCTTTGGCACTAGGTTTTCACTCTCCCTGGCACTGTTTTCTCAGGGTGCGTGCCGCGGGGGGACAGAATGTTCCTGAAGCAGCTCTGTATCCTAGAGCTGGACTGTAGTCGGTGTAAGAGTGTTGTCCGCACACCTTCTGGATTTCCAAGGCAGTTGGAGTCTTAGTGCCTGGACATACCACATTTTAATCTCTGTTCCTGAATTGGTTTCTGTTTATTAAGATGGAAGTTGGTGCATACCCCAGGCTAAAAGCGCTCATGTTAGGAGAAAGACAAAATGCGTCAGTTGTGCAGAGCTTGGCACAGGCAGAGCCACGCGGTCTGAGTGCGGAAGTGTGCGGACTGCTGCCGAATGCCTCGCGTGTGACCGCTGCAGGCCTGGCCGCCTTTCCCCTGCGGACCAGCAGTCTGTGCGTGGCATTCCTGCCCCTGGGACGGTGTTCAAGGCTGAGTGTTCCTCCGTAGGGCTTTTTTTTTTTTAATGTAGAGTGTAGGGGCGCCTGGGTGGCTCCGTTGGTTAAGCATCCAACTCTCTATTTCAGCCCAGACCATGGACTCACGGGTTCGTGAGGTTGGGCCCCACGTCAGGCCCTGTGCTCGTTTGGAGCCTTCTTGGGATTCTCAGTCTCCCTTTCTCTCTGCCCCTCTCTGCTTGTGGGTACGTGCTTCCTCTCTCACTCTCTCTCGCTTGCTCTCTCTGAAAAATAAACTTTAGGGGCACCTGGGTGGCCCAGCTGGTTAAGCATCCAGCTTCAGTTCAGGTCATGATCTCATGGTCTGTGAGTTCGAGCTCCATGTCAGGCTCTACTGACAGCTCAGAGCCTGGAGCTGCTTCAGATCCTGTGTCTCCTTCTCTCTCTGCCCCTCCCACATTCACACTCTCTCTCTGAAAACTAAATAAATATTTAAAAATTAAAAAAAAAAACTTTAAAAAAGAATTTAAAAAGTATAGTTTTTGTTTTTGTTTCTTTGTTTTTTATTTTTTGTTTTTTCAGAAAAATGCCTCTCTTGGTTTCACCACCCAACAGTGATCCATGTGAAGATGATCATTTACCACATTGGCATGTAGCAGCAGCAGTGTTCCAAGGAGAACAGAAGCCCCACGCAGGGCTCTTTGTTTTTATTTTTAAAAAATTTTTATTAATTTTTTAGCGAGAGAGAATGTAAGTGGAGGAGGGGCAGAGAGAGGGAGACACAGAATCCAAAGCAGGCTCCAGCCCCTGAGCCGTCAGCACAGAGCCTAACGCGGGGCTCGACCTCATGAACAGTGAGACCATGACCTGAGCCAAAGTCAGACGCTTAACCGACTGAGCCCCCCAGGCGCCCCACCCCCACCCAGTGCAGGACTCTTACCTGTGACTTCGTTTTGTCAAGTAACGGCAAAGAGCCGTGAGCCAGGCACTGGGAGGAGAGAACAGCGCATGGACACAAAGAAGGGACGGACAAACATTGGCAGCTGTGGGAGCTTCTCACCCTTGCATCCCGTGGTGTTGTGAGGCCAGACCCAGGCATTGCTGTGGGAAGGCCAGGGGGCTGTGGGGAGGGGAGCCTAAACCTGCTCTCGAATCTTGGTCCCTGCAGAGGTTTGTGTGGTTTAACACCTTTGAGCAGAACCTGGAGACTGCTCACTGGGAGCTGGGCGTTGAACCGCCCAAGCAGATGGCAGTGGTCTACACTGCCGAGAACGATGAGTGGGTGCAGGGGCTCCAGGCTGGGGCCTGTGGTTCTGAGCACAGAATAGTTCAGTGTTTAATCATTTTTGGAGGGGGGCCTTGGTGGCTCAGTCAGTTAAGTGCTCGACTCTTGGTTTTGGCTCAGGTCATGGTCTCACAGTTTGTGGGTTTGATCCCCATGTCGGGCTCTGTGCTGACGGTATGGAGCCTGCTTGGGATCCTCTCTCTCTCTCTCTGTCTTTCTGTCTCTCTCTCTCTCTCTCTGCCCTTCCCCAGCTCCCTCTCTCTGTCTTTCTCAAAATAAATAAATAAAAACTTAAAAAATTTTTGGGGCACCTTGGTGGCTCAGTCAGTTAAACGTCTGACTTCGGCTCAGGTCATGATCTCGCGGTTTGTGGGTTCGAGCCCCGCGTCGGGCTCTGTGCTGACTGCCAGGTCAGAGCCTGGAGCCTGTTTTGAATTCTGTATCTCCCTCTCTCTCTGACCCTTCCCTGCTCATGCTCTCTCTCTCCCTCTCTCAGAAATAAATAAAACATTAAAAAAATTTTAAAAAACTTAAAATTTTTTTTACCAGTTTTGGAGTGTGCTTCCTTCGAGCATATTAGGCATCTGCTAATTTACCATATATAGCAAAAAAAATTATGCTTTTAATGGAGGAAAGAATTGATCAGGAAAATATTTAGATAGGCAGCCTTTTGAAAATAGTATAATATGGGGCACCTTGGCGGCTCAGTTGGTTGAGTGTCTGACTTCAGCTCAGGTCATGATCTCATGGTCTGTGAGTTCGAGCCCCGCCTCGGGCTCCATGCTTAAAGCCTGGAGCCTGCTTCCGATTCTTTGTCTTCCTCTCCCTCTACCCCTCCCTCGCTAATGCTCTGTCTCTCTCTGTCTCTGAAAAATGAATAAACCTTAAAAAAACAACAAAAAAATTTAATATGCTATGTAGGGCTCAGCTGTGAGGAGGCTGTGCTGGGTCTGCAGGGGGTCGTCCTCTGCCCCCCAATTCCAGGTGAAATTGGGCAGACGGACGTGTGTGGGATGAGTCTCGGGATCGGGAAGACTAGACGCTGTGTCCAGGTTCTGACATGTTTTTAAAAGAAACTGCTCCCTTGTAAAACATCAGTCTGCTCTTCACAGCCTTTCTCCCAAGGGAACTGATGAATGGTTTTCTTGGATCTTCTAGGTCTTCCTTGCGAAGCCTGGGGTCCCCCCTTCTCCCAGTGGGCTCCTCCTCTGTGCTGTGAGGAGGGGCCCAGCGGGGACTGGGTGTGGCGGGCCAGGAGGCGGCCCCTTCAGTGCCAGGGGACAGCTGCCAGGGCCTTGAAGAACAGTGTCGACGTGCAGTCCACAGTTGTAACTGGTTGTGAAGAGGCCAAGTTGGAGATCACGGAGTTTGTGAATTTCCTGAAAAATCCCAAGGAGCGTCGGGACTTAGGAGCCAAGATTTCAAAGGTATTGATTTCAGAAAACGTGCTAATGCTCTGAGCTCCAAGTCAAAGTCAGAGACTGCCGTGGTTCAGTGTGGACAGATATAGGACAACTTAGCCTTTTCTAGAGTTGATATATTTTATTAATCACGGGAAGTAGCAGTTGCCGGGACAAAATGGTGAAGATCCTCTTAACTGACTGAACCCTCTGTGAGTTTACTCTTTTGAACTACGAGCCTGTGCAGTTATAGAAACTGTCCAGACCCAACTGAAGAATGTTCGTGCCTACCTAAAGCTCAAATGTATGTTCTCTGTTGGTTTTTCATTTAGAGGCCAGTCCTTCTGGTCCAATGATCAGAATCTTTTGTTAAATGTCCTGCTTAAACCACATGTTATCTATGGTTTTGTTTCTCTAAATGAAGTGAGAACTTAGAAGCGAGCAGTCTGGATGTAGAACCGTCTATGTTTCTATTATTAGAGTTTCCTTTTCTACTCAGCTTGACATTTTTTTAGCTGTTTGCCTTTACTGCTTTATTTTTCAAAGCTTTCAACTTATTTTTTGAAGAAAACCACCTATTTTTATTCCTTTTTTTAAGTTTACACAGTGTTACATTACATGGTTAAAACAGCAGGTAGGCTTGCGTAAATGGGTTTGGGGTCAGCTACCGCGGCCGTATGGTGAGCCCTGGGCCCTGCCCCGGACACAGGCGTGGAGTGGGTGTGATCAGGGCCGTCGTACAGAGAAAACAGCCGTCGCGGTTCTGGCTGCTGTGTCTCTATGCCGGTACCTCTGTGGGTCAGGGACCCTTTGAGGGCCTTTTCCCAGAAGGGTTTGCGTGTTACAGAGAGTGGGGTCCCAGACCCTTCCGTCGTCCCCAGGCTGCGTGCCCCAGGCTGAGAGCCCCTAGTGCAGCCCGTGCTTAGGTGAGACCCTCGCGGGAACCCTTGTTTTCCTCAGCTCCTCCCCATCGTCTGGTCGCCACTGGGTGGTTCTGAACAACGGCAACAGATTACAGGCCACGGTGAGGCTGGGACGTGGGGTGGGAGGTGCTGTGCTCTTTCTGTTTTATGGTCTGGGGAGGGTTTGGTGGAGAGAATGTGTGTGCGACAGAGGTACAGGTCATTATCGTGCTCCCTGTTGGAGATTTGCCGGCACCCAGCCCAGCTGCGGTTCACTGTGGCTTTACAGTCGGGTGCTGCGGGGCGAGGGCGGGGGGGTTCTCTTTGCTTTTCAGGATGTCCAGCTGCTTGTATGCACTTGGGAAAGTGGGTGTGATAAATGGTGGGGCGGTCAGGTCACCAACAAGGGCCTCTCACCTAGAGTGTGAGCCTCTGGCTGTGCGGGGGCTTGAGGGAAGGGTCTCTCATTCTGTGTGGTTGCTGAGGACATCGGGGCCCACATGGGTGTGGGCTCCTCCTGGGTGTGAAGACCTGCAGTGGATGTGGGCGCACGTGCCCTGGATTCCACTGCCTCACCCGGAAGAATTGGTTGTGTGTGCGGCCACATGATTGGCAAAGGTGGATTTACGGTGGACCGTGACCCTATACCCACGTTCATCCAACGTGGGGTCCAACACCATGTTGTGGGTTTGAGTTTTGTGACTCCTTCTCCCCTACCTTTTGTGAGTATTTTGTTTTTTTAAAGACTCAAAGAAAAAACACCGTGTGGTCTCTTTGGAGGTAATTAGATGCTAATCCATACCCTTGACCAGAAATGGAGCCGTAGAGGGGCGCCTGGGTGGCTTAGTCGGTTAAGCGTCCGACTTTCGCGTAGGTCATGATCTCGCGGTTCGTGGGTTCGAGCCCCGCGTCGGGCTCTGTGCTGACTGCCAGCTCAGAGCCTGGAGCCTGTTTCAGTCTGTGACTCCCTCTCTCTCTGACCTCCCCTGCTCACGCTGTCTCTCTCTCTCTCCTAGAAATAAATAAAAAATTTATAAAAAAAAAAAAAAAAAGAAATGGAGCCGTAGAAGCTTTCTGGTTTAAATGTCTTTTCCATTTTCTGGCATGATGGTAATCCATAAAATGAACACCGAGGTGTGTTACCAGAGTGTGAATGGTGTCACTATTTTGTAGAGCAGTGTGACGGCACCTGTTAGACATTCAGACCCTTTGGCCGGGCAAGCCCCGCCCCTGGGAGCTCTAGTGAAGAAACGACCCGCTTAGCTGGATGCGCTTTTGTGTGTGGTGTGTGAACTTTTTATGGTGAATGTATATTAATTTTCTATGTAGAACATATTGAAAGAAGAGCTTCGGACTATAAGATGGTGCATCATCTCATGGGATTCTTATTAGTGACGCCTAGAAGTCACCTGTTTGAATCAGAAATGGGACTTTCTGGGTTCCATCTGTCCCCTTCGAGGACCGGGCATCCCCTTTCTGTGGTAGGGCCCCAGGCTCACCGGTCCCCCGGCACTGGAGGAGCTTCTTGGCAAAGCGACTGCGGGGGAGGCCAATGTGCCTTTCGTCACCGTGAGTGGGTCACAGCTCCTGGAAATGTTTGTTGGCGTTGGGCCAGCATGGGTAGGGGCGTGCTTGTCCGGCCTCAGACAGCCCTGGCGTGTGCGGGCCCTGCAGTGAGCACAGAGCCCGCCGCAAACGTCGAGACGGGGGCTGGGTTCTGGAGGAGAGACCTGGGCTAACAGACGCTCATTTTTGTTTTCGTGCCGGTAACGAAATAGACTCTGTGGATTCCTGGTTCAGGTTCGTGACATGTTTGCAGTGGCCCGAAGAAATGCTCCTTGTGTCCCGTTGATGGTATTGATACATTTGGCGGGAAACGAGGCCAAGGGCGCTTGGGAAGCCAGAGCAGGAGAACACACCGAACCGGATGCTCGCAGAGGTAAGTGGTGGGCGAACGCGGACGCCGCCGAGGGCAGGCCCTCTGGGTGAGAATGCCTGCAGGCCGACTTCGTGGAGAAGGCTGTGCCCCTCCCGACCAACAGGGGGGCTTAGCGGGGCTGCGGGGGTGACATGAGGAGAGGTGAGGCCCTCCTGGGCGGTGGAGCAGGCAGGAGAGGAGGGCTTCCTCCGTCCCTCCTAGTGCAGCTCGGTGCCCACAGGATGGCGCGGGTGGGGCCTCTCTCCTGCTGCCCTCTCTGACCCAGAATCTCACGAGTGCTGAGCCCTCCCCATGCACCAAAATCTCCCTCCTTTCTGCAGTTCGGACTTTGCCGCAAAGTGATTCCAGCTCAGTGTGTCTGGTGGCTTTTCAGGCCTCCTGAAGCTTCACTGGAAATGTCTACATGGTGATAGCAGTTTTCAAGTTTGCAGATGCTTTCAGTGGTCCCCCGGCAGGTTTTCGTCTTCACTTTGGGGCGGCCGAGAGTACGCTTGGTTTGGTGATTGTTAGGAGGACTCCCAGGATCCCGTGTGTAGCTGTGACTGTGCCTGGTGACAGACACGGAGCAGAACCTGTGCGGGGGAGCGGGGCCCGGGGAGGCTGGCTGCAGCTGCCTGACGAGGTGCAGGAGGCGCCCACCTTCCTGGCGTCGAGCTGCGACGACATAGGGGTGTGTTGCTGACCGAGGTTTTCGGTGGGGGCTGGTCCTGTGGCACTGGGCCCAGTTCGCACCAAAGTCCCAGCCTCCCAGGAGCAGGGCAGGTGTGAGCGAAACCACACAAAAACACCGTTGTGTTTGCACAAATAGTTTAGGCATAGGGAGCCTTTCTTACCAGGAGCCCCTCCCCAAACCTCAGGTCCCGGGGTCAGCTGATGGCTACCTTGTAACCAAAGCTTGAGAAAATAACTTCTTTCTGCACAGGCCAAGACAGTTCCAAAAGCCTTTGTTATACTTTGTATCCAACATTACCCTGTTCTGATCTCTCAAGGGGCTGATGGGAGAGAGCATTCAGGGGGAAAGAGGGTGGGAACACCACCACTTTCTCTGTCGGGCTCCCCTGTTCTCTGCAGCCCTGCCTGCCCTTGACCATTCCGGCTCCCTGGGCCCCGTGAGCCCCCCAGGGCCGCGTAGATGGAGATCTTGGGATGTGGCTGAGGCGCTGACACAGTGGAGAGTCTCCTCACTCCCCAGGGGTTGGGAGATGGCATCAGGTGGTATCAGGCCGTCAGGAACGATTGGTGAATCACGACGGAGGTCCGCACCTGGGGCCCAGGTCCTGGGGATCCCAGTTAGCCGGGGGACGTCTGGTTACTCTCTGACGGGGCTGTGTCTCAGCCTGAGCACTGGGGGCTGGGAGAACCGGAGCTGGCGGGGTGCTGTTTATGTCCTGCCTGTCCGGGGGAGGGGCCCTCAGGCAGCCCTGGGCATGAGCGTCCGCCCCACTGAATGGCCTCTGTAGTCCGTTTGGAGTGGGCACAGGAAGAGCAGAGCCAGTGCAGGGCTGCTCGGGGGGCCAGTGTCCCTGGAAAGATGAGCAGGTGTGCGAAAGAGGGCATGCTGTCAGGACAGAGGGAGGAGAGCCCTCTGGGAGCACGGCCCTGCCCAGTGGGCACCGGGCAGAGCCCTCTCCTCGCTTGCTTCTCATGTCCAGGGTTCAGCTCCTCCACCAACGTTGTCATGTTGGCTGGCACCCCCCGCCCGATGTCCTTGGCCTGGCTCTGATGCGTCCTAGCCGGTTTGACCGCCTCATTTACATCGGTGAACGTGCCAGGCACTTGGCACTCAGGTTTGGGTCTTCATGCCCTTGTGTTAAAAGTTAGGTTGGATCATTTCCTGTGTATTTGGAGGCGATTTCTGTTTCGTTGTGTTTTTCTCTCTTTAAGTAGGCTCTATGCCCAGTACAGAGCTGAACTCGAGGGTTGAACTTCCCACCTTGAGAGATGAAGATTAAGAACTAAGCTCCGGAGCTGGACTGTTAAATGACTGAGCCGCCCAGGTGCCCTGGAGGCGGTCCCTTTCGATCAGGGCCCTGCAACAGCTAACGTTGCGGTCCCTTTCGATCAGGGCCCTGCAGCAGCTAACGTTGCGGCCCCTTTCGATCAGGGCCCTGCAGCAGCTAACGTTGCCGCTGGAGGAAGCGGCGGCTCGTGAATGCCCGCGGCCGCTGCTGGTTCCTGCCCCCCAGCGATCCGCTTTTGGAAGCGATAGATGTGGTTCAGCCCGTGCGTGTGGGAGTGCAGTGACGCCTTCGTGTGTGTTGGTGCAGTGTTGTAAAAACTCAGGGGATAGAAGAGACGGGCTTACCTTCACCTTTTACGCTGACAGTTGGGTTTGCATCCTCCCCAGGCCCTTTCCATTTGTGAGAACGCGTCTGTCCTGTGTGGACTTGCCCAGATGCCCAGGGCGGTCCTCACCTTGCTCACTCTCCAGTCATGGCCCTGGGGACGGGTTTGCTGTAGGTCACAGGTAGCACAGTCAGGAAGGTGCTTTAATGCATTCAAGAGCTGAGTGTACGGGGGGCTCGAACTCGTGAACCATGCGATCATGATCTGAGCCAAAGTTGGACACTTGACTGACTGAGCCACCCAGACGCCCCTGCCCTGATTTTTTAATGATAGTTTTGCTGGATATAGCATTCCTGTTTGACTTTTAAAAATTAGTATTCTCTCATTGCTTTGGATATTTTATTCCACTGCTTTCATTTGACTATTTCTGAGGAAGTGCCAGGCACCAGCATCACATTGTTACCTCTGGATGATGAATCTTTTCTGTCGCTGCTTCAGGATTTCCTCTTTGTCTTTTGCTTTCAACACTTTAACTGTGATGTGTCTCTTGCAACTTCTGGATTTTGAATTATAGTTAGAAAAGGATCTCTCCTTATTTCCATATTATGGACGCATCTTTATCGTGTTTGTGACTTATTCTTTTTACATTTACATCTCTGACCCATCTTTGCTTTATTCTGATATATAGCTTGAGATGTTGAATGAGTTTGATCTTTCTACAAATGACAACCCTATCATTGCAACACCAGCTTTAAATAGTTCATTACTGATGAAGAAGTAGTGCAGTATCTTTTTTAAAAAATTTTTTTAAAAATATTTTTTATTTATTTCTAGGAGAGAGAGAGAGAGAGACGGCGTGAGCAGGGGAGGGTCAGAGAGAGAGAGAGAGACACAGACTCCGAAACAGGCTCCAGGCTCCGAGCTGGCAGTCAGCACAGAGCCCGACGCGGGGCTCGAACCCACAAACCTCGAGATCATGACCTAAGCGAAAGTCGGACGCTTAACCGACTAAGCCACCCAGGCGCCCCTTAATTTTTAAAAATGTTTTATTTATTTCTGAGAGAGACAGCATGAACAGGGGAGGGTCAGAGAGAGAGAGAGGGAGACACAGAATCTGCAACAGGCTCCAGGCTCTGAGCTGTCAGCACAGAGCCCGACGTGGGGCTTGAACCCACAAACCATTAGATCATGACCTGAACCAAAGTCGGACCCCCAAGCAACTGAGCCACCCAACTGCCCCGAAACAGTGCAGTATCTTGACTTTACCCACTGAATGGGAGCCATTCCAAGGACCAAAGGAATTACAGTGTTCATTTCAGATTTTCTTTAGTTGTATCACGGATAGCACGATCAGCAGCGTTATTTTGAAAGTATTTCCTGTAGGGGCACCAGGGTGGCTCCGTTGGTTTAGCCTCTGACTCCTGGTTTCAGCTCAGGTCATAATCTCCTGGTTTTTGAGTTGGAGTCCCTTGTGCTGTCCACACAAAGCCTGCTTGGGGTTCTCTGTCCCTCTCTGCTTCCCCCCCCACTGTCTCTGTCTCTCAAAACAAATAAATATCTTAAAAAAAAAAAAAGTGCTAATTGTACCTGACCTTTGGGATACTTCTGTCATCGCTCCCTGGCTCCGGTCCCATGACGACCGTGAAGCCCGGGTCCTGCAGGGAAGGCGCCCTAGCCCCTGGCTGTCCTTGTAGAGTTTTAACAGTGGCTACAGGTGGCCCTGCTCCAGGTCGCCATGCGCCTCTCTCTATTAGGCCCCTGCCCTGACATCAAAGGCAGATCCTCGATCTTCAGAGGCCGCCTGTGCCTCCTGAAGCTGGGCGGTAGCTTCCATAAGGACGCCTTGGCAAGAAAGCTTGTGGCGCTCGCTTTGGGCTTCACGGGTGAGCGTCGGCCGGGCCGGGGCTGTCGCTTCGGGGTGTCATGTGATTGGTGGGTGGTTTCTCTTGTCCAGTCCTGGCACATGCCCACCTTTGTCTTGGGAACTTTGACTCTGTTGAGAGACGTCAGAGACCTCAGAGATGATTAGCCCCAAAGCTGATTTGTGCCCATCTGAAGTTCTAGTTTAATACAGTTTAGGCTTGCAGAGACCTGCCTACAGTCTGAGCACAGACCCACTACAGCGAGTAGCTGTGCGGCATTTTATGGTCTTGCGCTTGAGCTTCCAACCTGGGAGCTTCCCTTGCTTTTCTGTTTTCTTTGTAATTAAAACCCAAGCTCCTGTACTAGGAAACTTGGTTCCCTCCCGGGCTGGTTTAAGCACTGGTAGTTTAGGGTTTTTCCCCCGGGCTTTTTCCTGAGGTCATCAGTCCCTTCGGAAGCCTAGGGACTCCTGTGACTGCTCTGATGAGCCATTGGCCGCTGCCTTCACCACCCCTGGAGTGATCTGCCATGGAGCCTTGCCTCCTCCCCCTGTGGCGCTGCCATCTGCCATCTCCTGGTGTTCTGCCCCATGCTGGCCGAGGGCTGGGGTCGGGTCACACACAGGAGTGTGCGTTTGGTGGCTACAGGGTGATGAGTGAGTCATTCTCACCCGAC
This sequence comes from Proteles cristata cristata, assembly GCA_017311185.1. Lineage (NCBI taxonomy): Eukaryota > Metazoa > Chordata > Mammalia > Carnivora > Hyaenidae > Proteles > Proteles cristata. The sequence continues at coordinate 69,284 of JAESUZ010004361.1, read as the reverse complement.
CCGGCTGGTCTGTTTCCTGCAAAGAATGTGCATCCTGTTCTTTCCCCTTGTGACTCCCATGTCCACTTACACACCAAAGTTAAGAAACTCGAATAAGCCTCCCCGACTCTGGTCTTCCCAGATTTATGTTAGAGGCTGCCCATCAGCAGGGGTGACTCAGCAGGATGCCCTTGGACTCACTAGCCTCAGCCTCATGGGGGTTTGGTGGCGGCCCTCCTCGCTCAGGCTGGTCACGTGGATTCCTCTGTCCCCAAGAGGCACACCCGGGTCTTTGTGAATGTCGACATCTCAGGGATGGAGAATGGTTTCTCATTCCTCACATACAGAAGGGGACGTGGGAATTCTTGGAGTAAAAGAATTGAAGAAAATGTTGGTACATTTTCAAAAGTCACAAAAAGAAGCGCAAACTACATTGCTCCGTGTTTCTTGAGCCTCCCTCTCCACGCGTGCTTCAGGCCCCTGTGTGGGAGACCCAGGCTTTTTAAACCTGCATGTTCCATGGGAACCCAACGTGTAGAGTTCTCTTTTCCTGTTTTTGCTCATTCTTTGCACTATAATGTAGAAGTGAAAGTAAATGAAAAAAGGGCATTTAAAAACTTAGCTAGGGGCACCTGGGAGGCTCCGTCAGTTAAGAGTCTGACTTCGGCTCAGATCATAATCTCGTGGTTCGTGGGTTCGAGCCCCGAATTGGGGTCTGTGCTGACAGCTCAGAGCCTGGAGCCTGCTTTGGATTCTGTATCTCCCTCTTTCTCTGACCCTCCCCGGCTCACGCTGCCTCTCTCTCTCTCAGAAGTAAATAAAAACATTTTTTAAAAATTAAAAAAAAAAACTTAGCTAATGATTCAACAAAAAATTACAAAGTATGCAAAGAAATAGTAAGTGTGGTTCATTCACAGAAAAGAGAAATGGACAGAAACCGTCCCCAGGGTAGCACAGACCTTAGGGTTACTAGAAAAATACTTAACGTCAGTTGTCTTAAAGGTGCAGGCCCATAGAGCCAAAGGGGACCAGAGAACTGTGGGTCTCAACAAAGAGAATATTAGTAAGGAAATAGAAATGATAAGAAGTAACCAAATAGAAATTCTGGAGCAGAAAGGTACAGTGACTGAAATGAAAAGTTCACTAAAGGGCTCAGTAGCAGATGTGAGCAGAAGAAGACAAAAAGGCTTTCTTGGAGATAGGCCTAATGACATTACCCAGTCTGAGGAGCAGAAAGAAAAAGGAGTGGAAAACGTAGAGAACCTAGGGCCAGACGGGACACTATCAACATGCATATGATGGCATCCCAGAGGGAGAGGGGAAAGGAAAAGGGGCAGTGAGAATATATGAAGAAATAATGGGTCAGAACTTTCCAAATTGAATAAAAGGCGTGAATCTACGTTCCCAAGATGTTCAGTGAATTTCAAGTAGGGATAAATTCTAAGATCCATCCAGCAACTCATTATAATCTAACTGTTAAAGCCTAAGAGAGATTTTTGAAACCAGCAAGAGAGGAAGGTACGATGTACAGAGGATCTTCAGGGAGACCCGACAGCCGATTTCTCATTCTGAACTCGGGAGGGCAGAAGGCAGTGGGGTGACATGTTACAGGTGCTAAAAGACAAAACTGTTAACAAAGAATTCTGCATCTGACAAACTGCCCTTCAAGAAAGAAGGGAAAATTAAGACATTCCCAGATACTGAAAAGTTAAGGCAATTCATTATGTTTAGACTTACCCTACAGGAAATGCTAAAGAGAGTCTTCCAGGCTGAAATGAAAAGGCGCTAGCCAGTAACTTGAAGCTTCTCTCTCTGACCTTCCCCTGCTCGTGCTGTCTCTCTCAAAAATAAATAAAAAACATTAAAAAAAAAAAAAAAGAAAGAACACTGGTACTGGTAAAGACAAGTGCATAGGACAATGATTACAATTTCTGTTGATAGGTATGTAATGTAGAAAGCTGTAAATCGTGACAATGACAACGTGAAGGTGAAGGGGAGGTTTTGTATAGTTATTAAAAGCCAGACATGGAAGAGTTGGTCTTTTTTTTTTTTTAATTTTTAGTGGTTATCTACTTTTGAGATAGAAAGAGACAGTGTGAGTGGAGGAGGGGCAGAGAGAGAAGGAGATGCAGAATCCAAAGCAGGCTCCAGGCTCTGAGCTGTCAGCACAGAGCCCGATGCGGGACTCAAACCTATGATCTGTAAGATCATGACCAGAGCTAAAGTCGGACGCTTAACCGACTGAGCCACCCTGGTCCCCCAGAAGAGCTGGTCTTAAAGTTCACGTGGAGGGGTGCCTGGGTAGCTCAGTTGGTTAAGTGTCTGACTCTTGATCTCAGCTCACATCTTGATGACTCTGGGTTCTGAGTTGAAGCCCTCAGTTGGGCTCCACACTGCGTATGGAGCCTACTTAAAAAATTAATAATACATATATACATACACACATATATACATACACACATATATACATACATACATACAATTCACATGGAACTGCAAGGTGCCCACGTAGCCAGAACAGTCTCATAAAAGGAGACTGAGTTGGAGGACTCGTATGTCCCTATTTTAGAACTTGCTACAGAGCTCGGTGAACACAACATGGCACTGGCGAGGCAGACAGACATACAGAGAAGTCACAAGTACAGACGCAGCCTGTACATCTGTGCTCAGTTGATTTCTCTCAAGGTTGTGAAGACCATTCAGTGGGAGGACAGTCTCTTCCAAAACAGCGTGCCCGGACAGTGGGTATGCACAGACCAAAGAATGAGTTTGGACCCTTCACCATATAGAAAAGTTAACTCAAACTGGGCAAAAGACCTGAATTTGAGCTAAAACGATAAAGGTCTTAGAAGAAAACATGGGAAACCAGATCTTCATGACTCTGGACTCAGCAGTGGTTCCTTAAATATGACACCAGACGCAAGATAAGCAACCCGTGAAAAAATAAATCGGACTTAAGAAAAATTGAAATCTTTTGCGTATCAAAGGACATTAAGTGAATAAAAAGACAACTGTTAGTGTAGAAAACAGAAGGAAATTTTTGGAAATCATGTGTCTGATAAGGGTCTAGAACCCAGAACATATAACTCAATCTAAAAATGGGCAGAGGGTTAGAAAAGACATTTTTCCAGAGAAGATCGACAACCAAAAAGCACATTAAAAAATGCTGAGGGCCCTGATTCATTAAGAAAATGCAAACCAAATGAGGTAGTACTTCACACCCGCAGGATGGCTACTAAAGACAAGAGTTGGCTGGGGTATAGACGTACAGGACCCCTAATAGGGTTGCTGATGGGAGTGTAAACTGGGCTGTGGGAGTCAGTTTGGTTGTTCTTCAGAAAGTGAAATACAAAGTTCTCGTATGACCCAACAGCTCCACGCGTAGGTATCTGCCCCAGAGAATTGAAAACCTGTCCACACAAAGACTTGTACGTGAATGTTCACAGCAGTGTTATTCACAGTAGCTAAAAGGTAGAAACCTCAATTGTCCTTCAGTGCAGGATTGGATAAACAAAAGGTGTGTGTGTTTAATGGGGTATGATTCAGCCGTAAAAAGAATTACTGATACATGTTACAATAGGGATGAACCTCTAAATATTATGCCAGGTGAAAGCAGCCAAACACAAAAGGCTGTGTGCCGTGTGATTGGATTTATATGAGATGTCCATAACAGATCCACAGAGACAGAAAGTAGCACGCGTGGTTGGCTGAGGTGGGCACGTCAGCCACAGGGTGTCTTACACAGATGATGGGAGTGTCTGAACCTGGGCAGGGACCCTACGACCTGGTACATTTATTAGAAGTCTTTGAGGTACTCTTCAGATGGGTGGGTTCAATGTTGACTCAGTTATACCGAGATAAGTTGCTTAACCAAAAAACTAGCCCAAGTCAGTGGTGACTGACAAAGCTGCTCCCTGGTTTGTCTGTGGTCTCTGTCATGGAGCTTCTGAAATACACAGTCCCGGCCACTTGTGACCACAGTGTCTCGTTTCCCAGGGCAGGTCCTGACGTTTTCCTGTCTGCCAGAAAGCGGCCCGGTTGCCTCCCGCCACTTGCGTCTTTGGGTTCAGGAGAAGCACTTTGAACAGAGGGTCACCAGAGGTGAGCTAAATAGCCCTTGGAGAGGTGGGGGCCTTCCGGCTCTGATCTTCCGCAGGCTCACCCTGGGGCCCCAGCTTTACTTCGGTGCACAGGATCCACGGACAGTTTCCCATACCCAAAACTGGCACTTGGGAATCTGCAGCAGCCTTCATGCTCCGTCTAGAGCTACACGTAAGCTCTCAGAGAGGTGGCGCCTGCAGGGCAGTGAACCAGGCTCTGGTCTGGGTGCTAATTGAAGACCAGAGGAGGGGGTTCCCCAAGAGCCCCCTCATGGAAGCCACAAGGACAGCCCTCTGAACGTGGGTGCTGGTGTGCGTGGTTCAGTGCGGGTGATGTTTGTCCCGCCTCCTGGCTTCAGCCCAGCACCTCGGGGACCTGCAGTCCGCGGGTAAGGGTCTCCGGACTGCCATCCCAGGGACGGAGATCAGGGAGGCGCCCAGGTCGCCAGCGGCTGCCCTGCCTGTGTGGCCGGCCCCACAGCTGTGAGAGCCGGCGGCAGGCGGGCCATGCTGCTCTGTTCTCCCTGAAGCATGGCATGTGCGGGGAAGTGGGCAGTGCTGTGGAGCTTCTGGAGAGTTGTCTCTGGCGAGAGCCGCTGCCTTTGCTCTGTACTGCTGACTGCCTGTCAGCTCGGGCGTGGGAGGCGTTGGGAGCCACGCCTTGTCTCTGTGCTTCCTGTGTCCCTTAGTGAGCCACAGAGCGGAGCTAATCACGTTGGCTGAAAATGGGCCTCCCAGGACCATGGGGGAGGAGAAGGGGAAAAATAGTTGGGGAGAGGGAGGGAGGCAAATCACGAGAGACTCTTGAATGCCGAGAACAAACTGAGGACTGCTGGGGATGGTGGAGAGGGGAAGGCGGGTGATGGGCACGGGGGAGCGCACTAGATGGGCACTAGATTGTATGGAAACCAGCTTGACAATAAACTAAGGAAAAAGAAAATGGGTCTCCTAAAGCAGTCTGCTGTGCGCAGAGGGACGCATTCTTCAGCGGCGGGGTGGAGGGTTTCTGCAGAGCAGAAGGCAGCCCAGTGTCTGGTGTGGAGGGACAGGAACCCCACTGGGCCAGAGCCGTGTGTGTGTGTGTGTGTGTGTGTGTGTGTGTGTGTGGTGCGCGTGCCGCGCGCGCCGTGTGTGTGTGTGCCGGTGTGTGTGTGCGCGCGCGTGCGCGCTGCGAACCTGTACTTGCTGAGAAGAGGCAGCCCAGTGTCTGTGTGGAGAGACAGGAACCCCACTGGGCCAGAGCTGTGTGTGTGTGTGTGTGTGTGTGTGTGTGTGTGCGCGTGCGCGTGCCCGCGCGCGCCGTGTGTGTGTGTGCCGTGTGTGTGTGTGCGCGCGCGTGCGCGCTGCGAACCTGTACTTGCTGAGAAGAGGCAGCCCAGTGTCTGGTGTGGAGGGACAGGAACCCCACTGGGCCAGAGCTGTGTGTGTGTGTGCGCCGTGTGTGTGTGTGTGTGTGTGTGTGTGTGTGCGTGTGTGCGTGTGTGTGTGTGCGTGCGCGCTGCGAACCTGTACTTGCTGAGAAGAGGCTCTGGCCAGGCCTCAGCGTTCCTTGAGTGGAGGTTGGGGATTTGGCACCCTCTTCCAGACGTCCGTTTGTCCTCTGCCTCTCACAGGCCAGGAAGTGTGACGTTGTAGGCCTTGGGAAGAAGACACAGGTCCCGCAGCCCAGCAGGAGGGCTACCGGGGCTGGACGCGCAGTGGGAGGCTGGCTGCTGGAGCACAGGGACCCTTTGCTGAAGGTTGGGCCCTCAGCCCTCAGCCTCCAGGCCTGGGTGTTTCCCTTACCCACGTGGCTTTGTGTGGCCTGTGGTCGTGCGGGCAGAGTACATTTCACAGTGGCAGCACTTTCACTGTTTAGAACTTTTTCTAGAATTTGGTCCAAAAGCTTCCCTGGGAGTGGGTAGCAGAGTAGGGTGTTGGTCCCAGGGGGAGTCTGGGCATCAGCCACCGGCACCCAAGAGGTGTCTTACTTCCAAGCCTTGGACCTGGCTCTTCTAGAGCTTCTTTGTGACGGGTAGGATGGCGACTGTTTCCATGTTAATCTGCAGGGTGACCCCACCCCGACCTGCCTGATCCTGGGTGGGGCCCAAGACTCTCCTTTCCTCGAGTTGGTCTGGGGTGGGACCTGGGTGGGGCAGGAGGTCTGCGTGGGGAGTGGCCAGGGCACCACCTGCCTGTCTTATGGTGTCAGTCATCCCCCAGGGGAAGGGGCTCGCCGTGCCCAGTACTTGCCCAGGGAGCAGCGCCTGTACACTCGGCAGCAGCTCTTTGACCACATGTGCACGGTGCTGAGGAGTCGGGGCAGGGTGGCTGAGCAGCTGTTTTTTGGCCGGGGGTGGGGTGGGGAGAAGGGGAATCCCCACGGGGGCCCAGGATGACTTGAGGAAGGTCACCCAGAGCGTCTATGCTCTGGTAGAGGGCAGCGACTCCAGTGGCAAGGCTCTGCATGGTCGTGTCCAGCCAGGCTCACGCCCAGCTCCTTCCAGATGGTGCAGTTTGGGATGACTGAAAAGCTGGGCTGGGCCAGGTGTCCTTTGACTTTCCCCGACAAGGTGAGATGCTGGTGGAGAAGCCGTATAGTGAGGCCACTGCCCAGCTCATGGACGAGGCGGTGCGATGCAGATCCTGGACCCGCTCGCTGGCCTGCTGCCGAGAGCAGGTGGACGAGGCGAGTGCGGTGGGTCCTGGCTTGGGGCTTGCCCTGCCAGTGCCTGCTGCCTTGGGGGTGGCTGAGTGACAGGCAGCTGAGATTTCTAGGTGAGCAAGCGGCTGCTGGAGAAAGAGGTGCTGGAGAAGGCAGACATGGTGGAGGTGCTGGGGTGCTGGCCCTTTGCCAAAAGCCCACCTGCAAGGAGTCTGTGAAAGGCATCCGCAGCCTGGAGGAGGACACTCCCTTCCTGAGGGGCTGAGGGGCTGGAGCCAGGGGCGGGGGGAATCGCAAGGCACTGCGTGGAGGAGCCCAGCTGGGGGCCCTGGCTTTGAAAGCTGCTGCCAGAATCACTGGAAAACACATTAAAACATGATAAGGCCAAAAGAGTGCTTTGGAGACCTAGAGGATGGGGTCCTGAGTCAGAGGAGTGGGCAGTGAGCCAAAACTCCCCCACCCCCTGGGGAGCAGAAGGCAAGTAGCTTCTTGGAGGAGCCTTGAGTTTAGACCTTCATGGGCCTCCCATGAAGGGAGGTGGGCGATGGGTGGATTTGCGGGGGCACAGGTGTGAGTGCTGGTCTCCTTAATTGCTCCAAGGAGCGGAGGCTTTTGGCTCAGTTTCAGAAATTCTCAAGATTTAGTGAAGTGGCAGAATTAAGGGAAATATAAGCCAGTTATCAAGGGAAAGTGTAAGGTTTTTAGAACAGCTGTTTGAGTTGGTGGAAGGCCTGTCAGTGGTTCTAGAGGAAACTCAACACTTCCCACAGGTGTGTGGGTGGGGGGAGGGCAGTGGAGCCCTGGGGGCCCTGAAGCGCCCCCACCCCGCCCCCAGCACCTGGGTGCTGCTCTTGCTTGCGGGAGGCAGTCAGCCGCGGCCAGCACCCATTCTCAGGGTGGGCATCTTAACCAGGGTGTGTCTGGATTTGGTTCCCTTCTCCAGCTGGCTGTGTTCCCTGTAACCCCCTTTCCTTAGAACCACAGAGAGGGAGGGTCTGGCCTGAGCGGGGAACCTGTGGGCTGTGTGTCGCTGCCCCTGGGAACCCTCTTCCTGGCGTTTGGGCAGCTGCCACGTGAGAGGAAGGCCAGTTCTGGGCTGTGAGTTCTAGGCCTCTCTTGCCTTAGGTTGTCTGGTTGGTCTGAGAGTATGGCAGGGGCCCAGCCCAGGGAGTTGGGGTCAGGACTAGAAGCCTGGGGTTCAGGGGCTGTGTCCCTGCTTGCCTCCCAGAATCCTTAGAGTCATGACACTAAAGGGGTGTCAGCAGCTGCCTCTTGGTGGGCGGGTGAAGGTCTGGGATCCTGTGACACCTCTGTGCTCTTCCCAGCTGTTGCTCAGGGCACCCTGGAGGATGGGGGGGGTGGCTCCACTCGCCCCGCATGACCTTTGTTCTCGGCTTGGTCAAGGCCAGATGCCAGGATTTGATTTAAAGATTTCCAAATCATTTGTTCTGTTTGCTTCAAAAATAGAATTTCCAAGTTGGTACAAGCACTTTCTATTATTGTTGATTGTAAAACATGCCATCATTGAATTTTTTACTTCTCCAGAGCTCACCGTGTAATGAGGTCTCCAATAAACTCAGCCTTCATTAGCTGAGCTGCGTGGGGACCTGCCGAGGTCCTGCTTTGGGGCTCCCTGTGATGGAGGCGGGAGGTGCTCTCCTCAACCCCATGAAAGCCCCGTGGTATCCAGAACCTGGGCACTCGTCCACTCTGAGACTTAGCTCAGCCTCCCCCTGGCTCATGCCCTCGGCACACCTGGGTGAATCCTGACCCCTGCTCGTTTTTATCTTGGATACCTTTGTGCCCACTGCCTCTGGAGTCTCCTCAGCTCTTTCCTTCACCCCCTTGCTCTGTTTGGCCCACCTGGCCACACACTACACGGGCTTTGAGTCAGTTCCTGGGTGCAGGGAGGGAGGAGACCTGGCCTAGAATCTTCCACCAGGGAGGCTCAGCCTTCCCTCCAGGGAGGCCAGCGGGAGGAACTGCCTGGCACGGGGCTCAGGGCCTGTTTCCTGGATCCCTTGTCTCATGGGTGATCAGAAGGGTTGGGGCCTTGGCCTCACCCTTGGCCTTCTCCTCACAGGCCCAACCTGCTGACTGCCTGCTTGTGACCAGTTGCTGTTCTGGGAAGCTGCCTGGGCTCAGAAGACTTCCCAGGGAGCACTTTGTGCCTCTTCCGGCCTGGACCTGGGTGTGGGCGTGCGCAGGAGGGGATCTTCACTTCCTAAGGCCTAGAAATCCAGGGCACTCGTTCCTGAGATGTGACCCAAATAACCAGCTCAGAGTACAGCACAGAGGAGCCCCCAGCGGCTTCAGCTGGAGAAAGCCCGGAGCAATTCTGCTGCTCCAGCAGCCCCCACCCCAACCCCCCCGCCCCCAACACCCACTTCTGAGCTCTGGTGTCACCTAGAAAGGAAGAGACACCGATTGGGCCTTAGGAAGAGGTGAGATTTTAATCCCAGTGTTTGTAAATAAGCTCTGCAGACGCCATAGCAGGAAGGCTGGGGATCGAGGAGGGAGACCCTTGGGGGACTGGGGGGGCATGCAGCTGCCCTTACGGGATTTGTGTTTAAGTGAGCCTCCAGATGGTTGCTGGCAAACATCCTTTGAGTTGGTTTTCCTCGCCTGTGTTCTCAGAGGGGAACTTGCCTCTCGCTGTGCACAGTGGGCCCAGGGCACGCCCGGGCCTTCTGTGGAAGGGCAGGCCCTCCCCTGTAGGAACGTTTCACTGGGGAATGGGTCAGGGCAGGTTGGCCTGGGGACCAGAAGCAAACTTCCGTATTTACTGTAAAATCGTTCTTGGATTTGCTGTCAGGCCAGAAGCCTGTTTCATCCCTTAACTCATAAAAGGCAGCACTAGGAGCAGCTAAGCCTGGCGCCCTTAAGTTGGGGGCTGAGGGTTGTGCCAGGGTCCCCTCATGTTCCCAGGCCAGGACGCCAAGCAGGGTCACGGGTACTGGCCTGTGCGTGCCTGTGGGCTGTGTCCTCGCGCGGGCACGGTCTGGGGCGGCTGTGCCGTACTTGCTATTACGAACCGCGGAGAGCGGGCTCAGCTGTCACACAGGCACCGAGACCAGCGGGGTCTTAGGGCCTGAGGGGGCGCCTGAAGAGGGTGGGATTGCGGTGAAGGTGGCCCCCCACCCACATACTTGGCTGGAGAACAGTGCGGCCGGAGAGCAGGGCTGGTGCACGGTGCGGCCATTCCCAGACCAGAACCCCGAGCCCTAGGGTTTGCAGAGGAGCTGTCTCCAACTTAGGTCCCCCTCACCCCACACCCCCTCGGGACTCTTGTGGCAGGTGAGAGCACCTGTCCTGCAGACAGAAGTTTCCAAAAGGCCAAGGCCACTCCTGCCTCGTCCTCAGCCATTGTTGTCCAAGACCCAGGGACTGGGACGGGGGGGGGATGTAAGGCCATTGGGCTGTGCTTGTGCTGGGGCACCCCGAGAACCTGACCCAGAGCCACACGGAGTGGGCAGTGTCCATGGGGTCAGAATTGTCCGGATTTGCCCTGCCTTGGCCCTGGGGCCAGCTGGCCTAGTCCTCCTTCGGCCTCTCCACGGTGAGAAACGTGTCCACAATTGCCGGCTGGCGCTCCTGGTCACCAAGTGGCTGCTTCTCGCGGTTCTGCTCAGCCCTGGTTCGCGTCCAGGAGGGAGAGCGCAGACAACCAGACCGGGGCAGTGGGTGCGGGCCTGATGGGAACATGGGGGTCAGGTCACTCCTACGGCTGACGGGCTGGGCCCCGTGCGTGCCTCTCCCGTGGGGTCTGGCTGCACGCTGGGGTCCCCTGGGTGCTTACAAAACACAGATACCAGGCCCCCAGCACTGCAGACCTGGGTGTCACGGGCAAGGGCTTGTGCGATGCTCACAAGCAGAGGGTCTCTGTGCAGCTGAGACTCCGCCCTGGGTGTGAACCCGGCCCACAGCATCCAGAAGGTCCCTCAGCCCTCCCAGGGTGCAGGCTGTACAGGGCTGGGGTCTGAGCCCACCCATTCCACCCCCTGCCTGCATGAGGTGTGACCGGAGAGGAGAAGGTCCCCGGGTCCCCATTCCTGCACTGGCCGTGTGGCCATCACTGGGGCCCTGAAGGTCTTGGGCTGAGGGTAACACTTCCTGGGAACCGAAGGGGAAACTAAGGGCTGAGCCGTGGCGCCAGGGTTGATGAAGGCCACCCTGCTTGGCCTGGCCTAACTTGTGACTGATTAAATTCGCATTTAGTAAATCTTACTTTTGATGGGACTGTGGCTTTGGCGTTTTGTAGGGATTTGGAAAGGAGAATTGAGGAAAACAGGAGGAAAATTCCTTCAAGTTGGGCAAATAGACATGTGCAAAAATATTGGGGTGTCTGGTTGGCCTAGTTGGAGGAGCATGCGATTCTCGATATTGGGGTCATGAGTTCAAGCCTGACGTTGGGGATAGAGGTTACTAAAAAGAATAAGAAATTGCAAGAATAATGAATGAAGTGGTACAGTGACCAATACTGATTTTGACACATATGTGGGAAACAGTTATTTTCCAAGATAGGGGTTTGAGGAGAGCTGCGTTTGGTTGGCTCGGGCCCCAGGACTGCCCCGCACCACACACTGCACCCCAACATCAGCCCACCTGCTGGCAACTCGCTGGCCAGGCTCTCGTCGTCCGAGTCCGCGAAGACCTCAGCCAGCTCCTGGTCGGACATGTCCGTCAGCTCAGTGAGGTCCAGGAGGTCAAAGTGCACCTCCAGGGAGGAGACACTGCTCAGGGGCTCTGCGGGGCCAGCAGGGGATGGCTCGTCATGGGCGCAGTCCGTCTACCCACGGCCCTCCAGGAGCCTCAGGGAAGAACAAGAGCTCTGGGGTGAAGCCCCCATATGGCCGGGCAGACCCAGACCCCCACCTGCTCCACACGCTCAACACTAAATGCCTTCCCGGGTCCCCCATTTTGCAGATGGTACGGCCAAGGCCCATAGAGCCAGAGCTGCAGAGCTCAGCTCCACCACCACTGCTGCCCCAGACACAGCTGGGGTGCTGTTGGGATGGGATGGGACCCTGCCCTCCATTTCCCAGGGGGCTCACGTCCCCGTGGAACACGTGCTGGGCAGGTCAGCTGTACTCACGCCTCCTCTCTGTGACCTGCAGGAGCCCCGGTCCCGGTGTGGGGACGCCCACCTCGTCCTCGGCCGTGGGCGAGCTGCAGCCGTCTCCTGTCCCGTGGGCCAGGGTGCCCAGGGCTGCCTGTGGCACCTCAGCCTCCTTAACCATTTCTGCAACAAAGACGGTGTTACCTGGGAGGAGAGAGGAGGGCGGGGAAGATCTGGGTGCCTGGCTCACTGGGCCCTCCTTGAGGCCCTGGGCAGTGAGCAGGGTGGGCTGGGGTAGCCTTGGGCCGGGATGCCAGACAAGGGCCACTGGGTGGTAGCCTCCTGTGGATGAGGAAGGGGGTGCCCAACACCACCATCCGTCTCTACTTTTAGGTCCAGCCAAGGGTCCAGTAGTCACTCGCATTTCCTTGCCTTTTGGGTCCCTTTGATCCCGAATGCCCCCTGCTGGCCTGCCTGCCCTCTGTGGACGGACTTAAAATCCTAGGCTGTCGTGTTTGAATGCTAAGTAATGTATTTTCACAGTAAGAGACTGGGGAGTGTTCCTCCAGGTTTGCAGGGTTTTGGTTTTTTTTAAAGATGTAATTCCTTGTGTTTTATATTTGATGATTTTTTTCTCTCAGATGAGAACGGAGGCCCCATGGGCACAGTAAAGACTGTGCCACTCAGAGATGGGATCCGTGCCCCAGAGACGCACCAACTGCACCCTTCTGTTGCTCCGCCCAGCACCTTCTTAGCTCACATCCCTCCCTCTATACCTCTTACCAGCCTCTCCAAAATGTTCCAGGGCCCACCCGTCTCCCCTTCCTGCGGCCTGACCTGGTCCCTCCCTGAACTCACCCAGAGACCCTGTCGGGCACTTCCCTTGAGAGAGCTGGGCCCTTGGTCCCTCCATGTCCCTACTGTGGCCCCGAGAGAGTGAGCAGACGCCCTCCTCCCCTCGGCAGTGCCCCGTGCCTGTCCCACGGGCCCAACGTAGAGCTGGGAACGCACGAGCCTCAGGAGCATCTGCCCTGATGTCACACCTCGGGGGGTCCAGTCAGGCCACCAGTGCCAACAGCTGCCTGGGAGGGACGGGCCTGTCCTCCCCAACAGTGTGGTCAGCAGCCTGGATGCCGCCCAGCCGCCTCCGTGGGTCCAGAGGGGCTCCAGCTGAGTGGGAAGAGCGTGCCATCCACTCACAACTGTAGGGCTGGCTGGTGACACCCTGCCGAGAGGAGGCCGCCACCCTCCCTGGGAAGTATGGGCCTGCGGCCCTGCCCGTGCTGTGTCATCACGTGGGGCTTCGGGCTGGATCTGGCTTTCACCTCTCTGACACATTTGGATTGTGGCTTCTAAGCGTCCTCGGGGGATACAGTTACATCCACCAGTGTCCTGGGCCACATGGCCCAGCAAGGACACCTTCCTGCCAAGATGGCACAAGAGGTGTGATTCAGACTCTGCTCTGAGCTGGGGGAGCAGAGACCTCTGCCTCGCACCTCTGACCAGTCGTTAGAGAATCCCTGTCAAGGGTCCTCAAGGAGCCTTTACTCTCTGGGACACTGCTTTGTTTCCTTGGGGTGGGAACTAGAGAGCCCCAGCCCCTCTCTCTCAGGTGTGAGCATCGGTGGGCTCACGTCGCGCTGCTGTGTGCTGTCCTAACTCAGATGCTTCCATACACGTGGCCCATGGTGACAGGGGAGGCAGGGGGACATGGCAGGGGAGGCACATCACACAGATGTCATCAGGGCCTAGGCTGCTACTCTGAGTGAGCTGGGAGGAGCTGCTGAAGGGTTTTGAGCTGAGAAGGATGAAGGTGGGGGACAAGCATCATTACAGATGCTGGGGTCCAGGGGCCTCGGACAGCCTAGCCTGCTGTTCTGACTGCGAGGAGCACATTTTGACACATTTCAACATCCCTGAAATAACAGCATCTGTGGTTGATGGTATGGAGTCAAAACAGAAACTGGTCGCCCTGAATGTTGAAGTCATCAGGTCCAGTTTTTTATTCCTTTCCATGTCTTCTTGGCAGTTGGTCTGGTTTGTACTCTGTAAACCCTGGTCCCTGGCCTGTGTCAGAGCGGGCGGGGGGCGGGGGGCAGGTGGGAAGAAAAAGCGGAAGATGCAACTTTTGCCATCAAGGACACTGATCTTTTGTGTGGAAGAATGTAATGGAGATTAAGAGTCAAAGTGCCAGGGTGGAAGATGCCAGGGACAGAGAAGGTTCTGGGCCCCTTGGAAAGAGCAGGATTGATCCTGGCATGTACGTGGCATAGCCATTGTGGAAAACAGCCTACAGTGGCTCCTCAGACTGTTAGGTATAGAGTCACCACACGACCCCGAAGCTTCATTCCTATGCTTATAACCGTGATAATTGAAAGCACACATCCACACCTGCACACAAATGTTCACTGAAGTATTACAACAGTCAAAAGTGGTGTCAAACCCAAATGTCCGTCAGTAGATGATGGGTAAGCACAATGTGGTCCATTCACACGATGGGATATTACTCAGCTGTAAAAAAGAAGGAAAGCACAACATGGATGAACCTCAACACTGGGGTAGGTGCAAGAAGCTAGTCCCAAAAGGCCGTGCGTGCATTATGGTAATGTTTATATGAATTGTCCAGAACAGGCAAATCCATAAAAGATAGTAAAGTAGATTATTAGTCAGTCGGTGTAGCGTCCGACTCTTGGTTTTGGCACAGGTCATGGTCTCACAGTTCGCGGGTTCTTGCCCCTCACAGAGCTCTGCATGGACGGTGCAGAGCCTGCTTGGAACTCTTTCTCCTCTCTGCCTCTCAAACATTAAAAACAAAAAGGCTTAGGGGCACCAGAGTGGCTGTCAGTTAAGCGTCTGACTTCGGCTCAGGTCATGATCTCACGGCTTGTGAGTTCGAGTCCCAGGTAGGGCTCTGTGCTGACGGCTCATATCCTGTGCGCCTCTCGTTCCACTCCTCCCCTGCTCATGCTCACTCAGTCTCTCAAGAATAAACATAAAAAAAATAAAAACAAAAATTTTTTAAAATAGGAAAGTAGATGGTGGTTTCCGGGAGCTGGGGGGTATGTGGAATGGGGAGAGAACTAGTGGGTAAGGGGTTGCTTTTGAAATTTATTTTGAGAGCGAAAAAGCACAAGCTGGGGAGGGCAGAGAGAGGAGAGTGCACGAACCCCAAGCAGGCTCTGCGCTGCCAGCGCAGAGCTCAGTATGGGGCTCATACTCACGAACCGCGAAATCACGACAGGATCATGGCTGGAGCCCAGGTTTGACACTTTACTGAGCCACCTAGTCCCCCCCTCACCCCCCCCCCGCCCCGGCCCCAGAGTTGATGAAGATATTCTAAAATTAGAATGATGGTGATAGTCGCACGACTTTGTGAATATACTTAAAGCACTGAACTGCATGCTTTAAAAGCATGAATTTTGCGATCTGTGAATTATACCTCAAAAGAAGCCCTCAAGGGTGTCTGGCTGACTCAGTAAGTAGAGCATAGGACACTTGGTCTCGGGGTTGTGAGTTTGAGCCCCGCTTTGGTGTAGAGATTACTTAAAATTTTTAAATCCTCATGGAAACAAAGGTTGATCTTAGCTGGAATTGAAGGGCAAATACAGGAGGACTCCAGACATCCACTAACAATTGCTGTGCACCTACTATGCACCGGGCTCGGAGCCTGGGAGTGGGTAAGAGAAGGGTGACTTCTAGGACCTAGGCTTGGTCCTGACACACAGTAGGTCCACCAGAAATGTTTGACGAAGGCACGAGCCAGCCCAAGAGCCCACCACAGTTACTGAGTAGCTGTGCTAGGGACCACCGCTCCATGGAGGAGACCCACAGCTCTTCCCGGGGTGTGAACCGGGTGGCCACAGGCACGAGGCAGGTGTGCTTGGTGGCCAGGCCAAGCGGCTAGCTGGGGGTGCTCAGCAGCCCCTGGGTCACCTGGGGCCAGGGTGTGGGGTCGCAACACTGAGACTCTCAGCTCAGTGCAGCCCCCGTTAAGCCCCTGCAGGGGCCACTGCTGTTCTGACCTGTGCAGACAGCGAGCCAGGGCCCCGTGGGCTCTGCAGGTGGGTTACCGCAGTCCTGCCCCCAGCACTGGTTGCTGATGTGAGTGGGTATGATAGGGTTACCTTGTGCTATGCTGCTGACCTATTTTCCAGTTCATTTGTGTGAGAACTTGGCCCAAATCTCAAATTCCCTGCTGTGTGCCCTGGGTCTTGCCCTAAGCACTGAGGAGGTGTGCTGCACAAACTGATGAACAAATTAATGAAGCGAATGAATGACTATATATGACAAAATTGCAGTGGGGAGGGGGAGATGGTCCCAGAGGTGGGAGGGCACTCATACCCCATTTCCCTAGCTCCTTGTCCTTGGGCTCTGAGGATGCTGGATGGGCCTGCACCATTTTTGAGGTGCAAAAATGGTATCTTCATTATGCTCCGTGAAGACATTATCTTTTAGAGATACTTTCAGAAATAGAGATGAAATCCAATGTCCAGATTGGCTACAAATTTCTCCTGAAGGGAGGATGGCGGTGGTCCGGTAGAGCGGGTTGGGAGGTGGCACACAGCTTTACCGCGCTGTTCTACTTTTTTGTGTGTCCCACATGCTCCAAAATAAAGTTTTCAAGAGTCAGTGAACTGAGAGATGACATGACCTCATGAAATCCCGCAGAATGGAGATCAGCAGGCCACTGTGTAGGCAGGAAATGGCTGCTAGGTAACAGGGGTATGAGCCCGGTCAGTGTGGCCCCTTCTGTCCTCTGTGTTCCCACCCCAACTCCTGCACAGAGTGGGCACCTGGTAGGTACGTGTTTGTGCACTGAATAAGTGAGATTCAGAGACAAATCATAAAGCCCGTCTCCCAAGCACCTTCCCTCGTTATCTCACTCAGGCTCCCACGCCCTGCATGGGAAGGGAGTCTGTCCCCACTGACAGAAGTGAGCGTGGGCACCGCGGGCCAAGCTGCTCGGCCTTCATCTCAGAGTTCTGTGCCCCCAGCCCTCACCTTTGCCTTCACATCCCCTCAGAGCCGCCGCTGGGGAGTCCTGGGTTCGGGTAATGTCAACAGCAAGAAAAAGGTGGATTCCTTGAACAAATGACAAAACAAAGAAAACCCACACCCACCGGCTCTGGGTGTGTCTGGTGGCGCCTGCAGGGAGGGTGACGAGGTCCTCCAGACAGCTGTCGGCCCAAAGCAGACTGCAGACAGCGGTGGGTGGGCGCGCCGCTTCAGGGCACCCCCCACCCCTCCCGGGCCGCCCCTTCGGGCTCCAGATGCGGTCGCTGATGCTGACGTGGCTGGTGTCCCTTCACAGGTCGCTGTGCTGTCAAGAGTAGCTCCCTGGGATGGGACCTCCCGCAAACCCACGATGCATCTGGGGCCGGGCCGGGCCGGTGGAGGCGCTGAGGGCCACCGAACACTCTTCCTGAAAGGGCTCTGAAATGGGGTTCCTAGAGTTTTCCTCTCATTACCAGCTGCCACCCTGCCAGACTCCCCGAGGGGAGACCTTGCTAGAATCTCAAACGCCAGAGTCACCAAGAGCCGACAGACGCTTCCGGGCTCTGTCTCCGTGCACACCTGCCCTCCCAGAGGTGAGCGCCCCCGGGCCTCCCCCGGGCCGACGACCCCTGCAAGCCTGGGGGCAGGCTCCCCCCGAAGGCCGGCCGCGGTGCCCTGCCTCCCCCCCCAGGCCCTAGCCGGGCGCGGTGCCCTGCAGGATCCCAGAGGCGGCCTCCGTGCCCCAGCCCCGCGTGAATAGCGACTTGGACGAACAAAGCGGATGCGCGGCCCAGGGGGGCGGCGGCGACCCTGCGCCTCGCCGCGCCGGACCCCAAACTACGGCCCAGACACGCCCCATGCCCTGACTCCCAGAACCCCGGCTCTGCCGGGATGGGGTTCAGCACGAAACTCTGGGCCAAGCACCCAGGAGCGCTCCGGAGGCTGCGGGGGCCTGAAGCGCAGAGGACAAGGGGGCGGGGACGCGGTGTGTGCGCCCCCAGCCTAGCGCGGGGGGCGCACCCGGGAGCTGCCCCCGGCGTGAATTCCCCGGCGGCAGGCCGGGCTTCCCCCCTCCGGCCGGGCTCGACTCGCAGCTACCGAGTGGGGGTTTGCGGCCCCCGGGAGCGGCCGATGAGCGGGCCCGGGGGCAAGGGGCTGCGCTGGGGACTGGGGCCACACTCACCTCCGGGGCCGGCGCCCTCCGGGGGCTCCATGCGGCCGGCAGTGTCTGGGAGGGGCGCGGGCGGCGTCGGCGTCACCCGGCCCGGGCGCCCCTGCAGCTGCGGCGGCGACTCGGCCCCAGCTCCCGGCGCCGCGCATCGGGGCAGCAGCCGGGGGGCCGCGGCGGCGGGGAGGAGCCCGCGGGGCGGGGCGCGCAGCTGCTCCGGGGCCCGGGTTCCCCCTGGCATCCTCCCCCCCGAGCCCCGCAGCACAGGTGCGGCCGCGCCCGGCCCCGCGCGCGCCCCCTGCCGGCCCCGCGCCCTGCGGAGCGCGGCTCCCACGGCCGCTCCGCCGCGGCCCGCGCGCATCCGGCGGCCGCGTCCCGAAGCCGGGGCCGCCCGAGCGCCCTCTGCGCCCCCGGCGCGCGCGCCCCTCCCGCCGCCGCGCCGACTTCCGTCCGTTTGTTCACCCCCAGATGTTTGCGGGGCGCCAGCCACTCGTAGGCCGTGGAGGGGGGGCGTGAGGAGAGGTGAAGCCGGAGTCCACACCTCCGGCCTGTGAGCAAAGAATTGCAGACTGTGGCGAACACTGCGGAGACCACTGAGGAGGAGGCTGGGCGGGAGTGCAACGGCGAGGCCCCAGGGGCGCGCGTGTAGGGAGATGGCAGCGGGCAGCCAGGGCGCCCCGGGCGGGGGGTGGGGGGGTGAGGCAGGATCTGGGCGCGTTGGGAACCGCAAACACAGGCCCCTGGAATGCGTCCCTGTGTCAGGTTCTTTGTGTACAGTATCTCATTAATTCTCCCAGAGATCCAAAGAAGGCGGTGTCCTATTTTTCCGGGTGAAGTAGTTGAGCACAGAGAGGGTAGGTAACCTGACCAAGGTTGCACAGCCAGCCGCTGGCAGCCAGAGGGTCTGAATCCAAGCCCAAAGACTGCACTTTTATAAAAACAAAACCAACCACAGTAAAGCATCAGGGAGAAAGGGTTTGTTCCCAGCTGGCAGTGGAAAAGGGCCACAGAGGAGGGAGGTGGATATGACCTTGGGGTTTGCAGGAAAGGCACCCTCTCAAAGGCAGGTGATCCGTACACTTTGAGCCACCTAGGGAAGGCCCTCACTGCCCAGCCCCACTCCAGTTGCAGGGAACCAACCCACAGCCTTTGAGACAGCCAGTCAGTGAGGCTGGCTAATGGTTCCCATTTTTCTTTAGTTTACAAAACAAATGAAAACAACTGCAGTTTGCTTCCTTCTAAAATGATATCGTGACCCAGTAGAACCCACCCTTGCTGTGGGCCGCTGGCCTCCACGGGACCCCAAAAGGCAGAGCAGCCTTTCAGGGACAAAACTGAGTTCTAGGACGGGTGGTGGGGACGTGAGCAAGCCAGCGAGTGCCCGGAGAAGCTGGGACAGGGGATGGGTACTGGCTGTTCGGAGTGAGCTGGGGTGCGGATTGCATTTTCTCGAAATGATCAGGTCGGTATTTCTGATGCCATTTCCAGAACCTTTCCACTCCCAAGACACTCCCTCACCTACGCTTTTTCTGCTGGAACCTGGGCAAAGCTTGTAACTGCTCTGGCCAAGAGAGTGTGGCAGAAATGGTGCCATGTGGCTTCCAAAGTTGGGTCATAAGGGGGATTCACCTCTCCCTCAGAAGACCCCCTGGAACCTGGCCACCTTATGCGAGGAAGGTCGTTCAAGAGGCCTCCTGTGTGTGTTCTGGCCTGCAGTAGGCGGTACACCAGACCTAAGTTCTCAGGCACTGGGCACACACGAGGCCCCGCCTTTGAGCCACCCTTCTGAGGGTGTTCTGTGGAGCTGAGGTGAGCTGTCCCCCACCGAATCCTGTCTGAGTTGTAGACTCAGGAGCAAAACTGATATTGTTACAGAGAGAACAAGTGGGGGAGGGGCAGAGAGAGAGGGAGAGAGAATCCCAAGCAGGCTCCTTGCTGTCAACATGGAGCCTGACACGGAGCTTGATCCCATGAACCGTGAGACCATGACCTGCGCTGAAATCAAGAATCAGACACTTAACTGGCTGAGCCACCCGGGTGCCCTGCAGGACTATTACCTTGACATCCAGGCATCTATAGAGTTGACGTCGTGGGTCTGAGGCAGTTTACTTGCCTGACCAAGTAAGCAGGCATGAGGAAGAGCCAGACATTAGACAGTATGGTCAGCGGGTTTGTATGTACTGACATTTGCTCTGTGATTTTGCAGGAAACTCAGATGCCATTTATCTGGATTTCAGAGCTGCACAGCTTGATGCTGAATAAAAGAATCTTGAGCCACATATGTGAAGAAAAGGCTCTTTTCTAAAGAATCTGAACTCCAATCCAATATGAAAAGCACAGGTCACTGTGGGCCTTGTCAGGAGCCCGGGGAGTTGTCAGCCAGGGCTCTCTGGAACGACTCATCTCTGCAATCCATACTGATAAACTAAGCGATGCCGCTGGTTTTCACAAATGAAGTCCCAGTCTCGTTATCCTGAGCTAACCTTCTTATTCTAGCCCTTTTTGCTGAAAGGAATTCTTGTGAATGCATTTATTTCAGAACTCCCAGACTTCTAAAGCAAAAAAGCCAATCAGCATGAGGCACCTTGCATATTGGGTCTGCCAAAGTAAGTGTTAAATAACAATACTTATCCCTCTGTGTTTCCCAGCTGCTCTGTCTCGCCCACCAGACCCCCTCTGGGAGGCCCTGGCATGGAGGGAGGAGGCCCCTATCCAACAGTGGTGTCTGGCACAGAGGCACAGGCTCTTGGCTGCCCAGGTACAGGGCCATGACCAGACCTCACAAAGGCCCCAGGGCCTGCTATAAACAAATCATGGCTCTGTGCAAGGTGGGTCCTTCCAATTCGCTGCTCCAGTTCAAGAGCAGTCAGGACTTCTGTGGGCAAACAGGAAGCCCCTCAGGGTCCTCCCCGTGGCTCTCAGGTCTCTGCCTCTGGGTGCGTGCCTTGTACCTAAGCAAGCCCAGGTCATGAGGCATCTTCTTCCTTGGGTGGGATTGGCAGATCCAAGCTCACCCAAGCCCTTCTTCATCGTTCACACTTTGTCCCCAATGCAACTCTCCAAGGGGGAGAAGATTCTGGAATCTTCTCCATCTACGAACAGATGGGAACACATGACCTGCTGCAAAATCACTAGTTAGGAAGATGTTAAAGTAGAGGATGTAGAAAAAAGGAGGACAAATGGTGTGTAAAGATGGGCACCTGCTTATGACAAACTTCGTCTTCTGATGGACAGAGAGTGATACACGCAGGCAGCAGGGTGGTGGTAGGGACTGGAAATTCACTTTCAAAATCATATGATGATTTGGAGTTTTCAGAGCAAGAGGTTGGAAAGGGGCCTCATCACTCTTTTTCTTTTTTTTTTTTAATATATATATATTTTAACTTTTTTTAATGTTTTATTTATTTCTAGGAGAGAGAGAGAGAGAGACAGCATGAGCAGGGGAGGGTCAGAGAGAGGGAGTCATAGACTGAAACAGGCTCCAGGCTCTGAGCTGGCAGTCAGCACAGAGCCCGACGCGGAGCTCGAACCCACGAACCGCGAGATCATGGAACCGTGAGATCATGACCTAAGCGAAAGTTGGATGGCTTAACACGAGCCTAAGCCACCCAGGCGCCCTCATCCACTCTTTTTCTGCAGTGCCTGTCTGAAACCTCCGGCAGAGCTTGCTTTCTTTCTTTCTTTCTTTCTTTCTTTCTTTTCTTTCTTTCTTTCTTTCTCTCTCTCTCTCTCTCTCTCTCTCTCTCTCTCTCTTTCTTTCTTTCTTTCATTTCTGAGAGAGAGAGAGAGAGAGAGAGAGAGAGACAGCGTGAGCAGGGGAGGGTCCGAGAGAGAGGGAGTCACAGACTGAAACAGGCTCCAGGCTCCGAGCTGACAGTCAGCACAGAGCCCGACGCGGGGCTCGAACCCACGAGCTGTGAGATCATGACCTAAGCGAAAGTCGGACGCTCAACCGACTAAGCCACCCAGGCGCCCCAAATTTGGATCAATGTGCATGACATCCGGGAGCCTCGGGTGGCAGAGCTGTCCCTCCTTCCGGTCTCCCTCCTTCGCCGAAGGCACTCGTATTGAGCACCTGCTGTGTGCCGTGGTCCCGGGCCCTGGAGGTGAGAAGCGACCGAAACAGCGCCCCCGCGCCCCCCGCCCCGTGGAGCTTAAGTTCCAGTCGGGGAGACACGCAAAACACACCTCAGTCCCCACGCCATGCGTTTAGGAGCTTCAGGGAGACGCCGCGCGTGGCTGGCACTAGGCCGCCGGCAAGGCCTCCCCGCCGCGGGCGACCCGGGTTCCGCCCAGCGCGCGTCGCTAGGAGCTCGCCTCTGCTGTTGCAGGGGACGGCGCCCGCCGGCTGAATCTCGCGAGGATCTTCGAGACTTCGCGCGGGACCGCCCATCGGTTGCCGGGAGACGGTGCAGCCTCGCCGGGCGGGCGGGTCCGCCTGCAGGTCGCGGCGGGAACCGACAACGGGAATCATGGTGAGGAGGTGCGGGGAGCCCGGCCGGGGTCTCTGAGGGGGCAGGGGCTCCTTGGTTAGCCAGCCCTGCGCGCAGAGAGACCCTTGGATGGGGAGGCCTGGGTCCCCGGGACCTGTGCGCACTGAGACCCCGAGAATGGGGAGGCTCGGAGCTCTGGGCTCCTGGGGTTGAGGCCCTGGTGCCCTCGCGGCGTCCCCGTGAGGAGAGCACCCCGCACGCACTTGGAGCTGAGAGACCTGAGACCCCCAGGATCCTGTGCTCACAGCGCATGCCTAGAACCTCCGCCCCCCGCGCCCCACCCCGAGATCCAGGGCTCGGTGTGCAGGCTGCCCAGAAAGCAGAAGGGGCGACAGAAGGATTTCCTGTTTGGAATGGAGGTCTCGGTCCTTCGATCCTTGCGACCTAGGGTCTGACCTAGGGTCCCATGCAGCACAGTCGGATTCGGGGGGTACCCTCGGACCCCCAGTCTCCGGGGTGGAGAGCCCGAGGCACACGCCAGCGGCTGGAGTTCCCTCTACAGCCAGGAGCGCTGGACGGAGGCTCGGGATCGCGGCGCCGCTGCGTCCTTGGAGAGCCCGCAGGGGTCGGCGGGTCCTGTGAAGAGCAAGGGGGAGCTCGCCGTCTCACCAGCCCTTCCGCCCTGCCTCTCCCGCATTAGGGCCCTTGGGCGCCCTGGCACCCACGACACACAAGTGTTCAGTAGTGCATTTTCGGGGAAGATACAGCACGCGGGCTGGCAGCCGGCAGGGAAAATGCCTCTGGGAGAGCTGCCCCTGCAGCTGGCGGTGGACTTCCGGTAGTGACGAGCCTTTGGGACCTTCTTATGGGGTGGACTTGAACTAGAGGGCTCGGAAAGAGGGCAGTATGTTAGGAGTAAAGCTTTTACTGGATGGGTCTTTTAAAATCAACTGGAGAAGATCACTAAAATACTAAAATGTTTATCATAGCTTGTGTGAATATGGGTGATTTTCCTATTTACTTTTTGCTTTTCTGTGTTTTCTAATATAGCCATGTAACATTTTTTTGTAATCATAAACATGTTACAGAGACGTGTAGACATGCATATACGCACATGAAAACATTAGCAGGGGCATTTAGACACAAAAATATGTTACAGAAACACGTAGACTCACACACACACACAAGCGTGGGTCACAGTTGGGAGAAGTCTAGGCATAAGGGTGAGTGGAAGTGGGAGGTTCTTGCATCTTGTCAAAGTTGTTACAAGCAAATGACACTATGAGCAGGCCCGTAGGGCGGACCATTTACAGCACACTCATGGTGTGTGATGTCTGCTTCAGCTCTTGACAAGGCTTCTTTCAAGGATTGATTGATTTATATATGTATTTATTTATTTTAATGTTTATTTTTGAGAGAGAGACAGAGAGAGTGGGGAAGGGGCAGAGAGAGAGGGAGACACAGAACTGGAAGCAGGCTCCAGGCTCTGAGCTGTCAGCACAGAGCCCGACACGGGGCTTGAACCCAGAAACTGCGAAATCATGACCTGAACCAAAGTGGGGTGCTTAACTGACTGAGTCACCGGCATGACCCAAAGATTTTTTTTTTGAGGTTTATTTATTTATTTTGAGGGAGAGGCAGTGTGAGGAGGAGAGGGGCAGGACAAGAGGGAGAGAGAGAATTTAGAGCCCAGCACAGGGCTTTGATCCCACAAATCGTGAGATCGTGACCTGAGTCGAAATCCAGAGTCCGATGCTTAAGTGACTGAGCCACCCCAGGCCCCCCTGGTCCTCTGAAGTTTTATATTTGGAAGAAAGGAAGCCTCATGTTAACCACCTGCGATCATTGCTCTGGAGGTATTTCTCCTTATGCTTCTTGAACAGTTTCTTGCAGGTTACTCTCTGGTGGTGACCCAGCATCACAGGCAACATGGGAACGTTTGACAGTGTGGTATTAGGGTTCGTCCTGGCCAAATACATTTTGCACAGACACCAACGAAGGTCTCTGCCACATACCAATGAATGGATTTGGAATGAGGTCCCCCCTCCCTTCCTTTCTGAGGGGGAAAGTGTTCTTTTCTGAAAAGGCAGATTTTTTCCTTGTTTCTCCAGAGGTGTCCAGAGAATGTGTGGGCGGATAAGGGTGGGAAGACCGGAGGGCAGAGTGGCCGTCACTGCAAGCGGGTCATGAGACAGGGAGCAGTGGGCCAGAACCGCCACGGCAGACACCCCTCTTCCAGAGGCCCGGGGGTTCATCACAGGCAGGCCTCCCTTTCTTACCAGTCGTCTCCTTTTTCATCAAAGGCGCCCAAGAAGAAAGGGAAGAAAGGGAAAACCAAAGGCACCCCGATTGTTGACGGGCTCGCTCCGGAGGACATGAGCAGGGAGCAGGTGAGCAACGTCTCCGCCGAGCGCTGGGCTGGGACCGGCAAGTGCTGTTCCGAGCTGTCCCTGGCTGGCCGTCGTCACGGACCTCTTGCAGACTGTTGCCTGCTGCATCCTGGTGCATCTCCCCTCAGTCGGCTCCGGCACCGTGTCCACACCCAAGAGACGCCTCCTCCCGTTTCTGTACCTCTGTCAGCTCCCAAGCTCCCGAGCACAGCAAATATTTTTAAAAACAGCATCAGTACAGGGATAGCTACATTGAAGACATATTTAAATAGGGTGGTAGCAGTTTGGAAGGAAATGAATTTCTGAAATAAAAACTCTTGAAATTTCTTTTTTTTTTTTTTAAATGTTTTATTTATTTCTAGGAGAGAGAGACAGCGTGAGCAGGGGAGGTCAGAGAGAGAGGGAGTCACAGACTGAAACAGGCTCCAGGCTCCAAGCTGGCAGTCAGCACAGAGCCCGACGCGGGGCTCGAACCCACGAACCGCGAGATCATGACCCGAGCGAAAGTCGGACGCTTAACCAACTACGCCACCCGGGCGCCCCAAAACTCTTGAAATTTCTGTATATCCTTTCAGTCTTAATCCTTTTATGCACCCGATGCTTCCGGAGCTGTTATGTGCATATATAGTATTGTTGTTTATTTCATTTGCCATTTAACAGTAGGAATTATTTTAAGCCACTTACCCATTTTGATGACATTAAAGACTAGAGAATGTAATTATATAATTATAATTCCAGTTGAAAGGCTTCTAGAAACTGCAGCACATGGCGATCCGTGAGGGCAGCCTCCGTGTCGATGACTGACCCAGGAGTGAGGCTTCCATGTCAGCTTGTGGCTTCGTGTCAGTAACTGACTTGATAGTTTTAAACGAAGACATAAATACAAAGGAGACAAGGAGAGTGGCATGAGCTCATGCTGATGAGCTGGGCAGAGCACCTCGTACACTAGCGATGAGGGGAAACCATAAGCAGTTTAAGGAGCGGGTGATGGGGTCAGGCTGGTGTTCCGGAGAGATCACAGGGACTGCTGTGTGGAGAATGGATTGCACATCACGTCGCCCCGTCAGATGGGCTGTTTCTTGTCTCCCTGTTTATTTCTGGTCCCTGCCGATGCAGAACCGTGACACAGCAGCGGTCAGTTTGCACGTGTGGGCACTGACACCTCAGAAGTATCTAGGGTCCAGGCAGGGGTGAGGGACTGGGGACAGCTGCAGTCAGTTCATTGGATGGTTACCTCAAGGGCACTGGGCTCCAGGGTGGGTCTGTTTGTTGTTGTTGTTGTTGTTTTTAAAGGCTTTTGTTTTTATTTTTTCTAATGTTTTATTTATTTCTAGGAGACAGAGAGAGAGACAGCGTGAGCAGGGGAGGGTCAGAGAGAGGGAGACACAGACTCCGAAACAGGCTCCAGGCTCCGAGCTGGCAGTCAGCACAGAGCCCAACGCGGGGCTCGAACCCACGAACCGCGAGACCATGACCCAAGCGAAAGTCAGACGCTTAACTGACTAAGCCACCCAGGCGCCCCTGTTTTTTGATGTTCAGAGAGAAGCTAGAAATCGGGATATTTATAAGAAACCTAAATATTGAGTGAAATCTAACACTGTGAATCAATTGAAGTAAGTAGGAGCCTGGTGTAGGCTATTTGTTTGAGTCTAAGTGCTAAGGGTCTGTGACATGAAGACACTGTCATCTGCTGATGCTCTAGTCAGACCCTCATGGGGAGGCCAGCCCCACCCAGGTGCCTTACCACAGAGTTCTGGCTGCCCCTCCTTGGTGGCTTGTTATCTTGGCCTTCTCTCTTCTTTAAAAAAAATTTTTTTTTTAAGTAAACCTTTTAAAAAAATTTTTTTAATGTTTTATTTATTTCTGAGAGAGAGACAGCATGAGCAGGGGAGGGGCAGAGAGAGAGGGAGACACAGAATCAGAAGCAGCTCCAGGTTCTGAGCTGTCAGCACAGACCCGGACACGGGGCTCAAACCCATGAACCGTGAGATCATGACCTGAGCCAAAGTCGGACACCCAACCGAGTCACCCAGGCACCCCTCTTCTTCTCAAAATTTTTAATTAATTTTATTTATTTTTATTATTTTTAAAAATGTTTTATTTACTTTTTGAGAGAGAGAAAGCATGAATGGTGTAGGGGCAAAGAGAGACATGGGCAGTGGATCTGAAGTGGGCTCTTTGCTGAGAGCAGAGAGCACAGTGCAGGGCTCATACCCATGAATCGTGAGATCGTGACCCGAGCTGAAGTCAGATGCTTAAGCAACTGAGCCACCCAGGTGCCCCTCTCTCTCTTTTTAAAAAATATCTATTTAGGGGCGCCTGGGTGGCTCAGTTGGTTAAGCGACCAACTTCGGTTCAGGTCATGATCTCACAGTTTGTGGATTTAGGCCCCACATCAGGTTCTGCACTGACAGCTCAGAACCTGTAGCCTGCTTTGGAGTCTATGTCTCCCTCTGCCAGCTACCTCTTGTGCTCTGTCTCTCTCAAAAATTAAAAAAAAAAAAATTAAAAAAATTTTTATTTGTGGGGGAGAGGGGCAGAGGGAGAGAGATGGAGAGAATCCCAAGCAGGCCCCACTTTCAGTGCAGAGCCTCACATGGGGCTCGATCCCACCACCCTGGGGTCATGGCCTGAGCTGACATCAAGAGTCAGATGCTCAACCGACTGAGCAACTCAGGCGCCCTTTGGCTTTCTCTTGAAGTGAGAAATGTGGTTTGCCTGTGGGGAGTGGGGTTGTCAGGAGAGAACAACTTCACAATGAGTGGCCTGAAGTTATGCTCAGAAGATGACAGATTGTTGATGGAAATGAAATTCCCAAGAAAGGCAAGAGCCTGCCCTACTTTTAAAAATAATTAACCCATTTGCAGTTTTGCAGTGGGCTTTGGACGAAAACTTTTTGACTGTTAGGGGGTCTTCTGGTTTTGTATGTTTTTTTGCTTAACATATATCTTTAAAGGTAAGTGTTTTGGGTTTTTTAAAGTTTTATTTATTTAATTTGAAAGAGAGCAAGGGAGGCGCAGAGAGAGAGAGGGAGAGAGAGAATCCAAAGCAGGCTCTATGTGCTAACAGTGTGGATGTGGGGCTTGAACTCGCAAACCGTGGGATCGTGACCTGAGCTGAAATTGAGTTGGATGCTTAACTGACTGAGCCCTCCAGGCGCCCTAAAGGTGAATGTTTTTTAATTTAGCTTTGTTTTGTGGACGTGTGTATATGCTCCATCATTTTCATATTTATGTGTCTTTGGACCATATAATCTTCTAGGAGGTTTACTCTAATTTCTCAGCCATTTCCCCATTTAAAATCATGTCAGATTACATTCTTTAAAATTGTTCTGCTGTTGTAATAATGGTGTGGCTAACATCTTTGAGCAGATAACTCTTGTGTTCTTCCTTTTTTTTTTTAATTTTTAACATTTATTTATTTTTGAGGGACAGAGACAGAGCGTGAGCAGGAGAGGGGCAGAGCGAGGGAGACACAGAATCAGAAGCAGGTTCCAGGCTCTGAACTGTCAGCACAGAGCCCGACATCAGGCTAGAACTCACGAGCGGTGAGACCGTGACCTGAGCCGATGTTGGATGCCCAACCAACTGAGCCACCCAGGCGCCCCAACTCTTGTGTTGTTTTGAGAAATTTCTCTAGTATAAATTCCTGGGCGTGGATGAAAGGATATAATCATTCAAGGTATTTCTGCTATATTCTGAACGTGTCCTGTCCTTGGGAACTTTCTAGCATCATATTTTGACTTCTTACTTTTAGTTTTTACTTGT
Source organism: Proteles cristata cristata (assembly GCA_017311185.1). Taxonomy (NCBI): domain Eukaryota; kingdom Metazoa; phylum Chordata; class Mammalia; order Carnivora; family Hyaenidae; genus Proteles; species Proteles cristata. Next base: position 40,749 of record JAESUZ010004361.1, on the reverse strand, counting down.
TTTCAGGTGAGAGTGGCCCTTTCTTCTTCGCAGTGAGTGGGTCCCTGCTGGGTCCCCATGGCTGTGCTCTGCCCGGCAGGTGGAGGAGCATGTCGGCCGCATCCGCGAGGAGCTGGACCGTGAGCGCGAGGAACGCAACTACTTCCAGCTGGAGCGGGACAAGATCCATACCTTCTGGGAGATCACGCGGAGGCAGCTGGAGGAGAAGAAGGCTGAGCTGCGGAACAAAGACCGGGAGATGGAGGAGGCTGAGGAGAGGCACCAGGTTGAGATCAAGGTAAACAGGGCTGGCCTGCCTCTCCCTGCTGGACGTACCTACCGTACGGAGCGGAAGAGCTGGACCAGGAGCAGGGGGGCATCTTCTCTCCCTGCTTTGTAGGCCACAGCCGTTTGTTCCTTTACGCTGGGAAATGAAGGTTTGGGGTTTTTTTTAAGTTTATTTATTTTGAGAGAGAGAAAGAGAGAGAGAGAGAACAAGTGGGGGAAGGGCAGAGAGAGAGAGAGAGGGGGAGAGAGAGAATCCCAAGCAGGCTTCATGTCCATCGCAGAGCCCAACATGGCAGATCACGACCTGAGCTCAAATCAAGAGTCGGATTCTTAACTGACTGAGCCACCTAGGTGCCTCATGAAAGTCTATTTTATAAAAAGGTATGTGCATGGGGCACCTGGGTGGCTCAGTCTGTTAAGTGTCCGGCTTTGGCTCAGGTTATGATCTCCTGGTTTGTGAGTTTGAGCTCCACATTGGGATCACTGCTGCCAGCTTGGAGCCCATTTCAGATCCTCTGTCCCCCTCTCTGCTCCTCCCCAACTTGTGCTCTCTCTCTCTCTCAAAAATAAATAAAACATTTTTAAAAAAGGGGTCCACGCCTGCAGGTGAGCACGCACGGGCGGTGAGTGGGCGAGCACGCACACACAGGGGTGTAGGTGAGAGTGTGTAGGGCAGGAAGTGGTGCTCTCGCTGCCTGCAGGTGTACAAGCAGAAGGTGAAGCACCTGCTGTATGAGCATCAGAACAACCTGACAGAGATGAAGGCCGAGGGCACCGTGGCCATGAAGCTGGCCCAGAAGGAACACCGCACGCAGGAGGGTGCACTGCGCAAGGACATGCGGACGCTGAAGGTGCAGCTCAAGGAGCAGGAGCTGGCCGGCGAGGCGGTGGTGAAGAGCCTGCGGCTGGTAGGTGCACGGGTCGCCGGTGCCGGCTGGCTGCTGGGCCGCCGCTCCTGATGACTCAGGTTAACTGGGAAGTCATATTTTGGCTAGAGGCTTCCAGCATTTTGGCAATTAACTGAAATACAGAAAAAACAGACAAATTCCATTTGGGGCCCAAGTACAGAATTCTGTTTCAGATTTGAGCAACAAATGGACTTTCCAAGGGGAAAATCCAGCCCAGGGTCCCTGTCCACGTGCCACTGACACCTGGCTGCTTTCCCAGGGAGCCTGTCGGGTGCATTTAGAGCATCCAGTGTGCCAGCCCCAGGTGGCCACGGCAGTTCGTCACACAAGCTGGGTTCATAAGCACCTGGCTAACCTTTAGTGAGGCTTTCCAAGTGAGGCTTGGGGTTCTAGGTGGAGGTTGAAATTGACTTGCTGAGCACCCATAAGGTGCCAAACCCTATTCTGATCTCTGGGGACATATAGGAAACAGGACTGAGAGAATGACTGTCCGTGTGTGGGTGACGGGCCAGGAAGGAGACAAAAGATAGAACGAGGTGTTGGATGCCTGGGGCGCATCCGTTGGCATAAATGCTGTGGGAAGAGCAGTGCAGGGAGGGGTGCAGGGGGCTGAGGTTAGGACTGCATTCTCCCACAAGGGATTCTGGAAATGCCTCCTTGAGAAGGTGACATTTGGGCAAACACTGGAAGGCAGCAGGGGCTGAGCCAGGCTCAGGGAGGCCAGCTATGGAGAAGGCCTGGGAGACGGGCCGGGGTGAAGGCCCGGAGGAGCAGGGGGCAAGGAGGCCGGGCAGATGGGTCAGAGCTTGTCGGGATCAAAAGCCACAGTTAGGACCAAGCCTTTGACCTGGGTTTAGCTGGAGGAACTTTGCAGGTTTGGGCAGAGGGAAGATGTGTCTGACTTTGGTTTTGTAAGGCCCTTCCTGGCGGTGGGTTCAGAGGACTTTGTCAACACTTCAGCCTCATGCCTGGAGGCAACACACCCTCAACTAAACTTGGACGAAACTTGGGAGTGAAGGGCGACAGCGAGGTCTCTGGCAAGAGCAGTCTGGTCTTTGCCGACAGACAAAAATCCAGTGATGTGAGGCTGTGTGCTCACCTGAGGCCTGGATACGGAATCGTTACATGGTCACAATTCCCCTTTGTGCAAAAATACTACCCTATAAAAAATAACCTAAGTTGTTTATTCAAAACCTTTATATATAACTGTCAGAACAGTTGTTAACGCTGCTCTGTGTCACGGCTGAAGCAGGCCGTCAGGCATCTGGAGAGAGCCTGCAGGTCCGTGTAGACATGGCCAGTGCTCTCCAGCCTGCGGGCAAGCTGAGCGAGGGCCAGGCACGGTCAGTGTTTAACACGTCTGTTGGCATTGTGTTATTAGCCAAGGACAGTGAATTATGAAACATGAAGTTCCCAAAACCACGTTATTCTGAGCGTGGTCCATGAGCTTGGAGACGAGGGGAACCCAGCACGCTCTAGAAACAGCACATGGTTTACGGAGTTGGATTTTCCATACCACCGAGGAACAGGACCAGCCCCAGGGGTGGCTTCTGTGTGTGTCTGTCACCTAGTAATGACCTGCTTTTCTGCCTTTGCAGAAGCACAGTGAGGAGGTCACCAGGCTGCGGAATGACTTCGAGAGGCAAGTGCGAGGTCAGTTTCTCAGAAGCGTCCTGTCAGAAGGAAATTTACCTCTGGGGCTGGTGCCCAGGCCACAGAAACCAGGCTAAATGGCCTGGACGTGCAGAGAGAAAGTGTGGTAGTTTCCGAGGCTGACGGACTGCTCAGAATCCCAGAACAACTTATTTCCATGCAAATTGGGTAGGTTGTGGTTACCACCTACTTCCCTGCTCCTGGCACAAATCAGCAGCTAGGGGCATGTGGCCACTATTCAGTTTCGTGGACAGTATTCGTAAAAGAGTCTTCTCCATGGCTTCTGGCCTGAGGAGGCTCCCATTTGAGAAGTCTGTCTGCTTTACTAATAAAGCTCTAGAGCTGGCCTGGATGACCACAGAGCCATGGCACCAGCTGACACTCGGTTGTCAGGAACCCTAATCCCGACATTGATTATCATTGCCTGCCACAGGCAAAGGAGGGCAGACGGCAGCGTGCGTGCTGAATATGCCATCTGTGAGCTTCCCTGGAGAGAGGTCCACCAAAACCCGTCCTGTGTTTTGGCCGAGCTTATGTATGCAGCTTTCCCAGTTGATGTTCCTGGGCCATGTTTAGAAGTCCCATGGATTCTTCTTTTTTTTAATGTTTATTTTTGAGAGAGAGAGAGAGAGAGAGAGAATCCCAAGTAGGCTCCACGTTATCAGCACAGAGCCGGACATGGGACTTGACCCCACAAACCATGAGACCATGAGCTGAGCAGAAATCGAGAGTCAGACGTTCAACCGACTGAGCTGCCCAGGTTCCCCTAGGTTCCCTCTGTTCTTATAGCCACTGGGCCACCTCTTCCTCGGCCAAGCTGCTCTGTATGTGCTTCTGCCTTTCAGAAATTGAGGCCAAGTATGATAAAAAAATGAAGATGCTTAGGGATGAACTTGACCTGAGGAGAAAGACTGAGATTCACGAGGTGGAGGAGAGGAAGAATGGCCAGATCAACATGCTGATGCAGCGGCACGAAGAGGCCTTCACGGACATCAAGAACTACTACAACGACATCACCCTCAACAACCTGGCCCTCATCAACTCCCTCAAGGTACTGCGCTAGGGCTGGCCGGACCAGGGGCCCAGACACTAGGGCTCAGCCCCATCAGGCCCGGTTCCCTCCTTGTAAAAATATTCGATGGTGCTCCTCTGTTGTCCCTGTGTGAAATTCATAACGGAGCCTCTCCACACCTGCAGCTGAACGCAGCCAGGATGCTGCCCCAACTGTGGCGCAGATGGGCTGATGAGAAGGACACATTTGACAGGTAGACGCTTCATGCGGAACTCCAGCCCCAGCGCAGCCGCACGGGTGGTGTCAGCCTCTTGCAGGTGCAGGCAGGGCCAGACTCCCGCAGCGGGGAGTGCCCCTGGGCCTGAAGGGGTGACCTCACTGTGCGCGGAAGCAGCCTTCCTAGAAGGTTCAGAATAAGTGAAGACTGAACAGTTACTCTGTTTATACTAAACCAGGTCTAGGTCCTGAGGACTGTCCTTTGTGGGCAGGAGGGCTCATGGCTCCCCCGCGAAGACCTGTGCTTGTGCCAACAGGAGCAGATGGAGGACATGCGCCGGAAGGAAGACCGCCTCGAGAAGGAGATGCTGGAGGTGTCCGTGCAGAACAAGCGCCTGGCAGACCCTCTCCAGAAGGCTCGCGATGACGTGAATGAGATGCAGAAGCAGCTCGGGAACTATGAGAGGGACAAACAGATCCTGGCTGTGAGTTCCTGCCTGCCTCCCTCCCTGCACTTCCTCCTGGGCTCAGGAGAGACGGAACATCACCAGGATGTCCCCTGAGTCCCCAGGCAGGGTTTGGCCTTTAGGACAGGAATGGGGGGCAGGATCTCTGCCTTCTTTGACTTCTGTCTTCCATGATAGGATGTAAAGCTGCTGCGTGTTCTGGGAGATGGTATTCCACCAGCCTGCCGTGGTGGGAGCTTAGCTGCTTGTGTCTTTGAACCAATCCTTCATTTGTTCGTTCGCTCGCTCGCTCGTTCGTTCGTTCGTTCGTTCGTTCGTTCATTCATTCATTCATTCAAGCAATCTTTATACCGTGGATGGGGCTCGAACTGACAACCCTGATCAAGAGACGCCAGGTGCCCCTGAGGCAGCTCTTTTTCACAATTTCTGGCCTTGTCATCCTCCAGGATCCTGCATTATGTGGACGCCTGGTCCTGAATACTTCGTCTTCCACCCCTCATTTTCTCTCCAGCGCACAAAAGCACGATTGAAGGTCACCGAGAAAGAGCTGAAGGACCTGCAGTGGGAACACGAGGTGCTGGAGCAGCGATTTCTCAAGGTGAGCAGACACGTTCCGGCCCTGCAGCTAGCAGGCTGGGACCCCCGGTCAGGGAGAGACCCTTCCTGTGGCCCTGGCTCTGCCGTTGCTTCCAGGAGGTCTCAAAGCCGTGGCTGGGTTTCTAGGTTCGAAAGCAGGGAGTCCTGTTGCCCACTCCTCATGCTCCACAGCTTTATGAGGCAAAACCGTGTGGCACGTTCTGGAGAAGGCCCAGGGTCCCACAGAGCAGGCGCCCTGCTGGGAGGCTGTCACCCCAATTCTTTCACGCCGGCTCACCTCTGAAGCACATGAGAGGTACCTGGCCCCTTCCACTGAGGATCTTTTCCATGTATGTACATGTGTTTAACCACTAAACTGTCAGGCACACGTTGGAGAGAAGTCCTGGAACCCTGCCGTCTCTAAGTGAAAGTGAGGGGCCTCCTGCTGTTCAGTGTGGTTCTCGCGAGTGGTAGCAGCTCCCGGGGCTCTGTGCAGACTTCTTCCTGTGCAGCCGTATGTAGGGGTGGCTTCGTGCCTTAAAAACTGCTTTTTTTTTAAGTCTCAGCTTGATTGTGCTGTCTCTGGATTGTATGGAGGCACAGCCATGTTTGGCTCTGTTCCAGAAGGCTCCATTTTTTTACTCAGCCACTTCCCCTGGACAGATGTCTCTGTTTTAGTCCTTTGCTGTTACAAACATCGCTGCCACTGTCTTCCTTTTAAGTTTACCTTTGTGCAGGTGTGAGCATCTCTTTTAAAGTCAGTCCCTAGCAGTGGCTTGCTGGGCCGAAAGGTTTGTGTTCCACATTCGGATAGAGTCTGCACAGAGTACTGTTCTGAGTTCTGACCCTGCCCAAAGTGCCCAGGGGGCCGCTTCCTGCCTGCACTAGATGTCACTCATTCAAAACTTGCTGATGTGATTGGGGGGAAAATGTCTCATTGAGTGTGCTTTTCTGAGATATCCGATGAGCAGTCACATGCCAGGCAGAGCAGTTCCATCTTCGCGAACTTCTGTTAGTTCAGGTTATGTTTCTTTTCTCACCTAACTGAAATTCATGTTCACAGACAGTGATTATGGAATGGGCCAAATTCCTCAGGAACAGCTCATCAGCCCGCCAGGTCTAGAGTTACCTTCTTCAGAGATGCCTCTGAGGGTCTTGGAGGCTGCTGAGCAGCCAGGAGAAGGACCCTTGAGTCACCAGTGAGATGCGCCCCTGTTGCTGGCTAAGGGGTGTGTGTCTGGGGAGGAGGAAGTGGAGGCTGACCGCAGAGGCCTGAGTTGGAGCCTGTACACTCTGGCCCCTTCTCTTCTGTTTGAGTGTCATTCGTGGTATGTGCCAAAGTCAGTGTTTCCTCAGAAAACTGAGTGTCAGCATATCAGCAGATTTTGAAGACCAAAGGGACAGACTGACTGAAGTGAATCTAGGGAAAACTACAGCAGGGAGAAGGATAAGGTCCTGTAGGGTTTGAGCATAATCCTTTTCTCTTCCTAGCTGTTAGACGTGTTTTTACATGCGTAGAGAACATTCTGGAAGGAGTCACACCATGGATTCACATGGAGGCCTCTGGGATGGTGGGTTAAGGAGTGCTCGCTTTTTATACTTACACAAAGTCTTGATTTTTTTAAGGTGCTCAGTTAAAAGTAAGAGAATTAGAAGATGAAAAAGAAGACCTTTCTTTATTGACAGTCGGATCTCTAGATCTGCCTTGTGGGGCGTGTTCTAGGATCCAGGGCTGGCAGAGGGAGTGGATCCCTAAGGGCCACCACTCCTCAACACTGCTTGCTGGAGTTTGATGCTTTGGCTCTGATGTAGGGGTGAGCAGGGCCGACTTTCCTGAGCCTACTGCCCAAACCCAGGGCCCTGGCCTGTCTGTGGGGCTTCTCTAGCTCTCACGAGGGTGCCCTAGTGCCTCCCGAAACACCTTAGCAGAGGAGGGTCCAGTCAGTGTTTCCTCATGGTTTCCACGTTGTGGATGGCTGCAAGCCTTTAGCCCCATCACAGAGGGCGGGCAGGCAGGCGGCGTAAATGACACACAGGCCCACCCATCCATGGGTGGGCGCTAGGGAAAGTTCACTCTGCAGCAGTGGGATGTTCTGGCCCGGGGACAGAGGTGGGAGGGGGCTTCTTACCAGTGAGATGCTCCCACGGGAGGCGGCCTCTGTCCACTGCAGCCTATCCCTTGCAGGTGCAGCAGGAGCGAGATGAACTGTATGGGAAGTTCACCGCAGCCATCCTGGAGGTGCAGCAGAAGGTGGGCTTCAAGAACCTGGTTCTGGAGCGTAAGCTGCAGGCGCTGAGTGCTGCTGTGGAGAAGAAAGAGGTGCAGCTTAATGAGGTGCTGGCGGCCTCCAACCTGGACCCTGCAGCCCTGACCCTCGTGTCCCGCAAGCTGGAGGTAGGCCCCAGGCGGCTCCCGGGGGGGTGTTGGGCTGGAGCCTCACATCCTCGCCCCCATCAGGTGTCCTGAGCCTGGGTCGGAGGTCGCCTGTTTCATGCGTGCATATCCAGCCTCCGTTGTTCCAGTGGAGACCCTGTTAGAGTTGGGGAGGCTGTGGGTCTCCTGTGGCCGGAGCACAGACGGGGGCCGCAGGTGTCTGCTCACGGGCCTGTGCGCGCCATCGGGCTCCCCAGGTTCTCTGTCACCGGATTGCTCAGGTCTTGCTGAGGACTTCCCCTCTCAGCACCTCTGGCCCTGAGCCCACTGCCCATCCAGTTCTCAAGATGGGTTTAGTTAAGCCTGTCAGGCCCTGGGTTTCTCAAGTGTCGTGGGCCAGCGCGCCTCAGCAGCTTGGCGGCAAACCTAGAGACAGGCGTGGGGGACAGCCGAGCCTGCCGCCACAGCCCGCCGGGGATGCTGAGATGTCCTCCTGTGGGCTCCGGGCCGTGAGGACGGGGGAATGTAGGGCTGTGGACGCACCTCCGTGGCGGGGGCGCCGTGGGAGGCTTCCCACAGGCAGTTATGTCTGAGCAAAGGCTGGGGCGTTTATCCGGCCATGAGTTACAGTTCCTTGTGGTGCTCCTCTATGCTGGGACCATCTTGGGCACTGGGACCGCGGCAGACAAGACAGATGGGGCCTGGGCACCCATGGGCTGGTGGGGTCAGCTGAGGAATCCGCCACCTTTGGCCCAGCAAGCAAACGCCTGATAGCTCCTGGCAGGTCACCTGCCCGGAGCCGGGCCTTGCGTCTCTGTTCCCTGGGCCTAGTCGGGGCCCGTCACAGAAAGAACGGGTGGTGCCGGACAAGGGGCCTCTGCTGCCGCCGAGGCAGTGTGATTGTGCTGGGAGCCCGGCCACCTGGGGGCCTGCAGCTGCCAGGCCTGAGACAGCCCCAGGCGCCGTGCCCTCAGGCGCCCGGGAGACAGACGCAGGGTGCGCCGGCCCCAGGAAGCGCAGCTGTCTCTTCGCCTTTATCGGGAGACCCAGTGAGGGGAGGCCAGCTTGTCCCAGAGACGGATGCTTCCAGGAGAGACGGTGCCTGCCTGGCTCTGCTCTTCCTTTGTGGACAAACCGATCTTCTGAGTTAGGGGCTTTGCTGTTTGTGCAGTTGTGTTTAATCTTGAGAAACGGCACAGGCAGCATTTTTAAAAATTTGTTTTAAGTGTATTATTTTGACAGAGAGGGAGAGCAAGCAGGAGAGGGGCAGAGAGAGGGAGAGAGAGAGAATCCCAAGCAGGCTTCACACTGGCAGTGCGGCGCCTGAGGTGGAGCTCAAACCCACGAACCGTGAGACCATGACCTGAGCCAAAACCAAGTTGGACGCTAACCGACTGAGCCGCCCAGGCGCCCCTACACAGGTAGCATTTTTAAGGTGATTTGTTCATGTAGCTCAGCTGAACATAAACCCCTCTGCTCACATGACACCCGGGCCCCGAGGATGAACTCTGTGTCAGGTCACCTAATGTTTACTTAAAGCATTGCGGGCTGGCCTACTGCCTGCCTGGCCTTGACCTGAAGCTTGTGGCTCCCACTTGGTTGTATGCTCACGAGCCTCTTGCTGCTGCTTGGGTGTTGGGGGGAGTGCAAGGCTGAGGTGAGGGGAGCAGAGCTAGATGGATGGGGGTGATTGTCAAGCTGCTGGCTGTGCCTCTGGGCTTGGGGCTGGTGAGGAACCATGGAAGGTTCTGGGTGGGGCAGACTGGATCAGAGAGAACCCTCTGGAAAGGTGGGAGGTGAGCTGGCACTGACTAGGTATAAAGGGCCTGTTGCTGATGGAAGAGGGGCTAAGGAGTCCAAGGTTACATGGTGCCCATTTCTGGAGGAGACCAGTCATTGTTTATGGGCACCAGCACGTCCTGGCTCGGTGGGCGGCAGGGCCAGAAAGGCCTGAGTCGCTCAGGACACGCTCTCGGGGCCCGGCTTGGTGCAGCCACATAGGAGGGGCCTCGTCGGGGTTGGCAGCACCACGGACCTGGGCCTGGGGGCCCATCTCTGTCCTTGTCCTTGTTTGCGTGTGAATCCCTGTGAACACGGGTCGGCAGGGGGTGAGGGCCCTGTGGGAAAGGGGAGGGTGGCTTTCCTGCCTCTGCTTCTGGGAAGGGCGGCTGGTCTTGGGGCTGGAGGTCGTGTCGCCAGCACTCGCGACGAAGGGATAAAAGCAGGCCCACCCTCACTGGTTGCTGCAGCTGGGCCTGAGGGCCAGGAGGCAGCATGTCAGCTCTCGCCTTTCCTGGTCCGTTACCTGGCTTGCCAGGAGGCAGGCAGGGGCTCGGGGGCCCTCCCTGGGCCGCGGTTGGCCTGGCCTCTCTCACCTCCTGTCCTCACTTCCCACCATCGAGACAGTTCCTTCTGGAGAAGCAGATTATATTTCCCCTTTCTCCTTCGAAGGCTTTCCTGTGCTGGCTGGCTGCGCCCTGTGTGGACACACAACGGTGACGGAGCCGGGCTGCCACTTCCTGGATGTCTGAGGCCCCTGGCAGGAGCTCCGAGACCCCTGGTCACCTGTCTGCCACAGCTCAAAGACGAGCACCAACTCGTATCTACTTTTCTTTCCTTAGGATGTTCTAGAATCGAAGAACAACACCATCAAGGACTTGCAGTATGAGTTGGCCCGGGTCTGCAAGGTATGAGGAGCCTCCGTGACCCTCTCCCAGGGCCCCAGCTCATTTATACTTTGCGGTATACACAGCCAGAGGCTGTCTGGGCCTCCTCAGGGTCACTCTGTGTGTGGACTGAGTCCCATCCCCACAGCTCTGGCCACTGGTGTTCCCTACAGGGCCTGCAGGGTGGATGTCTGGTGGGTAAACGAGGGCAGTTTGTCCAGGAGACTGTCCGTCTTTCTGTTTGACCCTTTACTCCTGCTGACCTGGCCTCTGGGGTGACTGGATGGGCCTCCTTTGCTTCCTCTACGTAGGAGACAGTTGCAAGTCTAAGCTTCTCTCATTCCTTTGTAAGTCTGAGGACCCCCTACCCACACCAAAACCACACAGCAGCGTGGAGGCCTCCCACTGTCGGGGAGTGGCAGGGAGCACCCTGACCCTTCTGTCGTCTGCCTCGTTAGCCCAGAGGCCTGGGCCTTCTACCCAGTATTCACGCCTCCATGGCTGAGCCCACAGCTCTGCCTCGGCCTTGCCTGTGGGAAACGCAGACATAGTGCTGCCTACAGGTAACATTTGCCTTAAACAGCCACTCCAGGAGTGGGACTCAGAGAAGCCTGTAAATCTGCTAGTGCACCCTGGGGTGTGGAACCCCAGGAGGGAGACAATGCCTGTCACCAGCGCTGGGCTCCGTGGTGACCAGATCTCCCTGAGCCTTTCCTCGGCCCTGCCCATCTGAACACTTGCCTTATATGCTCCGGCATCCCCTGATACTTACACGCACAAAATCAGGGCCATCTATTGGTGTGCTCAGTTCCAGGGGAGTGTATCTGTCAGGAGGTCTGTCCCCCAGAAAAGGGGAAGAGCCAGGACCTAGCCCCTAAGTTCTGTCTGGAGTCTGGCCTGAGTTCACCCTTTAAATCTCAGCTCCAAGCACCAGCACCTTTTTCTTGATAATGGTGAGGATGAGGTCAGGCCGGCCTCCAAGCGTTTCATGTGCATCAATTTTTCAAACCCTTCAAACTAATCCAATGCAGTTAACTCTTTAAAAGATGCCCATTTTCCAGAGTGGGGGGCAGGAGCCCTGCCTGTGCTGGCCCCGCCTGGACTTTGCCCAGACCTCAGCCATCCTAGGGGGACGGAGGGCCTCTGTTCTCTCCGCCCTGGGCAGGACATAGCACACAAGGCAGGGAGGGTCAGCGCAGGCATATACACGTGGAAGGTCATGCCCAGGAAATCAAGGATGACCGATTTGAATGAGAAATGCCTGGCAAGGAGCCCGGAGGATGTTCCCACTATAGTTCTGCTCTGAGTCTGTACCTTCTGCTTCAGTTTCCCCATCTGTGAAACAGGAATAATGGCAGCATCTCCCACTGTGGGTACCTGCGTTATGTACGCAAAGGTGCTTATGGTCAGGCGTGGCGTACCGTGAGCCGTTGGTAAAGGTTAGCTGTAGATGGTTTTCCACCGCCACCCTCCTGCATCCTCCAGAGCTGAGTGGGCCTGGGCCACAGGCACCCTCGGTGTGGCTCCGCCCCCTCCTCTGATGCTGCTCTGACCCCACAGGCTCACAATGACCTGCTGCGCACCTACGAGGCCAAGCTCCTGGCCTTCGGGATCCCTCTGGACAACGTGGGCTTCAAGCCTCTGGAGACGGCCGTGATGGGGCAGATACTGGGCCAGGGTCCCGCGGGCCTTGTGGGCACCCCAACATAGCGCCTGCCCGGGACTTAAGCCTGGATGACACTCTCTCTCACCAAGGACAGGAGCGGTTTGTTTTTTCGATTTGTATCGTCTGCAAATGAAGTTTTTCTACATTTGCTGTGTGTCCTGTTGCCTGGCTGTGTGGAGGAGAGGCACCTCCGGGGCCCGTGGTGCCCTGGCCACCTCCTTCCCGGCTGCCCTCCTTCCCACCTTGGCCCAGGCAGCACCAGAGGGGCCCAGGGACCGCAGCAGCCTTGCAGGTGCCAGCACTGACTTTATTGATGCCGGAGACTCAGCCGCTACTGGAAACTGGGGGCCAGAATCTCCCCCAGGGAGTGTGAGCTGGTGCCCTCCGCTGGGGTGTCTCAGTGAGCCACGGGGACGGGACTGACGCTCCCAGGCCAGCAGCTGTCCAGAGGCGATGGCTCGGCCCCTAGCTCCCGCGATACGTGGTGTAGGACCATGGGCTCAGCAGCAGGGGCACGTGGAACCTGTGGGTCTCATTGGTGATGGTGAAGACCACCTGAGAAGCAGAGAGGGCACCGGAGCAGAGTGAGGGGGCTGGGGGCTGGGGGCCCTAAGGGCCAGCTGAAGCCAGTGGAGAACCGGAAAACGGTGAGGGCTGCGCACGGGGCTGAACCCTCCCCCGCAGAAAGCCCTTGGCTTGGGGATCAGGATCCACGCTGAACAGGGTCAGGTGAGTGCTTCTGTCCACAGGGGCTGAGTCACTTTTGGCCCTGCGCCCCGCAGCTTTACGCAGGGACAGGGCAGGGACGGGTGTGTTGTAGTAAAATCCCTGGACACCTTTCTTCTCGGAGCTCAAAGCCGGTGAACTCACTGCCTGCCGCCTCCCAGGGAGAGGTGGGGGGCGGGGTGAATCACAGGCCTGCGCCCCCTGGCCCACCCCCGGCCCTCACCTCCACGTATGGGTAGAAGCTCTCCTGCCCCCTCTTCTTCCAGTAGCCGTCAGTGTCAAAGGACAGCTTGTAGGTGCCTGCCTTCATCGGGCCTGGTGGCAGGAGCCCCGGGCAGCGGCCATCCGAGTCGGTGTAGCTGCGGAGAATGGAGTCGGGGAACGTGAGGAGTCACCCCCGCCTGGCGCTCCAGACGCCTCCACAACCTGAGTCCCCGGGAATGCCCTGCGGCAGGACACATTCTAGGGCCTGGTTCTGGGGCAGCTCGGGGACACCACTGCACTGTCTTGTTAGGGACCTTCAATACACAGACGCAGAGAAGGAAGAAAAATCGATTCTATGAGCAATAATCCCTTTATATTGGCATATATTTTTCCAGATCCTCTCTGTGCATAACTATGCTTACTCATAAACTTAGAAAAATACTCTAAAATGGATTATTCTATTCATACTGTTTGATAGCTTGCCCTCTTCATGTGATATACTGTGTGTGCTTTCTGGATGAGTAACTGTCCCCAAACCCCCATCCTCATGGTGGCCTGTTTCCAGCTGTACCAAGTGTCTGAATGGAGGGATCTGAGGGCCTGTTGCTTTGCTCAGTCCCCAGTCATGTCTGGAAAGTTCTCCCATGTGTCCTGTGACTGGAAGAAGTAGCAGGTACCCACACAGCTTACGGGCGAGAAGCTGGGAATGGGTCTCTAGGACCCTGCAGGGGACTCCACACATTCTTTCCAGAACGTAGAACCCCAGCTTCGTGAAGGGAGGGGGGATGAGCTCCATGACCTCAGGCCCTGAACCTTTGGGGCCCAGCCACCCACTTCCACCACCAGAAGGAACCTGCCTCCAAGAGGCGCACAAAGCAGCCCAAGCGCTACCGGGCAGGGCCTGGGCTGGGCCTTCGCCAGGGGAGCCTGGGGCAAGCGGCAGGGCCTGCTGGGCTGCCTGCCTTTCCCCTCCCTCTTGCTGCCTTAGTCTCTCCATCTATACAAGGGGTAACTATGGTGCCTGCCCACAGGCTGTAGTGAGGAGAACACAAGAAGAGTGTTCAGTGCTCTGCCTGGCACAAGGTTACCTGTTAATCACGGTGACAGTGAGGTCTTCAGGTTACACCTCAGGCCTCAGCCAACCCTGCCTTCCGGGAGAGACGAACCCTGGCCCCTGGCCCCGTAGGCACTGGGGTTGTGGGGCTGTACCACTGTGCTCTTTGGCCCCAGCGCTGAGGGGACCGTGCCATGGTGGTCAGCACTGCCATCCACCCTCAGTGCCCACACCTACTGGCCATCTGGATTCTTCCGGACTCCTCAAACCTACCTCTTCCTCAGCTCCATCCACTGCTGGCCATGGTCCTCCAGCCTGGACAGGCGGAGACAGACGCCCTGGGCTGGGAGCCCTGAGGCAGTGTCCAGCACATGCGTGGTCAGCGGGCTGCTGACCGGCTCCATGCCTCTGCCCTGAGCCACGAGAGGGGGACAGACATGAGTGTGTGGGACCCAGCCCTGCGTCCACACTGGCATAAAGCCACATAGAGTGGCTTTAGAGTCAGCAGCCCCGGAGAAGAGTCCCCGCTGCCCTGGGGACTGGAGGGGCGGTGCGTGCGCGCGCGCTGGAACTGCGGGGTCGGCCACGGGAGGCTGTGGCGCTAACACACCGAACGCCGGCTCGTCAACAGTGCTGGCCTGTCCCCCGTCCCCGCACACGAGCCCCGCTACGGCCCCTCCGCACGGCCTTCTCCAGCCAGTCGGTGCTCTGTCCCCTGGCTCATGGGTCACATAAGCTATGTGTCCCCTAGGCCACAGCGAGCCAGGAGCCCGGGGTCCGGGTCTGCGCCCTACCTCTGAGGAGCCCAGGTGTCGCTGGAGCGCTCGCAGCCGCGGGGCGGCCCCCGAACTCATGCCCGAGCGGCCCACGTCCACCACCCCTAGAACGGCGGTCCCGAGCGGCTGTCCCGGGGCGCAGGCACCTCCCCGAGTCCTCCCCTGCCCTGCCCCTGGCCCCTCCCAGGACCCAGAGACCACGTGTCGGGCCAAACCCAGGTGGGGGGCGCGTCCCGACGGCGGGGAGGGCGGCGGCTACACCTCGGTGTCCACCTGGAGGAGGCTTCGCGGCGGAGCTCCGGCAGCGCGACGGGGGCGCACACACCTGCGGGGCCGCGGAGGCTCCGCCCAGGCCGGAAGTGAGGGTGAGGGCCGCGGGGGGGGCGGGGGCGGGGGCGGGGCGTGCCGTCGGGGTTCGCCGCCCTCCTGGCTGGGCTCGCGAGCCCGGGGCGGGACGAGGCCTCGCGGAGGCGGGCGGGGGGGCGCGCGCCGGCCGGGTTCCCGGACTTCGCCGGGATTCCCAGAACTGCTGTTGTTTGTTTGGTTGGTTTTGTTTGGCGAGTGTCTCCATCGCCCTCTCCGGCACAGTAAGGACCTTGACGGAAGCCCCTCCCCTCCACGGAGCGGGTCCGCCTTCCGGTTCCGACTGCCCTGAGAGGCCGCGCGATGGTGCCTCAGTTTCCTCGTCTGTCACACCGTGGCAGTAACTCCCAAGGCTGAGGTGGGGCGAGAGTCTCTTGTGCACCTACCTCTCCTCCCCCCCTCCGGCCCCCACGCCCTAGGGAGGCTCCGCACGCTGACGGGTCAGGGCCCCGGCGTGAGACGGGCGAGCGACCGAGCCGCGCCCGCGGATACCAGTCCGTCGCCGTATTAAAGTTGTTACACGTAAAACATCTTACGTAAGAGAAAGACAAACGAGGGCACTCTAAAATCGGGAAAGGTCTACACCACCATGTTGGGTGACTGGCTGCGTTCCTCTAGATATGGGAGCTTTTCCTTCCTGTCAAAGTGCATTTTCCAAGTTCTGGATAGTGAGCACGGACTATGTGTAGGTTAAGATTCAGACCCCTCAAGCCAGGGAAGGAGACCCTCCTAGCAAAGGTTGGCAGTGTGCTCCTTACACCCATTTTGGAGATAATTAAGAAATTTCCATTTGAGGGGCGCCTGGGTGGCTCAGTCAGTTAAGTGTCCGACTTCGGCTCAGGTCATGATCTCACGGTTTGAGGGTTCGAGCCCTGAGTGGGGCTCTGTGCTGCCAGCTCAGAGCCTGCACCCTGCTTGGGATTCTGTGTTCCACCACCTCTCTGACCCTCCCCCACTCACGCTCTTTCTCTCTCGCTCAAAAATTTAAAACTTTATTTTAATGAAAAAAACGAAATACCTATTTGAGATGTAAACACATGAGGTTTGGCTGGGATTTATGTTTACTGGAGATAACCCCAAAGAGATGGTCACACCTGTTTTTGCCAACACCCACGGGTACGATGCATGAGAAACAAGCAGACTGTCTCCGCTGGGGACAATTAAATAAATGAGCTGTGTTAGGGACCGGCATGCTCCGCAGCCCATTGAAGAGAATGAGGCCCATCTGTGTGTAACAGCAGCCTGCAGCAGCGGCTGGCGGCAAGGCCTGAGTAACACAGGGTGTGGAAAGGGGGAGGCATCTATGGGTTTATGCGCCGAATGTGTATAGAGGTTCAACGACATTAAAAAGATTTGCTCACTTCCTCCTCACAGCCTTATGATACAGGTATTATTAACCCCATTTTATAGAGGAGGCACAGAGAGGCTATGAACTAGAGTATTTTCTGGTATGATGCCAGAAGACTTAGACCAGTGACCGACTCTGGGACTCTGGGACAAGTGGTTGTGGACAGGGTTACTTATTTTTGCTCTTTAGCCTTTCTTTGAACTCTTAGATTTTTTATTTTTGTGCTCTTAGAATTTTTAAGGCGTCTCAACTGCAATAAGTAAACTAAAGAGCGACAATGAAAGCTATTTCGGGGATGTGCCCTGTACCTCCCTTTCTAGACACCTGACACTCTTTGCTCCAAGAGAGAACTTAGTGGCTAGGCGAGAGGGTGGGGGAGGAGGGATCTGTCACATTTCCTTCCAGAGCCTCACCAGGGCCACTCCCCCGTCCTGCCCCCACCCAGGCAGAGAGGAACTGCAGTGTCTAGGGTCCTTGCCCTTCCCACAAGTCACTTGAGACCCTCAGCCCCTGCCTGGCCTCCTGGCACCCAGCCCTGTCTGAGAACCAAGATTATCAGGGGGACATTGCATACTCTGGAAACTTCCCTATGAGAAGATGACAAAGTCTCTTGTGGCACCCATAAGCAAATTAGAATAAGGTGCTTCATCAAGGCCCTTAAATACAGAAATTTGTCGTAATAAATATTGAAATGGCTCATCTTTGGATTCAAACAAAGTTATAATATTCGCAGTGTGAGATGTAACATGTCGTCATCGCACAGTCTGAATTGCCATACACTGTGCCTTGCTGATCCGGGCGACAAGGCTGGGTACCCGTCTGGGAGGCCATCTTTACAATCCCTGGGGACCCTGGAAGGGCAAGTGTTAGGTGAAAGGCCCTGGTGACCCATACTTACAGCCTCAGGCTCTGGTCCCCTCTGGCAGATGGAAAGGCACTGTGAGTCTACTCCTGGGCAGTCTGTATGAGAGAAAGTGAGGAGAAGGGTCCCGGTCCCCGTGGCTGGAGATTGCCCTAAGGGGGAAGGAGACAGGAGATCAGACCCTACAATTGTGAGCTGTTACATTTCCCCCAACTTAAAAGCTGTCTCGTGAGGTCTGCTGTCCCCCCAGGGCCCCTCCCCATCATCCTGTCTCTCACCGGCTGACTGAGCCAGCCTGAAAAGGTGCTGCTTGATCCCGTCTCTTATCTAACTCCAAACAGCTTCTCCATGGAACCCTGAGTGCTCACTGGGCCCTCAGCACCACCATGTATGGGTGGTAGTTTGCCAGGTGCTGTTGGCCACAGGCAACGTGACCTGAGCAGGGTCTTATGAGAATGTGTGTGTGAGTGTGACAGTTCGTGTGAATGTGTATGATGCGTGCGTGCACACAGATGAGCTTATGAGGGTGCACGGATGTTAGTATGTGGGAGTGTGCATGAATGAATGTTTTACTGTGATCTGTATGAATGAGTGTGCATGTGTGAGCGTGCGAATGGGTATTTGTAGAAGGTGTGTGTGACATGGGATTGTACGTGTGCACTTTGTCCCTTAGGGCATCTGGAGGCGGATCCTGCTCCTCTGCTCCCAGTGCAGGTGCTGCTGCGCCCACAGTCTCCTTTGCTGTAGTACAGCAGCTGGGCTGGACCCCCTGAGTGATTCTGCTCGGAAGCCTGGACAGCCTGGCTCAAGCCTGTACTTGCCCCCTGGGATGCTGGGCAGATCATTTACGCTCCTCAATCCTGTGTTTTCATGAGTAAAACAGGTAAGAGAACACGGTCCCTCCTCATCAGTTTCTGGTGAAGATGTGTTGAGATAACGTACACACAGCTCAGCCACAAGGTGGAGCACAACG
The DNA here is from genome assembly GCA_017311185.1 of Proteles cristata cristata. NCBI lineage: Eukaryota > Metazoa > Chordata > Mammalia > Carnivora > Hyaenidae > Proteles > Proteles cristata. The sequence goes on along the minus strand of JAESUZ010004361.1, from coordinate 22,638 downwards.
TGCATCAGAGCATAACATTAGTAGAGGGGTGTGGCCCAGAGATGAAACATCTAAGCCTCTACCATTGTCCACGGCTATGACCACAGCCGAAAATGTGCGCCTCTCCATGCTGTCGTTTTGCAGACTGGCTCGAGTGGAAATGACGCCTGTTTCTGGGCTGAGGTCCAGCTGATGGCTGGGGTCGTGCCATATCTGGTACCTGAAAGGGATAAACCCTCATTCTTACAGGGCTGGGGCATATGTCGCCCAACCACCCTCCCGGGGCATAAAGAACAACTGGGTGCTAACAAATTTAAGTGTTTCCTCTGGCCAGCTCTCCAGGCACGTGGCTCGATTTCAACCCCGGGTGCCTTGAGCAGGCCCAGCAGCAGCGCCAAACCACACCTCCAGTGCTGCCTGATTTCCTGAGAGTGGAAGGTGTCCGGGTCCTGGGCCCTGTATGATGTTATTTCCTGGCCCACACTGAGGTCCTTGGGCGGTTCCACCATCTTCATCAGGGGTACAAAGACAGGGGCCTCATTCACGTCCAGCACGTCCACGGTGACCGTGGCCGTAGAGGTGAAGAGAGATGCCAAGGGCACTGCGTTCACCACTGTCACGTAGAGGGTGTTCTGCTGTGTGGTCTCAAAACCCAAGCCCTGAAGAACAGAGCAGAGGGCGGTCAGGGGAGTCGCCACAGTAGGCCTCCCTTTGTGGGCCTGCAAGAGAGTGCGGCCCTGGCTCATTACCCCTGCCTGTCTTGAGGGAAGGTCACAGTTTGCGTGGCAGGCTGTGTTCCAAAGATGGCCACAGAACATCACCCTTTGCGCATGCTTTTCTAAAACGTGGCCTGTGTGCTCCCTCACCCAGAGGCAGGCCCACATCCCACTCCGTGGACCCAGCAGGCTTTCGTCATGGTTTCTACTATTGCACGTTGCCAGTGTCACGCATCCTGACTTCCCAGACTTTGTCATCAAAGACAAGGCACCCCCTCCCTTGCATGAAGCACGCAAGTCAGAGAGCCCTGAGGTCACCGTCTGGAGGCTCAGTTGAGCCCCTGGCCTCTAGCCATGGCCACCATCTGGCCACAACTGCAGGAGAGACTCTGAGCCAGAATCACCTCACGGAGTCTTTCCTGAGTCCTTGACCCATGGAGGTAAAAAACGATTCCGTTTTTAAGCCACTGAGTTGTGTGTGGGGTGATTTGTTACGTTGCATCAGTGACTAGCATAAGGAGCAGCCCAGAAAGCTCCCCTTTCTGAGGCTCGGAGTCCAGTTCCCACCTCAAAGAGCTGTGGTGGAGGCTTCACATCTCCACGCGCCCCCAGGTTGGTCAGAGCAAGAAGCCCTTGACGGCCACGTGTGCCCAGCAGTGTGAGTGCACTGGGGAAGAAGGCCCGGCCCCTGCCTCAGCTTGCACGTCATCCTAACCATGAATCTCAGAATTCCCTCTGGCCAAGCATGACCTGACCCGAGGCCGACTGGCAGGGCCGAAGCGGCCGAGGCAGAGAGTGCTCTGGGCTGAGCTGGTGTTAACTTGGCACCTAACATAGCAGTGAAGAGGTGGCCTGCAGCTAGGGTTTTGGCCCTGCCACTTACTGTGCAGCTCAAGCAGGTGACCTCGCTTCTCTGTACACCGGTTTCCCCATCATCAAGTGTCCATAATAGCAGCACTTTCCTGCTGGAGTGAGTACTGAGTGTGTGAGTACATACACTGCCCGTGGCGCTTGTTGAGCCCCTGTGTTTGCTCTCTGTTTAATTATCCTGCACGGGGACAACATGACTGGTGGGCCTTGAGCAGAATTATCGGAAAGAGTCCCCAGATGGTTGGGCCAGGACTCAGCTGGGATTGGGCGCATTGGATTGGATTCAGCCCCACCCACAAGGCACATAGTTATTCCTAAGGGTCAATTCGCCACCCCTGGCACATACTCCGGTTTGATGCAAGTCAATAGGTAAATGTTCTGGGGCCTGTCCTTGGTGGAGTTCTTGGTTTTTAGCCCTTCTGTCCCCAGGGCTTGTCTAGATGCTGCCTTTGGCCTTTTCCACGTTCATTCTAGGTGTCCTGGTATTCTAGAACAAAGAGCAGTTAGTGCCTCCTCCCTCCTCAATCACTCCTCAGCCAAGCGGAAGTTCCTAAGATTGTCCTCTCCCCTGTGACTCCTTACCTTCCTTCTTGTTTTTTTTTTAATATTTCTTTTTTTTATGTTAGAGAGAGAGAGAGACAGAGAGAGAGAGTCCCAAGCAGGTTCCGGAATGCCAGCAAGGAGCCCAATGTGGGGCTTGAACCATGAGTTCATGACCTGAGCTGAGATCAAGAATCTGACACTTAACTGACTGAGCCACCCAGGTGTCCCCCTATCTTTTTGTTTTTCTCTCTCTTTTTGATCATTTATCTTCAGTTTGTTTGGAGGAATGGGGAGCAGATGGTTCCAGGCCCCTCTGCCCACTCTGAAGACCGCTGTGGCTCTGGGGACCTGGCTTCCTGCCTGTAGGGGTAAAGCAACAGCTCTAAGCAGACAAATGTCTCAGACGAGACAACAGAAGGCTTTGCTCAGAAGGGCCCTGGAGGCCTGAGCCCCTTTGTTCTTGAGGCTTCCGCTCTCTCCCCACTTCCTATCCCACTTACCCCTCATCACCGCTTCTAGGGCCCCTCCTACTTTTGGAGGACCCCAAACGAAGACTCCTGTCCCAGCTTAGCTCTCTGAAACATCCCAGGTGAGTGTTTTTCTGGGAAGAAGCTGTTGATGGTGATGATATGGCCGTCCTGATGCAAGGGCTGGGGAGGACCCCTCGTCGCAGCAGAAAGCCCTCACTGGGAAGCTGCCTTCCCGGTGTGAGGAGTGTGCTGTCTGCTCCTGTCTTGGTCCAGGGTGGACAGAGCCAACTGATCATGGCGGCCATCTCCTTAGAACTCTCACCTACCTTGGCTGTTTTCAAAAGGCCATTGTTGGTCTCTGGGTCCGTGGTGACAGTGAAGAGGCCTGCTCTGTCTTTCAGGATGGAAAACACTGCCTTCCACGCCGGAGAGCCTGGGGCATCTGCTTCCTTCACCTTCAGTCTCCCTATCCCTGCATCCACCTTGTTCTCAAACACCTGGCCTGTGTACTGCACAGAGGGGACGTAGGCACTCAGTCCTGATACCTGCGTGGGGACTTGGGAAACAGCCTGTGCCAGCCTCAGGGAATCTGGTGCTCTGAAGCAAGATGGGCCACAGTGGAGGGGTCTTTTCTTAAAGCAGATGTCTGTCGGCCTGAGCGACAATGGGGGGCACCTGCAAAGGCCCTGTTCAGTGCTCTGGATGTGCGTGTCGGTGGTGGGGCTTCTAACAGCTCAATGCCTACTTTCTGTGCTGAAGGGGCTGCAAAGCTGAAACCATGTCTCCTAGGCTCCTGAAGCTAGGATCCCAAAGTGTGCATCAGCTGAGGAGGATATGTCCCCATGGACAATGTCTGCCAAGTGCAGACATTCCAGGCTCTGTTCTCGGGTTGCAGCCACTGTGAGGAGCCCCTCAGATCTCAACTGTGGCCGTGGGCCCGCAGGCTCAGGAGCCAAGTGAGAAGTTGGACCCTGAGTGGCTTCTCCAGCCTGTCCCCTGCACCTCCCTCAGTTCCCTTCTGTCTCCGTCTCCACGGGGAGCAAGTTTCTCTGTCTTAAGTCTGGCACGTGACACTGTTGGAGGGCTCTGCTCGAACACCTGCCAGGCTCAGGGGGGGCCCTGACTCCAGCCCCAGTCACCTTGAGAGTGACCCTGGGTTTATTGCTCAGGACTGTGTGGACGATACGGTAATGTCTGCAGCTGCCTCTACATTTCAGTTATGTAGCAGGTCCAGCAATGGGTTCAAAAGAATTAACTCAATTATTTTTCAGATACATTTCCCAGAGCAGAGACAGTGTGCTCTCAGAGGTCAGACAGGGTTCCAATTCCAGCCTATAAATGAATTCCAGCCTATAAATGAACCTATAAATGAATTAGCACCTTCCTGTACGTTGTTTGCTGTGGTCCTCACATACCCCCCAGAGGACGAAATCACTGCCCCCTTTTCCAGAGAGGATAAACACAGGGAAGCCAGACAACTCTTTTTCTTCAACAAGGCTGTCTGAGCTGTGTCGCTGTCAGGGTAGCCCTAGCAGGAGCAGTCAGACCCACAGTTCAGACAAGTGCTACCATCGCCTCTGACTTTGGGGAGGGACACAGAAAGGTCACAGCTACAGGACTCAGAAGGGGATGCTTGGGACCTAAATCCAAGGCCCGCTGCCTTGAGCACAGCCATGGACTTGATGCCAGTGCTCTGGCCCATCTCCCCCAGGAGAAAGCAGCTCAGGGCCTGGGGCTCTAGACACCCAGGTGACCACCCCGTCACCATTCCCTGTGGCCTGAGCCCATGGAATCCAGACCCCACGTCCCTGGGCTTAAGCCAGGTGACCACCAAACAGCTAGGCCTTGGTTAAACCCTTCGAGGCCTGCAGGCTTCCCCTGGGAACTTCCTCATGACTCCTGTATGGGATCGGCTGCTCAAGAGAGGGCAAGGATGTCCAGCCTAATGGGGTCAGTGCCAGTTCTGTTATTCTCACCGTGTGACCCCTGATCTAGAACCCCTGCTGCCTAAACCAATTCCATCTTGGAGCGGCCATGTAACACATCCTGGCTCGTGAGGCCAAAGTGCAGGTCTGGACGGTGGGGCTTGTGGTAAAAGACACCTGGCATGGCTCCTGCCTCCTCCCTCCCTCTTCCTTCTAACTGGGCCAGTGTCATGCTGGAGGTGCAGCAGCCACCATGGAAATGAAACTCACTCTAAGGAAAACGGAGCAAAAAGAAGGAAGCCATGTCCCTGTGTGGCCGCGTGGTGTGCCCGGCAGCTGGGGCCTTCTGTGTCGGATTGTGTTGCATAGAGCAATAAACCAGTCATGGTGTTAAACCAACCCTGTTGATTTCTCTGCGGATGAAAGGATGTCTGCCTCATGGGGTTGAGATCGTGCGGGTAAAACTGTTGCACAGAAACTGCTCAGTAACTTGGAACTGACTGTTGTTCTCGGTCGCTCTGCACCCTGAGCCAGCACAGATACCGTGTGTTAGCCAGTGAGACACTACTGGCCTGACCGGTGTCTGAGTGAGCACCGAGCGCTGGGAGGCCCCTACCTTACCCCAAGCCGCTGGAGAGGCCCACGGGGGACTGCCCGCTGGGGCCCCACTGAGACACTGCCCTCATCACAGGAAGGATGCCTGTGCCCTGCCCCTGGCTCAGAGTCCTCCCAAGCCACTGTGGTGGGGTTTGTGGTTGGGATGCAGAGACTTTGATTCCATGCCATCTGCTGCCTCAGCTGAGAATACGTAAAGGCGCCTGGGACCTTCCTTCATTGAGGAAATGTTGCCAGAGCATCGCCAGGTGCACCACCAGGACACAAGGTGACACGAGGAAGGGACCGTCCTACACCGTCCAGAACAGATCCAACAATCAAGATGGTGCCAGGACACAAGGTGACATGAGGAAGGGACCGTCCTACACCATCCGGAACAGATCCAACAATCAAGATGGTGCCAAGACACAAGGTGACATGAGGAAGGGACCATCCTACACCGTCCAGAACAGATCCAACAATCAAGATGGTGACAGGACACAAGGTGACACGAGGAAGGGACCATCCTACTCCATCCGGAACAGATCCAACAATCAAGATGGTGCCAGGACACAAGGTGACACGAGGAAGGGACCGTCCTGCACCGTCCGGAACAGATCCAACAATCAAGATGGTGACAGGACACAAGGTGACACGAGGGAGGGACCGTCCTACTCCATCCGGAACAGATCCAACAATCAAGATGGTGACAGGACACAAGGTGACACGAGGGAGGGACCGTCCTACTCCATCCGGAACAGATCCAACAATCAAGATGGTGACAGGACACAAGGTGACACGAGGGAGGGACCGTCCTACTCCATCCGGAACAGATCCAACAATCAAGATGGTGACAGGACACAAGGTGACACGAGGGAGGGACCGTCCTACACCGTCCGGAACAGATCCAACAATCAAGATGGTGACATGAGCTGAGAACGGGCTTCGGCAGAGGGGGACAGGCAGTGGGTTCAAGCGTGGTCTTCTCTGAGGAGGCGGGAGGTGCTGGGACACGGGTGTGACTGGCATGTCGAAGGACCAGCAAGCGAGCAGAAGGGCTGGAGCTCAGGGAGGGCCAGCTGGGTGGTGAGAGGGGGATGGGCAGGGGCTCGGGGGCCACGGGAGAGTCACGTGTGGCCCCTGGGAGAATTTCATCTCCCCAAGACCTGGAGTTTGTGTCTGTGTCATCACAGATGTCCCCATACCTGGAACAGGACCTGGCCACAAGTAGGTACTAAGTAAATGTCCAGCGGGTGAAGGGACATAATGAGTATGCAAATATGCACAAAGAGTCAGGCTGCACAGTGAGAATTAAACAGATGCGTACAGATGCGACAGAGTGGGGGAGAGGGAGAGACAGACAAGGTGGCTTGGGTTCCTAGGGGTTTGCAGACACCGCTTTCCAGTCCTCACAAGGCTCAGCTGCACCCTGTCTATCCCCCACTGCTTCTTTTTTTTTTAATTTTTTAAAAAATGTTTTATTTATTTCTAGGAGAGAGAGAGAGACCCAGGGGAGGGTCAGAGAAAGAGGGAGTCACAGACTGAAGCAGGCTCCAGGCTCCGAGCCGTCAGTCAGCACAGAGCCCGATGCCGGGCTCGAACCCACGAACCGCGAGATCATGACCTAAGCGAAAGTCGGACGCCTAACCGACTAAGCCACCCAGGCGCCCCATATCCCCCACTGCTTCTTTACAGTAAACTCCCTCTATCCTTTACTCATCCAGGTGTCCCATGCCGCACATCCTCACAGAATCCCCGAGTCAGTTCCTGCCACCTGGGCCTGAGGGCTCTTCATTTTAACCAGTGGGATTCAGGGGGCTCCTCGTGAAAGACCGTGCCCCTTCTCTGCCCCTAGGACAACGGCATCTTGTCTGTGTCATGGACTCTGCCTTTCACACTCATCTGTCCGTCTTCCTGCCCTGGGACAGGGAGAGCTTCACCTTGGCTCACTGCTCAGAGAAGTAAACTTTGGTAAATTCAGATCATTCCCTCCCAATACTGACCCAGGAGGAAAGTTTCCTGGATTGGGATCCAATCAATATATTCCCACTCCCAGTACTAGACCAGGGAGTCCTGGGTCCCATTATGGGTGCAACACTTATGGGGGCAGGTGAATGTAGTATTATTCTCTTCTCACCAGAGATTGTGGTCCAGAGGGTTCTCAAACATGGCCAGACTGAGGCTTGAATCCTGACACTGCTTGTCAACACAGTGACACGTAAGTCACTCTAGGACATAGGTCACAAGACATCCACTGACTTTGGCAGGGCTTACCAAGGTCGGGCTGAAGACGGGAGGGTTGGTATTGCTGTGAGTGACTGTGATCACAGCTGTCCCAGTAGAACTTAAACCTTCACCTTGGAGGTCAGCAGCTTGAATTGTCAGGGTGTATACGGGAGCAATCTACAGACAAGCAGGTGACAGCACTGGGGATTATAGATGCAGGTTTGGCTCATCCACCCAGTAGCACCCAGAGAGTCGATGTGGAGCATTTGAGGCAGCAAACCTGGTGGACCCTCCCCTCCAGCAAATGACCGGCTTCCAGGGGCAAGGGTCCTGTCACGCACTCCAGGAGAGGCTGACGTGCGCTGCTCCCCTTCTCAGCTTTCACCTTTGCTCACCACTCACAGAAGTAAACTTTGGTAAATTCAGGCCATCGTCTCCCAAAACTGACCCAGGAGGAAAGTTTCCTAGATTGGGTTCTGATCAGTATATTCCCAGTCCCAGCACTAGACCTGAGTCCTGGGACCCCCTTCAGTTATGTGTGCAACACTTATGGGGACTGCAATGCCAGTACTTTTCTATTTTCATCAGAAAATGTGATCTGAATTTGTGGGAAATAGAATCATTTCATTTTGTCAGACACAGGAGTGTCTTGTGGCTCACATTTCTAACTTACCCCAGTGCTACCTTAGGGCTTCCTGATGCCCAGGGCTCAACGTCAGCCTGGGGGCATCAGCGGGAACCCTGTCTGTGGCCGATAGATGCCTCTTCTGGTCGGGTGGTTCATGGTCTAATGGTCAGGCGTCTGTTCTGATTGGTTAAGTGCCTATTCTGACTGGTTGGGAACCTGTTCTGATTGGCTGGTGTCTGCTCTGATTGGCTCATGTTTGTTCTGATTAGTCAGTGTTTGTTCTGACTTGTGCTTGAGCCTTACCAGTTGGGACAAATGTACATTTAACTGCACCATCCGGTAGCCGCTCCTGACCCCTGACCTGTTTGTCCAACCCGTAAGTGAGCACACTGATGACTCCTGTGTCCCGGGTGGTGGTGAACATGTTGGGGTGAGGCACCGAGGGGTCTTGGCTGAGAATGGTATAAGCAATGGCTGCATTGTAGGTGTTCTCATGGTCATCTGCGTCGGTTGCTGTGATTTGCATCACGGAGGTTCCTGCAAGGACGAAGGGGAGAAGGGTTGATGATCCCAACTGCTAACAACCGGCAGGGCAATACAAATTAATATAGAAATCTAAAATTAAATGTGTGCCTTTCTTAGTCTATTCACTATACAGGTGACAAAAGCACTTATCAAGTGGTATAAATTCTATTTCAAGTCACCAAATTATTATAATAATTTACAAATGATTTGTTTACTTTTTCCAGAAATCTTTAAGGTATCCTTTAAAAAGTTTAGTTATTATTTTTCTTTTTAAAGATTATCTATCTGGGGCGCCTGGGTGGCTTAGTCGGTTAAGCGTCCGACTTTGGCTTAGGTCATGATCTCGCGGTTTGTGGGTTCGAGCCCCGCGTCCGGCTCTGTGCTGACTCTGTGCAGAGCCTGGAGCCTGCTTCAGTCTGTGACTCCCTCTCTCTCTGGCCCTTCCCTGCTCACGCTGTCTCTCTATCTCCTAGAAATAAATAAATAAATAAAAAACATTAAAGATTATCTATTTAAGTAATCTCTATACCCAACATAGGGCTTGAACTCATGACCCCAACCAAGAACAAGAGTCACTCCCTCCACTGACTGAGCCAGCCAGGTGCCCCAGGGCATCTTTTAAAAAATGTATTTTAGGGGCGCCTGGGTGGCTTAGTCGGTTAAGCGTCCGACTTTCGCTTGGGTCATGATCTCGCGGTTCGTGGATTCGAGCCCCGCTTCGGGCTCTGTGCTGACTGCCAGCTCAGAGCCTGGAGCCTGCTTCAGATTCTGTGTCTCCCTCTCTCTCTGACCCTCCCCTGCTCGCGCTGTCTCTCTCTCTCCTAGAAATAAATAAAACATTTAAAAAAATGTATTTTATTTTATTGTCTAAGTTTTTATTTAAATTCCAGTTAGTTAAAACACAGTGTAATATTAGTTTCAAGTGGACAATATAGTCACTTAACAATTCCGTGCCTCGCCCGGTGTTCATCCTGACAAGTGCACTCCTTAATCCCCATCACCTGTTTAACTCATCCGCCCACTCCCCTCCCCTCTGGTAACCATCCGTGTGTTCTCTGTAGTGAAGAGTCTGTTGCTTGGTTGCCTCTCTCTCTCTTTTCTCTTTAGGGCATCTTTTGACATGGTTGTCACTGTGGGATCCTCGTCCCTCATTAACGTGAGACTTCAGGGAGCTGAGACACTATCGGGTGCTCAAGGGCAGGATGAGGAGTCTGTTTCCTAGCTCATCTTCCCAGCTGTTCTACTGATCGCAGGTCTCTTGTGCCCTTCTTCCTCTGCCATTGTCAGGGGTCCCGTCTGGACACGGGCCACACATCTAGAGCTGGAGCCAAGCATATAAGCCAGATGGAGAGACGTGGTGAGAGGGTGCGCAAAGGCAGGTGGGGGCAGTGTGCTCATGGTTGCCAGAACCAAGCCCCTGGAGTTTGGTCCGCTGAGAGAACCTGAACCAGATGAGTACCCTACGTGGATGATCAGGAGACAGCCAGTGGTGACCAGCGAGCCGTGGTTTGTGCTAGGGCCAAAGGCAGCACAAGATAGAAAAGACAGAGAAAAAGAGGAAGGAGGCATTAGTGGCTATTATGGAGGGCCAGAAGGGTGAAGAAAGCTCCCATCACGATGTCATTTCACATGAAATACCCTGTGATTTTTTGGTTTCATTTATCTTCAGTCCCAGAGAACGAGGACCTCAACATCCATTCCCAAAATGTCTGGTTGGAAGCTGTGAGCACATGGTCTTGTCAGTGTTGCCTGTGATGCCATCACGGGATCCACAGGCTTAGTGTCATGTCTGGAAGTGTAACAGCTCCTCGACGTGTAAGTAAGAGCCTACTGAAACCAGAGTGCCCCTGAATCAAGAATAATCAGTCAGATTCTTGTTTGTAGGAGCATGAATTAGGAAATACATAGGGAGAAATGGAAACTGATGCAGAAAGGGTGTGTCGAGAAAGCTATGAAATGAGAATGGCCACGAGGTAGAGGAGGCTCTGTCAGTGGCACCAGTCGCAGAGAAGCAGAAACCAACAGGTGCAGATGGGACATAGAGACAGAAGTGAGGGAACCAGTGGGCATCACCTGGACGGTAACAGACCCATGATTCCCGGACTTCCTTCATCCCAGAGGGACCTTCTTGCTTTATGGTCCCTGTTGACCCCTCTTTGTGGGATCCTTTCCACCTGTAGCCTTCCCCAGTCCCAACTTTTTTGAGCAAGAGTGAGAGGGTCTCCGTTGCTTGAAACCCCACCCAAAAAAAAATAGAAAGAAAAATGTCATCGCAGTCTTTGATCTGTCCCTTCCAACCTCCAAGGGGAAACCTTCGGTGCACTGGAGCCCAGGGTGTGGATTCGTAAGATCTCTGGTTTTATACTTTACTTCCCCAGATCTTTGTATTGTCCCCTGATTTCACTGCCATGTGTCACTAAAACCCTCCATTGTTCAAGTTGACCTGGGTGTGCTCTTTCCATCACTGACGCCTCAAAGACCACCTGGGTGAATTCAGGCTTGTTGTCATTCTGGTCTCCCGCTGTGATCACAGCCTCCATCGGCTCTTCCACAGCATTCCCAGTTGAAGACACAGCATGAAGGAAGAGCTGTGAGGCAGAGGTGAGGCAGAGGCACATGGCATACCCCAGCCAGCGGGCGTCCATCCCACAGAAGGCCCACTGCAGTGAGAGCCCACCTTCCGACTTGATCTCATGTTTTAGTACCTGGGAGTCTGAGGAAACAGCACTTATTCCCACCTGGGTAATGTCACTGAAGGTCGCATCTGCTGTCTCCTCAGTGTGTTCTGGTGTGATGTTCAAGGTAGAGTGTTAGCTATCAGCCTACGCACCTTCTCCCTGGTCCATAGGAAGTGGTTCATCTGTGCACATTGCCTCCCATGCAGCTGGATGTGACCACGTGACCACGTTCTCAAGGTGGGATCATGAGGACCGAGGGCTCTGATTTCTGCTGCACTGGCCCTTTCTCCCTTCTCAGGTGTGGAATGTGGACCTAGCAGGGAACTCACTTAGAATCTGCGAATGAGGGCCATGACTTTGGGAGGAGAGCAAAGTGAGGCTTTATTTGGGCCTCGGTTTCCCTCAGAGAGGTACGGTGGAGAGTCTGCCGGACAAGTCTGCCTGGAGAGCTGTATTTAAAGGGCACTCAGCTAATATGCTGAGAACTTACCCAGAACTAGTCATTGTTCAAAGTGCTTTACATATATTAACCCAACAGCAAAAGGACGCTGAGGGGCTCACTGCCACAGTCGGGGCTACAAAGTAAAGAAGTGTCAGAGCTGGGGTCTCACCGTAAGTTGTTTCACTCTGGATCCTACACTCGTAACATTTGGAGATTGCCTAGAATGTTCCAGTCTAGAGTCACACAGCCCGCCCATTCTCTCTGCTCCACCCTGTCTTGCCACTTTCTCTCCCCCTGCTGCACCTTTGTCTTTGCTGCAAGGCTCCTGTCGTCCTCACTCTAGAATGGGACTCTTCATTATGTGTCTTTGCAGCTAACAGCAGCGGCAGAAACTGTAACAACAGTCTACACCCCCTCCAGTACCCTGTCTTCCCTGAGCTCAGAGGTTCGCATCTCACAGCACCCTCACCGCAGTGAGTCTCGGAACTTGTCCGCAACTGCACAGCTGGTTCTTACGTTACAAATCCCAGATCTGCACCCCAGCTCCGCCCCACTCTACCCTCTTAACCCTCGTGTGCGGTATCTGGAATATAATAGGTGCTCAAAATTCTTCATAAGTAACTTCAAAAATTAAACGGCTGTCTGAAATATTTAGAAAATGAGATGGTTGCCCTAACGCCAGTGCCCCAGCCCCGAAAGCCGTATAGGAGACACTCACAACAGAGTGGGATCCCTGCTCTCTACCCAGGGGCGTTGTCCCCTGTCGCCGTCCTGCTTCTCTGTCCATGATAAACACACCATGAGGAGGTTTGTCAGCGCCCGCGCCGGTGATCCTGTAGGAACCCGGACTTCCTCGCTTTTGTCAGATGTGACCTGAGGACGACACAGAAGCAGAACAGCAAAGAAGGACCCAGTCAAGTATAAATCTCCCTCCGTGGGGAACCTAGAATGAAACCAGAGTCTCTCCTTTGCAATACCTGAGCCACCGTTTTTGGGAATGGGCCTTTGTCATTCTCGCTGATGGGGATGGGAGGGACAACCCAGTCCCTCTTCTGCCTTCTGAGACCGAAGTGGGCATGAGGGAACATCAGCACGTCCATCTGGTGTCCAGAGAGAATACCCTAAACGGACAGGAGGTGAGGGACCACAGCACAGGCTTAACTGTTCAGTAAAGCCTGCTCTTGTGCACACCCACTGACCTGCTGGAGGGTCTCGTTGCCACGTAGATCTTCCACCACCAACCCCAGCTTCTGAGGGGTCTTGGGAGACCCCTCACTAAAAGGCATCCCTTGGGCAAAAAGCTGCAAAGCCAATGAGAAGCAGGTTAAGAACACAGGGGACAGGGGAGCCTGGGTGGCTTAGTCAGTTGAGCGTCCGACTTTCGCTTAGGTCACGATCTCGCGGTTCGTGGGTTCGAGCCCCGCATCGGGCTCTGTGCTGACTGCCGGCTCGGAGCCTGGGGCCTGTTTCAGTCTGTGACTCCCTCTCTCTCTGACCCTCCCCTGCTCATGCTGTCTCTCTCTCTCTCTCCTAGAAATAAATAAAACATTAAAAAAAAAAAGAACACAGGGGACAATTGTCTTTGGGACAATGTCCGTGGTCCAGCCTGGATGTCAGTACTCAATGTTTTGTTTCTCTCCAGAAAACAATGGCTTCCACCTCCACCGTGGCCTCCTGGGTTTCCCAGCACTTTCCTGTGTAGAGGAGGCTGAGAAGGGGGCTCTGAGACATCATGGGAGGGGTTAGGTGGAGCGAACACATTCTCCCTGAATCCAGGAGATCAGAGAACTTCCCTGAGGACTGAATACAGTGCATGTTTTAGTCTATATAAAAACTAGGCCAAACTCTGGTATACAAACTCTTTCTGGAAACACTTTTCATGTCCAATGACAGAGGACTGGTTCAACCATAGCCCCATCCTGGTCATGATGTAACAGTTAAACTGCAAGGAAGGTGTTCAGGATACTTTGTGAAGGGAAAGAGGCAGGCAAGAAAGTGGGATAAAGTAACTACATTTTTTAAATGTTCTATTTATTTCTGAGAGAGAGAGACAGCATGAACAGGGGAGGGTCAGAGAGAAAGGGAGATATAGACTCTGAAACAGGCTCCAGGCTCTGAGCTATCAGCACAGAGCCTGACGTGGAGCTCAAACCCACGATCCATGAGATCATGACCTAAGCTGAAGCCAGTCACTTAACCGACTGGGCCACCCAGACACCCCGGATAAAGTAAGATAAAGAAAGTAAAATAGAGGCTCTGTAGAGTTTGCGAAAGAAAAATGTACAAGTATCCAAGTGTGTGTGCAGTTATTTTCATACAATGAACAGAAAGATGTAACTTGCTGTATTAATTGATGCTCCCTCTGAAAAATGGAATTATTTACTGGGTGGTTTTTATTTTTGGTATTTTCTTAACTTTTACTTATTTTGTTTATTTTTTTAATGTTTATTTGTGTGAGAGAGAGGCTGGGGGAGGGGCAGAGAGAAAGCGAGGACAGAGGATCTGAAGCAGGCTCTGTGCTCACAGAAGTGAGCCTGAACTCCATGGGGGACTCGAACTCACAAACTGTGAGATCATGTCCTGAGCTGACGTTGGATGCTCAACCAACTGAGCCACTCAGGTGCCCCATTATTTTCATTTTTTAAAGATTTTATTTGATTTTAATTTTATTTTTTTTCATTTATTTATTTTTGAGAGAGAGGGAGACAAAGTGTGAGTGTGTGAGGGGCAGAGAGAGAGGGAGACACAGAACCTGAAGCAGTCTCCAGGCTGTCAGCACAGAGCCTGATGTGGGGCTCGAACTTGTAAACCATTAGATCACGACCTGAGCCAAAGTTGGATGCTTAGCTGACTGAGCCACCCAGGTGCCCCCAAAGAATTTATTTTTAAGTAATCTCCACACCCAAAGTAGGGCTCTAACTCAGGAACCTAGATCAAGAGTTGTGTTTACTGGGGCGCCTGGGTGGCTTGGTCGGTTGAGCGTCCGACTTTCGCTTGGGTCATGATCTCGCAGTTCGTGGGTTCGAGCCCCACGTCGGGCTCTGTGCTGACTGCCAGCTCGGAGCCTGGAGCCTGTTTCAGTCTGTGACTCCCTCTCTCTCTGTCCCTCCCCTGCTCACGCTGTCTGTCTCTCCTAGAAATAAATAAATTAAAGAAAAACATTTAGAAAAAAAAAAAAGAGTTGTGTTTACTACTGATTGAGCCAACTAGGCATCCCTGTATTTTCTTAACTTAAAAAAACATAACAACATCATATTATCAGAAAAAAACAAAACAAAACAAAACAAAAACACAACCAAGTTGTTGCTGTTAAGTATGTTGTTGTTAAGTATGAGAGCAGGGCGCCTGAGTGGCTCACTTGGTTAAATGTGAGACTTTGGCTCAGGTCATGATCTCATGGTTCCATGAGATCGGGCTCCATGTCAGGTTCTGTGCTGATAGCTCAGACCCTGGAGCCTGCTTAGGATTCCGTGTCTCCCTCTCTTCCTCTCTGCCCCTCCCCTGATTGCATGCACTCTCTCTCTCTCTCTCTTTCTCTCTCTCTCTCTCTCTCTCAAAAAATAAACTGAAAAAAAGTTTTTTTTAAGTATGAGAACTTGCAGAATAAGATCTTAAAGTGCATGTATCAAAATGTTACAGGAGTTTTCTCTGGGTGATGAGATTAACAGCCTCTTATAAAAAGTATCTTAGAAAACTGTCTTAAGTAAATTTTAAGCAGTTTGACCTTTTTCTTTAAAGGCAGGTTTCTTCTTTTTTATATATATAGTTTATTTACTTTTGAGACAGAGAGACAGAGCATGAGTGGGGGAGGGCTAGAGAGAGAGGGAGACGCAGAATCTGAAACAGGCTCCAGGCTCTGAGCTGCCAGCACAGAGCCCGATGTGGGGCTCGAACCCATGAACCCTGAGATCATAATCTGAGCTGAAGTCAGAGGCTTAACCGACTGAGCCACCCAGGCGCCACAGCAGTTTGGTCTTTGAAGACCAGCTGTGGGTGACATTACTCCACAGTGATAGTTCTTGTTTCAGATACTGGCTGGGAGACAGGACTGGGGCCAGACCTGGGCCAGAGAGAGCAGAGTCTTGGAATCAAAAACAAAGTTACTAGATTTCGGGTAAGTTTACCCTCACGTGCTGCTTGGCTTCTGATTAGCCTTCCCCTTACCCCAGATGTGGAGACTGCTCTGCTGTTCTGGGTTGTTTGTCAACCGTCCTGGTGAGTGACACCCTCACCTGCCCAGCTGTTGTCCCCAAGGAAGCCGGTGGTGTTCTTCCCTGGGTGGCAGACAAGCAGAGCAGGAAGCAGGTGGGCCCGGCCACAGCTGTGGTAGGTGCTGTGGTCACAGAGTGCTGTGTGATAGAGGCTGCTGGCCACACTGTCCTGCTGCCTCAGCTGCTGGCACCTGTTGCCCAAGGACTGTCGACCTACCTGTCCATGGCAGTCGGTGTCGGGGGAGGCGCTGGAAGCCAGCAGGTGCAGAGGCCCACCAGGTGTCACAGGAGCAGGACAGTGGCCTCAGCTGAGTGCGTCTTGGCCATCTACCAGGGAACAGAGACTCAGAATCCAGTGGGTGTCAGTTAGCAGTCATACCTCCGAGCCTCCCCTTCAAAATGGGGATGCTGGCTGCCAGCAGCTGGCGGTTGGGCAGGAGGGGAAAATACACACCTTGCTCCCTTGCAGAGGTGATCTGAGACCTTGTGAGATAGTGAGGGCAAGGCTGAAGCCACTCTGGGGGTCACACACCGTCATTTTCACAGCACAGGTCAACCCTGTTCTGTGAACGTGAGACTGCAAGGAGGCGGTAATAAGAGGTAGATTGCAGGGGGCCATCTTGCAGGCTGGTGGCCACACTGGCAATGAGGTTTGTTGCTGAAGGGGAGGAAGAAGGAGCAGACGTCTCCTCGTCTTGAAGTGGGCAGCTTACCTGGAGAGTTTCAGGTCAGTTCTGCTGGGAAGTGGAGGCGGGAATCACCTGGCAGCTTGTGGGTTCTCCTCCCACCGTATTGTGAGGTCCCCCGCCAGCATTATTCCCAACTTTGCCCTTCCTGCAATGGCTCATGGGAAAGTCACAGAACAGTGAGGGTGATTTCTCCTATCCAGGTACTAACCAAGCCCGACCCTGCTTAGCTTCCGAGATCAGATGAGATTGGGCACGTTCAGGGTGGAATGACCGTAGACAGGGTTAGGGTCATTTCTCAGCATGAGGCTTTACAGGGAAGATAATTGTCCCCTTTTCCTATAGGGAAAGAAAGCCACAGATACTCACCTTCCCTTACAAAAGCACAAGGGACTAGAGAAAATTGTAATGAATATTTATTATTGGAATCCACATAGTTTACTTAGAGAATCTTCACAAGACTGGCACAGGGAGAGGGACAGAGGAGCACTGTTAGAGGGCACGGGGTTTGGGTGCCCCCTGGACGGCCCACACTCCTGGGATCTCCTGTAAAGTGTGAGACTTGGAATTTAGCCTCCATGGAGCCATCCTAGTAGGAGCTGGACAGATTTACATATGCTTCCTCAGAAGCAGGGAGTAACTCCTGCAGGAGAGGATGTGATAGTGGCTCTCAATCACCGTGCTTCCTGCAACGCCATTGCCTCCTCTTTGTATCAGAAGTCAGTTCCGGTTCTGAGAAAAGACGTCAGCACCCTCACTTACCCAGTGGGGGACGCGACATGCTCACTTCATGTTCACTCCCCGTATTGCTACCTCCCACCCATCATGTCCGTAGGAATTCTCTGCTCCGGGGGCACCATGAATCTTCTCTGTGAATTGGTGGCCATTCACTTGTGCATAACTGCCCTGCTCACAGCATGCTCCACTGTCCTTTCAGACTTCACTTACCTCGCATAAGTTTAAAGAGAAAGTCGTTGAGAATTTCAGATGACCACAGCTGTGCATTAAACCATATGGGGCCCAGGGACAAGGGAAGTGTGTTGTAGAAGCTGCTGAGCCATGGGCTCCGTGGACATTGTGTTCAGATGGTACAGTGAGCGGGATCAGAGACTCACTTACGGTACGTCCAGTTCCTGTAGATGCTGAGCCCAGAGTCTCTTCTCAGGAAGGGCCGGGTGAAGGTCTTATTGTCCAGGTTATTGTCAGTACTGCCTGCCTGTGTTGAGGGGGGTTCAGAGCTGCCCAGGCTCAGTGGGAAGGGCAGTGGCCTGGAGGGAGATGGACCCGCCCACTTTGCACCCCTGACCTCACAGCTCTTTCTCAGGGTCGCTGAGCCTGTGCAGAGAAAGCACTGGTGTCTGTTCAGTTTATGAATCTGGCTCCCAGGCCCCTGCCCTACCTACTCTCTGTCTTCCTTGTGCAGCATGAAGCCCTTGAAGACATGGGCATTGGAAGTTGTGCAAGAGAGTAACAAAGAGGCAGGGACTTGCATTCTTGGCATCTCCGTGCCAGATTCTGCCTATGCTTACTCAACTCTGAACATCAAACCAAGTCCTGGGGTTACCATTCCCATTCTCCAGCTTATAAAACAGGCACAGATAGGTTGAGTGTCTTGCTCTGTGTCACACAACTGGTGAGGGCAGAGCTGAGAATCAAACCCACTATGGGCTGATATGGAGCTCATATGCTGTGTGTCATGAGATGCCAACCCTGACAGCACAGCGAGGAGAGTGAGAGAGGAGGAGAGAGAGGACACGCGTGCACATAGGTATGTATCATACACACGTATGGGTGTCCCCCCACCCCCGGTGTTCAGCTCTGAGGCTACAAGGGAGGAGGGACACCAGGAGAGGAGCCATGAGAAGCCAAGGGAGGAGGGTGGCAGCAAAGGGCAGGGGTCTATTAGAGAAAACACCAAGCTTCCCAGGAGACTAGGGCATTCCCTTCCCTGAGGAGTCTGTCTCAAATCTTAAATTTCTCTCCCTGGCCTAGAAATTCTCTCCAGATTCACTCCTGACTTAAACCTTTCCAGGGGTTAAGTCCCTGTGGAGACCTGGGCCAAAAGCATGAGTTCCCCGGTCCTTCTGGACCCTCCTGCTTTCAGTGATAAGGGGAGAATGAGGTGCATGAAGTGGAGTTTGGATTTGTATGCACAAAAAATTTATTAGATCAGGAGGCCCAACACCATGGAGGGGGTTGGTGTCAGTATTCCCAGGAACACTCAAGGGACCCTCCCTGTTTGTATACCTCATCTCTTGTCCTGAAAATAGAGGATTTGTTTAACCTGTTATATCTGCTCTCAATATATTCTTGGGGGGAGTGTAAGGGGTCCATAGGCTTCTTCTGAACCTCCCTCAGAACTGGGGTATGGAGTGTGTGGTGGCTACATTTGTTCTCTATTGTTAGTTGAGATGCAATTTATTGGTAAAGGCTCACCTGCACTCCCTAAACACAGGGCTTCTCCCCTGTGTGTGTCCTCTGGTGTGTGATGAGAGTTCCCCTCTGTGTAAAGCCTCGCCTGCACTCCCTGCAAACATAGGGCTTTTCCCTTGTGTGCGTTCTCTGGTGTGTGATGAGATGTGACCTCTGTGTAAAGCCTCGCCCGCACTCCCTGCAAACATATGGGTTCACCTCTGTGTGTGTTGTCTGGGGTGTGATGAGATCTAACTTATGACTGAAGTCTTTTCTAAGCTCATTGCAAACAAAGGACTTTTCCTCTCTGTGTGTTCTCTGGTGTCTGCTGAAATGTGATCTATCATTGAAGCCTTGCCCACAGCCTCTATATTGGATTCTTATAATTCTTGACATTTCTACCCACATGAATAACTTGCCTGTATCCTCTGAATTCAAATTCTGGCCCGTGCTGGGCCCTTCTTCCACCATTCCCTCACACACTGTAGAGCTCCCCATTTGTCCTTTGCATGGGGTGGAAAATGCCCTTGAAATTCTCCTCTGCTTTATACTTTTAAGCAAAGGTCTGGACATTTCTTTGACCTCTTGACCTTTTGCTTTGTCATTCCAGCTGTGTGGATCAGAATGTTGCTGCTGCTGCTGATTCTGATCGCCTGGGCAGGGCTTCTCTGGTTGGAAATGTTTTATTGCAGATATTCTTGGGAGGCCCTGAGAAGACTGCTTGCATTCTACATGGTGGCTGAAGAACTTCTGACTGGAGACGGCCAGAGAGCAGGAGGGACATCGATGGATCTCTGGCTTTGGTTCTGCTGAAAGAGGAAATTTTTGGTCAGGTAGATGTTGTGTTGTATGCTCTGTCTCCTGGTAAGGCCTGCCCCACTACTCATCTTTATTGTGCTGAGAATGCAAGATCTGTCCCCTGCCAAATGTTCTTTTATTTTTCAATTCCACTCTTACTTACTACATTGTCTGCATAAATCCAGAAAGCCCGTATCAAGGGTCTTTTGTATGTATCGCCCAGACTAGGTACCTTCAAGTAGCATCAGAGGCAGCTTCCCTCCTTATAGAGATGGAACTACAATGACCTTTCTCCACATACAAGCACCTTCTAAGTCATATGACTCTGTGACAGTGTCTGCACTGATTTTATTCTATTGAGAGGCAACAGCCCTTTGATGACTCAGATGGAACATGGCAGTAAATAGGAACTTGAGCCTCCCCATTTAAAAAGACATATTTAATTAAGGACCAATATGTGTCCGGATCTCTATCTGAATATGGGATTTAGATTGGACGAGACAGAGCAGTGCGGTCTCATGGCTCCTGCTGCCCCAACTAGGTTATAAACTGCTCTTTCATTTTCCACAACCATAACATGAAAATGTATCCTTCATACTTTATTTTATTTGGTCTTAGCTCATTTAAAATACAGCAGGAAGTCCTTTCAAAATATTTCCTCAACCAAGAATGGGGATATATATCACACTCCCAGTTGCCATTCATCTGCCAACCCATCATCCTCTCTCACTTAGAGATGAAGTCATCTCGGGGGAGGGGGGGCTTCTTCACTGCAGTCCCTCTCCAAAATTAACCAAAGCATCATCTAGAGAACACTCCACTCTCCACTTGAAAATTGCACAATTGTTCTGGCTCAGTCGGGAAGCCCTCCCAGTGCCTCAGCATGGACCACAGGCTGTAGGGCGTACATATCTATGTTTCTGTGGGTTCTCAGCCACAGACCACACATATCCCACCTCTCTTGTGCCCAAAGGCCTCTCTCCTAGGGGGCCTCTTCTGCCTGCAATCCTTTACCCATGGGTGTTTGCACATCTCACATGTTATCTCCAGGGAGAGCCCTTCCCTGTCCAAGCTCTGCCACACTCCATCCTCCCCTCATACTGGTCCCCAGGCACTTTCCCAGGACTGGTTTTATTTTCAAAGCACTGCTTGCTGTGTGATGTTATGCACACACATGCATATGTATCTGTGTTTTCCTTATTCACTCATCAGCTGCTCAAGAGCTGTGATTCTGATAATCTTGTTCCATCTTGTTCCTGGAAGGCTGTCTGGAACAGTCGGAACTCACATGACAGTTAGCTAAATTATGAGTGAATGCACACCAACATACACATATCATTTAGAAATATTGAGCAAATTAAGAGGAAAGAGCTAAAAGAGCAGAAGAAACTGCCTTAGAGAGGAAGCTGGTAGGTGCTTGAAAACTTGATTTTTTGCCTTTAAGTCTTTTATCACTAGATTCTGTTACATATTTTATGCATGAAGTATTTAAAAAATCATAACAAAAATGAAAAACTTAAATTATTTCTAAGAGTCCAATGCATATGAAATGATGCCTTATTTCTTTTTTTTTTTTAATGTTTTTTTTTATTTATTTCTAGGAGAGAGAGAGAGAGACAGCATGAGCAGGGGAGGGTCAGTGAGAGAGGGAGTCACAGGCTGAAACAGGCTCCAGGCTCTGAACTGGCAGTCAGCACAGAGCCCGATGCGGGGCTCGAACCCACGAACCGCGAGATCATGACCTAAGCGAAAGTCAGACGCTTAACCGACTAAGCCACCCAAATGACGCCTTATTTCTGAAGCATCTGAATTGCAATCTTACTGATTTTAGACCGGATTTTACTCTACTTGAGAGTTGGACATGGAAACTGCCAAGGAGAATTCTTTCTTTTCTTTCTGTTTTGAAGAGCAGTGGTGCCTACCTTTCCCTGCTGAGAGCTCGCTCTTCCACTTGCTTCCGCACTTGATGCCCAGCTTCTGGCCATAATCGTCCCCGTACCAGACCAGCAGTTCACAGTCTGGCTTGATGACCCGGCAGGTTCGGTAGAAGATCTGCCTGTGATATTGAAAAGCCACCAGGTTCTGCTCCTTATCATCCCTGGCACAGTTCACATACCTGGGATTGAGGCAGGGAGAGGGAAAGAGAACCACAGGAGATAAGTTCCCGTTACGTGTCAGATCTGCCCCCAGTGCTCACGGCCTCCAGGCTGTGATGCCGCCCACTCCCCAGCTCCTCAGGACTCTTCTGTTCATACTTAAGTCTCCCTCACAGTATCATATGAATCCCCATCTCTAAGTTCAGCTTCCTGCCCTCAGCCTTCCTCTAATGCTTTTCCCCTTGCTTGATTAACTATTTTCCAAATCCCAATTCCAGACTTACTGCCACCTTAATTGGTCACAAAACCCAGTGACCTTTTGTTTCTCTAAACTCTAAATTAAGTTCTGTTTTATACCACAGAGCTTGATGCTTGACCGTGGACTCTGCTTCCAGATCAACAGACATCATTCCACACTCAGCCCAGGTGTGGCTATCTTCCTTTGAGAGAGCTTTCTTCACTTCTCCCTGCACTGTATCTGAGGGACCATTCCCTTGCCTCCTCTGAGTTCTCATAGAAGCTTGGAGCTTTCTTTGTCTTAGTAAAATGACACAGAAAAGCAATATTTTATTTACATACTGCATCCCCTGATAAAATGAGAGCCCCTCAAGGAAACAGGGTGGGTCATGAAGCACAGAGGCCTGTGGCCATACTACAGTCCCTTCCTATACAGGCTTCAGAACCCAGTTCTGTTAGAAATGAGACTAGAAGAGCTGCTGCCCTCACATAATAAAGGTCCCGTGTTTAAGGCTATGTCTCTACTGTACCTCTTGAAAAATAGGGAAACTATAGTTAAATATTCTTTTTTTTTATTTTTAAGGGAGAGAGATAGAGATAGC